>OX369305.1:6806550-7406550 GCA_947284805.1 Coleophora flavipennella
CGATCTTGTTGACGATTTTGTTCTAAAACACCGTGAAGACGATTCTGTAGCTCATTTTGTTGTCTTTTATTTTCTAAAAGCAGTTTCTCCTTTTGATTTAAATTTTGCAAAAATAATAGTTTTTTGTAGCGGTTAAGGGTTAAATCATCATCGTCATTATCTTTTTCCAGACCGAGTTTTAAGAGCTCATGCTGATTATTCTTTGCTACCTCTACAATTTTTTTAAGGAATTTTACAGTCTGATCATCTTTTACATGCTGATAATTTGATTGTTGTTCCGATGGTCCTGATAGGAGAACTGTAAAAAAAAGATGTTTGGAATTGATGTTTCTTTGTAAATTTCTGTTTTTTAAATCATCTTTAGGTAAAATGTAGACTATCCTTCCTATCATATTGAAATGCAATTAGTGACTCTATATATTGTTCTGATGATACCATTTTTACTAAGTAGGTTACCTATTTAGTTTTATAGTAAATATTTATATAGGTAAAGGGTGTAACAAAAGTGGTGTAGGTCTCGTTAACTGGGGCTTCTGCTCATCATACTGAACAACTTTTGTTCTACGAGTTTTTGACATTTACTCTTCATACAAATCGATCAGCTGATTGACCAATTTTGTGCATTTTTGTAAGGAAGGTCCAAATACTTTTTTTAGAAATGACTATGGATTTTTTGGGGTAAGTTTTTCAGTATGATCAGTAGAACTCCCATTTAACGGGTCCTATACCAAATTTTTTTACACCCTGAATATAAGGTTATTCACCATGGAACTAAAGTACACAAAGCAGAATAATAACAGTAATATTCAGGGACAAATCACTTATGGTCACCTGGCCCCAAACATCGATTCCCTGTACCTACTATGAGTTCGTCCCACTCTTTACAAAGGAAATTATATTTTATAACCAAACATAATAATTAACTGATGCACTCTTCAACATCTCAAAAACAAATTCAGTAGGCAATTGCACAGATGGAGATAGCATTTATGACTTCCCTTGAGTCGGAAACTATGCAAACTAGTCATATTCGATGTTTCTTCATCATTTTGGGCGCGGGCGCAGCGTGAGGCATGATAAGTACATCTAATGTCTTAAAGCTAATTACGAGGATCAAATACTTGATCGTCACGGCCGCGATAGTATCGTTTCAGAATCCTAGTCAGTTGTATAATTTTTTTTGCGTCTTGATCTTGCAAAAGCAAGGCAAATCGATATTTTTTAATAATTTTTAATCATCAAATTTGAATTAAATGCTTTTCTAGTATACGCTCTTGAACACTTTTCTGCAAATGTTGATAATGTTCAAGTGGTTGGATATTTTTGGTGCTTTTCTTATCGCGATCGAATTTAAATGATTTGTCTGTACATCGCCATCATCGACGTCTGCATCTTCTGCAATATTCAGCTGTATACAGCTATACTATAGTATACATTTTAGTAAACAATTTAAAAGGAATACACTTTTCACAAATCAACAGGAAGTTAGACTTACATCATCATGTCAGCTCATATACGTCCACACCGAGGGGCTCGAGCCTACCCTGAATTAGGGCGATCGGGCCTTAGTCGACCACGCGGGCCCAGTGCGGGTTGGTCCACAACCTGCGAGTTTCTTCGCAAGTGTGTGCAGGTTTCCTCACGATGTTTTCCTTTACCGTAAGAGCGTCGGATAAACGTACATATGAAATCTAAATTCGAAATCACATTGGTATATGGTAGGATTTGAACCACAATTCCTAGCCACCGACGCTCTAGACTTCGATACTAAATATAAAATAAAATATTAAAAAATCTTACCCAACAGAACACCAAGCCAAGCCACATTCTTCATTTTTGCGAAATTCCTTCACTAATAATTAGAAATTAGCGCCTTTATAGCGAACAATTGAGCGATTATAATCGATTATATAAACACATCCGTTACGCAACTTTAATTACAAATCATAATAGTCAATTACGGGAAACGTGTCGGAACCTATGGGGAAGCTGAAAAATTATAAATCAATTCTTTATTTAATTTTCTAATTAATTACTAATGTCTTCCATCCTTGCCTCTTTGTCTGAAACATTCTCGAACTAAGTGGACGGAGGGGATGCTGGAAACATTGAAGCAGGCGTGGAGTTCTCAATTTCACCAAAAAATCAATTTAAATAAAGTTTTCTTGACTTCCAATGATTTAAATTGCAATCCCTTACTTCTACTAGTAAAAAAATAAATGCCTAAGTAGGTATCTCTTGATTCATCTTGCCTACTGTAGTGTATGTTTGGTGTGGTCCCTTAAAGGATGGACCACCACATTACGTGTCCTTCTTGCCCAGTCACCTGCACGCGGGAAGACTTGATGCAGGCCACTGACAAGGCAATTTGCGTGGCTCGGTTTTGGGATGGGACTATCTGAGCTTGCCGTCGACTCGAAAAGAAGAAGACAGATGCCAGCAATCAACTTTCGGAACTCCTGTCTCTCTTTAGCCATTCTGCAAAGTGTGGCTGCGTCATTGATCCCGGTCCATATCTTTATGTTTTTATACCAGGCCGTCTTCCTCTCCCTCTGCCCTCAACTTTACCCTCCATTATTTTAAAGTGAAACTTTTATTACATCGTCTCAATTTTTTTCGTCTGTGTGTTGCATGTCGCGTGACGGTATGATCGTTTCGTCCTATGTAAAGTTTCACTTTTACCGTGGTTTCATAAAACCACACACTTACTTTTTTTTTAAATTAAGTCTTATTCGTCATGTTTAAATGTCCTAAATAAGCTGTTTTCTTTTTCTTTACAGTGACTGTTACTTCTTGTTTTTCTTTTCCATCACCCATTAATTTGGTATTTTGTCTGCGTAAGGAATCATTATATACGTCTTATTTACATTATATTTATCATCATCATCATATCAGCTCATATACATCCCCACCGAGGGGCTCGAGCCTACCCTGAATTAGGGCGATCAGGCCTTAGTCGACCACGCGGGCCCAGTGAGGGTTGGTCGACTTCACACACAACCTGCGAGTTTCTTCGCAGGTGTGAGCAGGTTTCCTCATGATGTTTTCCTTCACCGTTAAAGGAATCGGTAAGTATATGTACGTAAGTTTTTTTAAAAACTCATTGGTACATTGGCCGTCCAGATTTGAACCCGATACCTCTAGTTAGAAGGACCGAGTCGTTACCGGTTGAGCCACCGACGCTTACATACATTACATTATTTTATTATTGCATTATTTACATACGCCTGTATAGTCACATTAGATCATCTAGTTTAGTCAAAATTAGGAAATTATTAAAAATTAAAAACCCGACTGCGTATAAACTTAACCCCTTTTTTATCCAGTCGGGTAAAAATGTATCCTGTGTCACGCACGGGATCAAGACGAACCTAACGATACCTCATACGTTAAAATCCTTCAAGCTGTTCAGGCTGTAGCAGGGAACACAGAAATCTACATACATACATACACTCGAAAAACATAACCCTCCTTCTGAGGCAGTCGGGTAACAAAGTTACGCAAATCTAAGTTGTCTCGCATAAGAAACATAATAGTGTAGAACCCACCCGCCGTGTCACAACCTGTTTTTTTTATTTATCAGTATGAAGTTACAACGGCTACTTTAGAAATAAGTCTACCTGAACATATTTAGGTCTTTCCTTGCACTATTATAAATTAAACACAAATTTGTTTATACTGCAACCGGTTTCGTGATCATCTTCAGGCAGTAGACTACTGTAGACTTCAGGCAGGTTCTACTGCCTAAAGATGATCACGAAACCGGTTGCAGTATAAAGAAATTTGTGTTTAATTTATATTAATTGTGGAATAGTGCAAGGAAAGACCTAAATATGTTCAGTTCAGTGTTCCACCAAGAACCTTTGTTTTATTTGAGTTTGCGTGTACTACCATCCTCGACTGCATCATCACTTACCATCAGGTGAGTTGCAGTCAAACGCACTCAAATTTTTAATAAAAATATAATAAAAAAACCTACTATCGCAAGCATACAATAAGTCTACCTATTAGTAACTACCTGACTTTAACTTGATGTACTTTCCATTGAGGAACGTAGATACATTAGGTATGCTAAGTGCATCCAAACGTCATTTTATTTATTACGATATCACAAGAAGACAAAAAAAGAGTGTGTGGTTTTATGAAAACACGGTAAAAGTGAAACTTTTTTTCACATTATAGACATTTACAGAGCACGAAACGATCATGGCTGCTCTCGTCTTGGAGCTACGGTATAGAGGACGAAACGATTATACCGACCGTCACGCGACACACAGACGAAAAAATTTGAGACGATGTAATAAAAGTTTTACTTAAAAAATCTAAAAATGTGAATCCAAGCTTACACAGCATACCTTTGTACTAAGTGGGTACGAAGCGGCAATCATTCTGCACGATGAATTAAATAGTCTAAGTATGTATGTTTAGGTATATCTAACTATACTTTTCCTGTGTAGCTAAAGTTTATCTAGTCATTCGCCTACTCCTTTCATACTTGTTGTTCCAAGATGAGGTGGTCACAATATAATTTGGTCATGTGTTTAGTCTTTAAAAAGTAAAAGAAACGGCCAAATGCGATTAGAACTAGCGCTCCCACGTTTCCGTACCACAACACCTCTCCACATAAATATGACAACGATACTTTTTCACATTACAAACAAAAGACATCAACGCGAGCGACAGAAAAATGATTTTCTTTATCATTCAGTTCGGACTCCTTAATGCGAGTACGACTTATACTTGGCTGATTTTATGTACTGTGATACAAAAAAAACACTTTAAAAAACGCGTTTTGTTCTATGTCATTCCTTTTTTTTTATTTTATCGTTTGTGGGTAAGGCTCTTTTTTTTTGTAAATTTAAACTAGCTACATCATCATCATATCAGCCGAAGGACGTCCACTGCTGGACATAGGCCTCCCCCAAGGATCTCCATGGCGACCGGTTCTGCGCTGCCCGCATCCAGCGGCTTCCCGCGACCTTCACCAGGTCATCGGTCCACCGAGTGGGAGGCCTGCCTACACTACGCTTCCCGGTACGTGATCGCCACTCGAGAACATTACTGCGCCAACGGCTATCTGTTCTACGAGCAATGTGCCCCGACTGCCACTTAAGTTTAGCAATTCTGAGAGCTACATATAACGGTCCAAAAGATATAGACTTTTAAAAGTTGGACAGACAAAAAACCCGCTTAAACTTAGTAATAAGTTCCCGTTCTTAACCCTCAGGTACGAAACCCTAAAATATACTTCATTGCAAACACGTATAAATTAATTCCTGAATATAAATTTAATGCAAAATTTGTATAAATCTTTAGTTTTTATTTAGAAAATTGAGCCTAATGTTAAAGTTTTTTTGTTGAATAAATAAATAAATAAATAAATAAAGCCTGACACATAAATAACGTTAATTATTGTTAATAATATACAAAATCATTTGCGAAAAATTATAGACGACAAAAGTTAGACAAATATAGGTATCAAACAGTACTTACCTACTACAATTCTTACAATTATCGGTGATCAAAAAAAATATGTGAGTCCTACTTATCCTACTAATATTTTGTAGGTATGGATGTATGTATGGATGTTTCTTACTCTTTCACGCAAAAAATACCGAACGTATGTAGATGAAATTTGGTAGGTAAACAGATTAGGACCTAGATTAACATATAGGCTTTTATTTTCTACTTGCGGCTCGTGCATAGCACACCCCCGAAGAAAGTCATAGAAACTATGTTCACGCGAGCGAAGCCACTGGCAAAATCAAGTAAGATTATATTTGTAGTTTTCATTTTTTTGTTTCACTTTATCAACATGTTTTTCATGTGAAATAAAGTATTTTCTTTACAATTATCACAAAGAAGACCTCAATATTATACACAAGATGCTAACAACCGAAAGTAAAATCAGGGCCAATAGTGACCAAAAAGCGTCAAAGACCAAAGTTTTTGAATTGTGACCAAATCACTCTGTGACTAAAATTTAACTTCTTTTGCACACAGCACGGGTACCTATGACTCAGCGGCGCGGGCGCAGGTTTTGCAACCAAAATTCTACCAGTTCGAGACAATGGCATTATTAGGCGTTAGCCGCCATTTTGTTTTTACACAACCCTATATATGTAGAACGTGCTGATTCCCTTCAAGTATATAGATAGTGAAGAGAGTTCATTTGAAATTTATAAATAAATTTTTTATTAATTCACAATTGGTAGCCTCTTGACATCATCTCACCTGATGATAAGTAAAGATAATGCCGAAGATAGAAGCTTCCATACCAAGATTCCCCAACGCAATGAGGAACTGGCTATCTTATCTTCAAGCCGGAACACATCAATGCTGTTAACATTGATGCTTGGCGACAAGACTTCTATAAAATGGTGGTAGCTAGCCAGGCGAGCTTAGAAAATTTCCTTCTAGCAACCAAACCGAGTCACACAAAGTAAGACTCCGCCGGGAATCGAACCTGCGACCTACTGATGTGAAGCTAATGGTCGGTGGCGGTTAAACAGTAAGTAAGTAGTACAGTTATACTTCTATTTTTAAAAATGATGTTCATTTAAAATTGCCTCCCTAATCATAAATTTTAAACAATCAGAGTTGATTTTTACTTCTAGGCTTTTGAATATACATATTTTTATCAATAGTATATTTATATCTCACCTGATAGAATGCGGTCAAGGACTGTACACGCAAGTTAAAATAATGCCTATTCACTGTAGCCTAAATCAGGGCGATTAGGCCTTAGTCGACCACGCGGGCCCAGTGCGGGTTGGTCGACATCACACACAACCTTCGAGTTTCTTCGCAGACGTGTGTAGGTTTCCTCACGATGTTTTCCTTCACCGTTAAAGCAATCGGTAAGTATATGTACGTAAGTTTTTGAAAAACTCATTGGTACATTGGCTGTCCAGATTTGAACCCGGTACCTCTGGTTAGATGGACCGAGTCGTTACCGGTTGAGCCACCGACGCTTTTTCGCCCTTATTCAGGGTAGGCTCGAGCTCCTCGGTGGGGACGTATATGAGCTGTTATAATAATAACTCTAGCCTAAACGATTCGAAAATTGTAAGATTCGGAAAACACTCCGTCGCTTTCCGAAAAATTGCTTAACCCAATATACGAGTACTTTACCCATTTAAGCAATAAAAAAGTGTACAGCAAAGGATGCATCTAGTTCTTTTTATTCTTCTTTGTATGAAAATAGCTATGCTCAAAAGCAGAAGCAGTGAAAAAGAGTTTTCAATCGACTTGCCAAAATGAAGAGGTCCACAGTTCGATTGTATGTTCATTTTAATTAGGGCTCCGTACCTCAAAAGTAAAAACTAAATTCTTTTAGGATCGCTCGTATGTTTGTCTGTCCGTCCGTCTGTCACAGCCGATTTTCTTACAAACCACTAGACCGATTGAGTTGAAATTTGGTACAAAAATGTAAGTCAGTAACCCAAAGACGGACTTGTAACGTAAATAAATGAATTTTAAACATGGGAGCCACTTTTGGCGGGGAAATTAGAAAATTTTAAAAAGTTTTGTAAACTATATCGTGTGACATATCAAATGAAAGCGCTTGTTGTGAGAATATTAAATATATACTTTTTTATAGTTTATTGTTTTAGGAAATAGGCGAAAATTGAACATCCCCCCCCACGCCCTCACTTATTTCCAGAACTACGGGCATAAAATTAAAAAAAAAAACCAGTATATGAGGTTAAATGCATAGATAATAGAAAAATCTATGAGAAAATCTTGAGTCATTTCGTTCTTACAGGAAAACTGAAATTTCCAAAGTACGATTGCTTAGAAACTAGCGACATCTAGTGGGATCTAGTAGTATCTTCTACATAGTTAATTTACATGGTAATACGGCAACAGCAATTAGTTCCCTTGTACCTATATCTATAGATGGCGCTGTAGCTGAAATTTGTTTTTGGTACGGAATCCTTAGTACGCGAGTATGACTTACACTTGGACGGTTTTTTGTTTGTTTGTTACGCGATATTTTAGCATAATGTGAACCGTTTTTTGTATGATTCGTTTGTTACTCGATGGGGTATGCTGCCAGGTTGGTCCCATACAATTTTTTATCAAAATCAGTGAAGTGCTATTAGAAAATTAACAAAAATAATAATGCAAAATTGTTGCAATATAATTTTTTTTAACGTGTTTAACCTTTCCAATTAATTAATAGTAGCTAAGTTTCTATCAACACAACGGGTAGTCAAACCGAATGTGTATATGCGCCTACGCAATTCGCGCAGCTTATACTATAACATAGATTAATAGTAAGATTGATTCATATTAACCACCTTTGTAGCTCAGAGGCAAAGTTCACTGGCTTTACACAGGAGGTCGCGGGCTCGATTCCCGGCGGGGTCAATTGTAAGACTCGGTTTGGTTGGTGGTAGGGCATTTTCTAAGCCCGCCTGGCTAGCTACCACCATCTTATTTAAATCTTGCCGCTAAATATCAATGTTGATATCATTAGTGTGTTCCGGCATGTAGATAAGATAGCCAGTTCCCCATTGCGTTGGGAAATCTTGGTAAGCCCGCTTCCATCTTCGGCAACATCGTCACCTACCACCAGGTGAGATGTTGTCAAGGGCTTACCAATTGTGACTAAAAATAAAATAAATAAATATTATTTATTCACAATTGGTAAGCCCTTGGCATCATCTCACCTAATGGTAAATGTCGATGATGCCGAAGATGGAAGCGTGCTTACCAAGATTCCCCAACGCAATGGAGAACTGGCTATCTTATCTTTAAGCCGGAACACATCAATGTTGTTAACACTGATGTTTGGAAGCAAGACTTAAATAAGATGGTGGTAGCTAGCCAGGCGGGCTTAGAAAATGCTCTTCCACCAATCAAACCAAATCTTACAAGTTGACACCACCGGTAATCGAACCCGCGACCTCCTGGTTTGAATCGTATGGACTAACCATTACGCCACGGAGACGGTTAGATAGTCAAATAATTATTTTATCATGGACAGTTTTACATAAATAAAATAATTACAAATTAATATGCGCCTTGTAACTAAACAAAAATAAAAAAAACAAGATTAAAAACAAAAGAAAAAACGTACGAGTCGAACTCGCGCTCCGAGGGTTCGTTCCACCATACCTCCAACACAAATATTACAATAATACTTATTCACATTGCAAACAAAGGACATCAACGCGAGCGACAGAAATGTTATTTTTTTTTAAATCAGTTCAGACTCCTTAGCGCAAGTACGGTTCACTATTGACCAGTTTTTATTATTTTTTTATTATACTTTAGACTAATTATTACTATAACAACATTAAGTTTCATGCTTGTATGTGTATAACCGTATTTACGATAGAAAGAATTTAAAAAACATGTTTATTGTATGGGAGCCCTCTTTATTTTTCTTTTTTTTTCGTTACAGCGACAACATAAATGAACACTCTGTGAAAATTAGAACTACCTAATTATAACGTATCATGAACACGGTGACAGACAGACGGACGTACAGACACACTCAAAACTTTTAAAAGACTTATCAAATAGCAGTCTACTCCATCTATCCCATTATTATATCACCATTTCTCGTCCATCCCATGGTGCGATGTGACATTGGAAAGGGGATGTGTTGTAATTATTTATCGATTCAACATCATATCAGCTCCTATACGACCCCACCGAGGGGCTCGAGCCTACCCTGAATTAGGGCGATCGGGCCTTAGTCTATCACACGGGCCCGGTGCGGGTTGGTCGACTTCACACACAACCTGCGAGTTTCTCCGCTGGCATGTGCAGGTTTCCTCACGCTGTTTTATACTAATTGTAAGATCGATTCATTCATACTAAGCTTTAAAGTGAAAATTTTTGTATGAATCAAGATTTCCCACTGCCAAAAAATCGCTGTTTCAGGACATCTAAAATAAATAGTAGGACATATTTAAATCAATTTAAAAGGAAAACTATCACGGCTAAGTAGGCTTCCTTAGTTTAGGAGTAACAGTCAACCAACTTAAGATGTGCAGTTGGTTATGTAAAAATGCATAAATTTTCCATACAAAATGTCCTATACTAACTGCAAAATATTTTTAATTTATAAAATATATATTTATTATTAACTAAGCTCGCGGGCGGGTTGTTTTAAAAATTAAAGGTTTATGATTAAGGGCCTCCAGAAGGCTCGAGTTTCCATACAAATGTAGTTCCGCTTTAATTCAAAAACTACATGCCGGATTGAATTCAAACTTTGCGAATATATTGAGTAGACACATGTCGATGTTTGTAATTAGTTTTGATCGTATTAAATTGAAACATAACTAAACGTAGGCTTAAATTAGTTTTGTACTGAAAGTTTAAACTTCTCTTTTTTTCCGTTTTATAAGTAGATCGAAAACTAAATACAAACATTGATATCTGTTATATTAATACATTCGCAAAGTTCGTTTTAAATCCAGCTTGCAGTTTTTGTATTAAACCGGAACTATATATATGTATGGACACTTGAGCCTCCTACCCTTAACAAAACCAAAAAAAAAATACAATTGTAGTGTTTTTAAGATTCTAGTCGATTTTAAGCTTATTTAGCGCTGTCAGTCATACTTGAGTAAAGAGTCAAGCAGGTCGAGAGTGGTACAGTGTGTACTCGTACTGTAGAACATACATACATACATACGTATGTACGAAACGCAACCGAAAGAGCTGGAAGATATCGCACCAGTTTATTTGTGCTGGCTGAAAGAAGGCAATCTGGTGATCTTAGGCCGGCTTCATACTGCCAAGACAATCATACTAATCAGGTAAAACTTAAAAAAATACTAGCCTGATACTTATTTTTAGGGTTACGTACTCAATAAGGAACCCTTATAATATCGCCATGTCTAAAGAAAAATTATAAAAAAACAATAATATATATGCAGTTGGTAATAGAACATTTTGTATGGAAAATCTATAAACTTTTACAAATCCAACTGCACATCTTAAGTTGGTCGACTATTACCCCTAAACTAAAAAAGCCTACTTTCTTTTAAATTGATTACATGTTCTCCTATATAAAAAAATTCAGATGTCCTGAAAAAGCGGTTTAGGCGGAAGTAAAGAAACGAAATATAAACCATTAATATCAAATGTTCAAATGGTGTGCTCCGAGCCTAACACTAGTAATTTCTATTTTTAAATGTTTAGTTAGATCGGTTAATGCGCGTGCGATGCAGTTTTATGCACAAATTTGCGGCCGCGCGCGCCGGATGGAACGGCAGCCATTTTTACGTTCAAATTTAGAACCCGAATAGCGGGAAAGCTCATTCTATTTTAGAATTTTATTTATTCGTCTAGGCGGGTCGGTCTGGCAAGCCACTCCTTGTATTTTTCTGAACGAATCTAATATTGTATTATATAGGTATACGTACATACCTACTGGACTCTTTGTATTTTTAGGGTTCTGTAGGCACAATGACGAAACGAACCCCTTACAAGATCACTCATGTGTCCGTCCGTTCTTCCGTTTGTCCGTCAGGTCCGTTTTTTCTTAGAGACTGTTTAACTTGGAAAGTTCAATATTTTCTCGACCGTTTCCATGCTTCTCAAGTCGCGAGGCACATTAATCCTTTGGTGGCCGGTTACTATTACTACATAGCTGTCATTAAGCCTTGTCACATGCCTTACAGGCGAGCGGCTTGAAAACATCTGTATCTGACCTTACCTCCCCGAGTTTGAGAAGAGACCCGTGCCAAAATACATATTGCATTAGTATGGCCGATCTATAGAGTCCCCCCCCCCTCCAGCCACGCAGTTGTATGACTTATATACCTACATCCCTTGCACACACACACACCCATTGCACATGCATTTTGTACTTACCTCTATTATGTTTAATCCTCACTTAAAATGGTCGATTGACATCGCACATTTTTTTTCTATCTCTGCTCGCTGGCTGCTAAGGTACAGGCTTTTTCTACCCTAGTTTAGTAGCACTTACCATTAGGTGAGGTGCAGCCAAACGCACTCAAATTTTTAATAAAAAAAAAAAGATCTAATAACTTCTAATAAGTAGATCTAAGATGTACGACTAGAATTATGACTTAGTTTTCTAAGTAAACTTATTGTGAAATACATTTATTTATTTATATTTATTTATACATACTTGCAATGTGGTCTAACCTAAAAGTAACGTAGTATTAGAGAGGTGAAAGAACATTACAATTATTTTTTAAGGGTTCCGTACTTGTTTTTTTAATTTAAAAGTACTGTTCTTGTCTGTGGAGTAATCGCCAATTTTTCCTGTCATCAGCCATTGTCTTAACGTCTTGATACGACACGACAGAAGCCTTTGGTCTTCCTCTGCTTCTTCCTTCCTCTATCTTTTTTTCTATGACTGTTCTATGTTCATCCGATGAAAAAAGGAACCCTTTAAAGTTCACCTATCGTCTGTCTCTCCCAATAAAATATAAGGACTAAAATCTGAACGAAATAAGATAAAAAAAAAAAAAAATTTAGCATAAAGAGTTAGAAGCCAATCACGACAGTGTAGGTTAAATAAGCGAATTTAGATTTAAGGGATTGATTTTGGAGGGCAAAGTAGAAAAAATATATATTGTGTGACATGAAAGGGCTTTTAGTTCGGTTTTTATATTTCAAAATTTTGTATTTTGACTTGCACTGTGGTCCCAAATACCGCAGTTTCTTAAGACCAAGGTCTTCGACCAGTGTGTGTTGCCAGCGACGACATACGGAATTGAGACATGGTCGCTTACTATGGGCCTCATAAGAATGCTCAAGGTCACTCAAAGGGCAATGGAGCGAGCTGGAGAAGTGCTCGGAGTTTCTCTGCGTGATCGAATCAGAAACGAGTAGATCCGTAGGAGGACCAAAGTAACCGACATAGCTCTCAGAATTGCTTAACTTAAGTGGCCGTGGGCGGGGCACATAGCACGTAGAACGGATAGCCGCTGGGGAAGTTCTCAAGTGGCGATCGCGCACCGGAAAACGTAGCGTAGGTAGGCATTTCCACTCGGCGAACCGATGACCTGATTAAGGTCGCGGGAAGCCACTGGATGAGGGTAGCGCAGAACCGGTCGTCGTAGAAATCCTTGGGGGGGCCTCCAGCAGTGGACATCCTCTTCGGCCGATACGATGATTATGATGATTACTGTGGTCTTACATAGAAATAGCACAGGATTAGAGAGGTGAGATATTGTAAAAGCATTTTTGCTATTTTTTTCAATATATTTTATATTTGAACAAAAATTAAAGTAACTAAAACATAAAAATACACGCGCGATACGTTTGGGGAGCGCAGTTGCGCCGCGTTATTTTTGCCCAATCCCAACCTTGAATTTTGTCGGTATTTTTGTATGCAGATGCACTCACTGCACTTGGCCTCGATGCCATTTCGATTCAGATCATAAAGATTATTTTTGCCAATGAAATCTTGGAAAATACGTTGAGTTAGATCTTTTCTGTGAGTTCGATAAAAATACAGGGTCTAGTGTCTAGTTAAAAACAACTGACTTCAGTCGCAAAAAATTAGTACAATTTAGTGTTTTTTTTTTGTTTCTGTTAATTTTCTCAGAAATTACTTTACTAAATTTAATACAATCTATATGCTCCTAGAGACACATATAAACAATCAAATAAAAAAAAACATTCGAGTCGGTTCACAATCGGCGAAGAAATCGCGTAACATACAGTAAATTAAGAACCTTACCTTTGAAGGCGGGCTAAAGATGTAGCAATACTTAAAAGTGAAGAATGTGATCTTTTTAAGTGAAGGCTGGATCAAAAGAGCTTAGTACCCAGAGCCGTTACCAACATTTAAAACAAAAAAAAAACCACATTACCATTACGGTTCTCTGGCTTAACATATTTTTATTTCGCCTTGTAAAATGAGTGTCGCAAGATGTTTCTTTAGGTGGCTGTTCCTATGGGTCTATAAAATATATAAAGAAAATCAAATTAATAGAAAGCCATTTATAACTACATTTTCAAAATTCGAAAAAATATTTGCCATTTTTTAGTCACCTTTTACTAAATTGGACTAATCACGATGTAATCGATTTAAAAATGAGCAGTCTTATTTTTTTGCAAATTGACTGTAAGCGATAAAGGCGTCGGTGGCTCAACCGGTATCGACTTGGTCCTCCTAACCAGAGGTGCCGGGTTCGAATCCGGACGGCCAATGTACCAATGAGTTTTGTTACCCTTTGTGTGATCTTACTGTTTAAAATCTGTATTTTATGTATCGTGTGTACAACAAACTATAAAATATATAAATAATAAATAAAGAATTTTGAATTGAAATGAAAGTTGGCAGTTTCATTCCCCTCCCCTCATTGTTTACTGTATTTCAAAAGGACTTCGTACAGTGTTGAACAAAATTGGCATATAAAAAAAAACTATACACTTCATTCAACTGAATTGGATAATTGACTAGTTTCTGGCGGTAGGTTTTTTTTTATTTTTTTTATTAAATATTTGAGTGCGTTTGGCTGCACCTCACCTGATGGTAAGTGCCGATGCAGCCGAGGATGTGACACGCAAGCGCAAATAGGTCTTTTCACTTGCACTACACCTACCTTAAGGCTTATTTAACGCCGCCAACAACCAACTTTATAACCACTTTTTACTTTAATTCAGGATTTTTTTAAGGATTTGCAGGATATGCAGAGTGATTTTGATTTCCTCAAATTCTATTTTTATACACAGAACTAAAGGAAAAAATATCCCAATGCACCTTTTTTTTCTAGTTGTAACCATAGAACTACTGCAATTTTAATCGAAACATTATGAGAATTTATGGACTTCTTATCTGAACATTATAAAATGATTTTGTTTTATTAATTTTTGGAAATTCTTCTTATTTTATTTATAATTAATTAAAAACCACGATTTTCAGAAGATTCGTCCGCAGCGATTGACGTAACAGCCACGTTGCAGTACTAACTGACAAGAACTTTATATCCAAGCTATTTCGTTCTATATTTGAAACATCGTTAATTGAGTTGCTAATTTTAGAGACGGAAGAGCCTTAAGAGCCTGCTGGGGTTTATAAATCCCATACAAACGTAGTATTTGATTCATTTGTTAACCAAAGAACCGATTTTAAAATAATTTTATATAAATAATCGAATGACGTATATATATATATGTGTCGGTATCGCATTACTTTTTTGAAAAAAGAAACAGGAATCCATTTAATACAATTTAACTAGTTTTCCGTCTTTTACCCTAAAAACAAGTTTATTGATTAATAATGGATTCTTGTTTCGTTTTTTCAAAAAAGTAATGCGGTACAAACAGAGATATAAGTCATCCGATTATCGATATAAAATTATTTTAAAATCGGTTCTTTGGATAACAAATGAATCAAATACTACGTTTGTATGGGATTTATGAACTCCAGCGGGCTCTTAATAAACTATGTCTCAGACAATACGAAGGGTCATAATGTACCCATGAGCTCTATGATCAAAGCAACAGTAATAAAACTCTTTATATGCAAAAAGGCTAAGAGTGAGTCGAACTCCCGCAACGGGGGTTCCGTACTATCACGCCTCTCCACACGAGTACAAGAATGATACCCATTCACACATCAAAATTTTTAGGGTTTCGTAATTAAACTAAAAACCCCTTTTAGTTTTGCCATGTTCTTTGTAATATAGTCTGTTTGTCTATCCATTTGTATGATACAGCCGTTTTTCTCAAAGACTATTACAACTATAAAGCTAAAATTTAGTATGGTAATACCAATCTGTTATCACTACAATTTTACGTGGTTTTTTTTTATTTCGGTGTCATGCTCCTCGTCACATGTTGGCTGCCATCGTCTGAAACTCATCTCTCGTCGTCGTCGCCAACCTGCCAAGTGCGGCAATGTCACGTTCCATTCACTCCCACAAGTTGTCCAGCCATGTTGTTCTGCAGAGGGAGTAAGAATCCTCTGCCCCACATTTCCTCAATTCCTCCTGGATTATGTTTTTGATAATTCGTTTCTTTTGTAATTTTTCACTGTGCAAGCGCATCCAATATAAAAGAAGCTAAATATCAAGATCCTTCAATCCCAGTTGGCTTCTTTGTGTTTTTTGGCACGCGAGCCAAACATCGGTTTATGTGATGCATCTCGCATCGCGGGCGGCGCATTGGTGTGCTGCCAGGGACGGACTCAGTCGACGAGGTGCCGGGAGGCAATTATTGATTGGTCTCTGGTTTGTCAGAAGTTGTAAAAGTATGAGTGTAGGTTGATACAAAGTTTTTCTTTGTGTAGGACAAATGTGGTTATCGCTGCTAAGGCAGCTTAAATAATAAAAAGAAAAATGAAAAATTTGAAAAATCCCACGACGAGTTTTAAAACGTAATTGAAAAAAAACTAGAAAGAAATAAGCAACAAAAGATAAATTTAAAAAAAACTAGGGAAATCAAAGCGATTTATATTGATCAAAATTTACACCAATTTACATACTGAATTATTCGAACTAATAAAATTGCGTATATTCAATTTATTTTATTATTTCAGAGAACAGAATGGCAGTCCCGACTCCGGTCGGCTGAATAGTTTCTAATAAGTCTTCAAACACCAACCATCCTAGCCGATTCAGCGCTCCCTGGTGGTCTACCGCCATAAAACATAACTAAAAACCTGTCCGAAACGATACCTTTTAAATGCAAAAAAGAACGCAAGGAAATCGGACAGTAGTTCACGAGATAAATGGCAACATTAGCGCCAAAGATCCTAACTGCTGCAGTGCTCCCTGGTGGTTTACCGCCATAAAACATAATTATCTAAAAACATGCCCTGTACAGAAAACTTTTAAATGCGAAAAATCGCAAGAAAATCGGCCGAGTAGTAGATAAATGGCAACATTCGTTTACACACACAAACAACCTCTCATCCTTAACGTATTTACCTTCTCCGTTCCCTCGTGGGTAAAACAGAAAATAGTGAAGGCATTAGAAAAAAAAATGCTATCAAATTTTTATTAAGGTAAGTAGAAGTTTTTTAGTTAAGAGTAGTACTAAAAAGTAGATTTTGTGTTTTTATTTTAAACTCATTTTTTTCTACGATTCGATGAACGATCTTGGGATATTCAAAATGTATCATTAGATCATTTTAAAAATACCAAAAGGATTTATTATAACCAGGAATACTTCTTCATACCAAATTTCAACTTCTGATTCCCCGGAAATCGTTCTAGAATGAATCTCAAGATTTTACCCGTACAAGTAAAAATATATTTTATTTAGTAGAATAAAAGTTTATATAAAATGTTTTGAAACGCAGTTAAGGAAGAATAGCTTGTTTACATAGGGATAAACGAACGGTGAAAATAACATCTGATTGTGGCGCATAATCACAAACTAAAGTATAGTGTGTGTTTTTTATAACTTATTATCGTATTTACAAATCTGATTGTGTGTGTGTACCAAAAAGTTATTTAAATTTACAGTAAATGGCACAGATGATCTAAATATTATAGTTTATTTAGTGACCATTAAAGATAATTTTTGGGCAGAGATATCGAAAAATAATAAAGTCTTGTGATTTTAGGCACCTTCATAAAACAATTACTATTTAGTATCTGGATGCGGGCAGCGCAGAACCGGTCGTAGTGGAAATCCTTCGGGAGGGCCTTTGTCCAGCAGTGGATGTTTTTCGGCTGAAAATATAATGATTCAGTATTTATGAGTTAATGTGGAAATAAGAGTAGGTACACAGACTAGATTTCAATTAAATAAGCATAGTTTCATTAAGGAAAGAATAAAATAGTCTGTTTTGACTTTTGAATTGAAACCAAAATTTACTGAAAACTTAACTTCTGACCCCTTTCAGAATCACTTGATTCGGCCCTGAGCGTGTCGTACACGTAGTGCGTTTAAACAACCTTTAGGCAAGGAAAACAAACCTGCGTTCGTTCATAGTACGATTCCCTGATTCATTTTATAAAGTGCAGACGTATTTATATAAATGGAAAGCACAGGGTGCGTCATCGCGTGACTTAGTAAGATAAGGTGGACTTTTATTTAATATCCAATTTCTTCAATCCTCAGCCAGCATATTGACGTTCTAGTACGACACGAAAGCAACCTAATCTTCTCTAATTTGTTTAACGTAATTTCGCCCTGGCGTTGATAGGAGATAGACTCCGCTCACGTCTATCTTTCCTATTATGATAATTAGTGATCAGAAAAATTGGTCTTGGTTTTGCAGTCTGGTCTTGCAAAAAAGCAAGGCGAAGACCGAGACCGAATGAGCAAAACCAAGACGAAGACTATACGAGTCTTGGTCTTGGTTTTATTTTGCTCACCTCATCACTAATAATGTTAATATTCTGTCTTACCTTTTTTTTTCACGATTGATGTGCCCTGTGGAATAGATTAGGAACTACAAAGAAATTTGCAAATCAAATTACACAGAAAGAGCTCCCATTGGGCCAGGCTAATGTATGAGGGCGAGGTGATGGCGACCGACGTGATCTCTAATGTAGCTCCAAAAAATCTGAGCTGTTTTCAATGTTTACAGTTACAGTGCGGCTTCAAAGATCTCTGGCTGCATACTAGTCGACCTTGGTGGTGGTCCACTAGTGGACATTTATATTAAGAGCTGGACATGGTCACTAAATTCGGTAAAATTATACGTTTACATACACATCGCTCCAAACTTCTAGTCCGTTCCGAAGTTCTTTCGCATTTATCTATTTCAAAATTATGTTACTACTGCGACGCAAATAGTGTATTTAGAGCCGACTAGAAGTGAGGCATAATCTGTATAAATAAATTGTATAGCCACGACGTCCCTACTTTCTGGCGTAGCCTTTATCGTCTGGCATACACAAATCAATAAAAAATTCGCTTTTATAGCGTAGACAAACAATAATACGAGTAAAAACCGAATTGTACCATAAGAAAATCGCAAACTAAAATTGCCGCTGTATGTAAGCCTGCCTTTAAAGAGTTTTGCCGGTTTAATTTTAAAAAAACCTGGGCGAATGAATGTGAACTAAAATATTTTTTTTTGTGCGAAAACTATGTTTCTCTGACATGAAACCTATCTAGATAGACTTGGAATATAAAACATTACCAAATACAAATTTTCATCTAAGTTTCTGAGAAACCAATTTTATATACAGGTATATAGATTTGCTCGCTTATTTAAATGGGTACTGCCTCTTGATAGAACATAAAATTATGCTTCAGTTTCGTTCTCAAGATAAGCTTCATAAAATAAACTAAATAAAACGCAATAAAATAATTAACTAATATGAACTACTCAAAAAAAATAAGGGCCACCTAAGTTTTGACAGCATATTTTCATACAGAAAGGTGATTCAAAAAACCACGTTAATTTTTTTTTAGAAATTTAAGAAAACAACGAAGCGCAGTCATTAGCTTAGATTCCTGGCTACAAATGTGTAAAAGAGCACAACATTCTGCAGACCCTCGGAAACTCAAAACAAAGAACATGATTTTTTACAGAAAAATGTACGGTAAATTTGCCAATTTACTATGTGCTCTCATCTGAGCAGTTCACTGAGTTTCCGAGGGTCAGCAGAATGTTGTATTCTTCAACACATTTGTAGCCAGGGATCTAAACTAAGAGGACCGCACTTCGTAGTTTCCTTACTTTTGTTTTATAGTTATAATAACGTTAATGAAGCTGTTATCGAAAGATCTTTCTTCCAGTTGCCAATTTATCAAACGTTTCGATTGGGATTGAACATCACGAAATTCAACAAACGTTTCCATTGGGATTGAAGATCACGAAATTCATAAAATGTTTCGATTGGGATTGAACATCACGAAATTTATCAAATGTTGCTATTGGGGTTGAACATCATAAAATTTATCAAATGTTGCGATTGGGATTGAAGATCACGAAATTCATCAAATATTTCGATTGGGATCGAAGATCATGAAATTCATCAAATTTTTCGATTGGGATTGAAGATTACGAAACTTATCAAATGTTTCGATTGGGATTGAAGATCACGAAACTCATCAAATTTTTCGATTGGAATTGAACATTGGCCAATGACCATGTGTAATTAGTCCCAGAATATATTTTTTTATTTTTTATTTATTGAACATCACAAAATTTAACAAATGTTTCGATTGGGATTGAACATTACGAAATTTATTAAATGTTTCAATTGGGATTGAAGATCACGAAACTCATCAAATGTTTCGATTGAGATTGAAGATCACGAAACTGATGAAATGTTTCGATAGGGATTGAACATCATAAAATTCATCAAATGTTGCTATTGGGATTGAACATCATAAAATTTATCAAATGTTTCGATTGGGATTGAAGATCACGAAATTCATAAAATGTTTCGATTGGGATTGAACATCACGAAATTTATCAAATGTTTCGATTGGGATTGAACATCACGAAATTCATCAAATGTTTCGATTGGGATTGAAGATCACGAAACTCATCAAATGTTTCTATTGGGATTGAACATCACGAAATTTATCAAATGTTTCGATGGGGATTGAACATCACGAAATTCATCAAATGTTTCGATTGGGATTGAAGATCACGAAACTCATCAAATGTTTCGATTGAGATTGAAGATCACGAAATTCATCAAATGTTTTAATTGGGATTGAAGATCACGAAACTTATCAAATGTTTCGATTGGGATTGAAGATCACGAAACTCATCAAACGTTTCGATTGGGATTGAAGATCACGAAACTGATCAAACGTTTCGATATGGATTGTACATCATAAAATTCAGTAAATGTTGCTATTGGGATTGAACATCATAAAATTTATCAAATGTTGCGATTGGGATTGAAGATCACGAAATTCATCAAATGTTTCGATTAGGATTGAAGATCATGAAATTCATCAAATGTTTCGATTGGGATTGAACATTGGCCAATGACCATGTGTGATTAGTCCCAGAATATATTTTTTTATTTTTTATTTATTGAACATCACAAAATTTAACAACTGTTTCGATTGGGATTGAACATTACGAAATTTATTAAATGTTTCGATTGGGATTGAAGATCACGAAACTCATCAAATGTTTCGATTGAGATTGAAGATCACGAAACTGATCAAATGTTTCGATAGAGATTGAACATCATAAAATTAATCAAATGTTGCTATTGGGATTGAACATCATTAAATTTATCAAATGTTTCGATTGGGATTGAAGATCACGAAATTCATAAAATGTTGCAATTGGGATTGAACATCACGAAATTTATCAAATGTTTCGATTGGGATTGAACATCACGAAATTCATCAAATGTTTCGATTGGGATTGAAGATCACGAAACTCATCAAATGTTTCGATTGGGATTGAAGATCACGAAACTGATCAAATGTTTCGATTGGGATTGAACATCATGAAATTCCTCAAATGTTTCGATTGAGATTGAAGATCACGAAATTCATCAAATTTTTCGATTGGGATTGAAGATCACGAAACTCATCAAATGTTTCGATTGGGATTGAAGATCACGAAACTCATCAAATGTTTCGATTGGGATTGAACATTGGCCAGATGACCATGTGTAATTAGTCCCAGAATATATTTTTTTATTTTTTATTTATTGAACATCACGAAATTCATTAAATATTTCGATTGGGATTGAACATCACGAAACTCATCAAATGTTTCGATTGGGATTGAACATCACGAAATTCATTAAATATTTCGATTTGTTTTATTAATTATAATTAAATTGATGAGTTTCGTGATCTTCAATCCCAATCGAAACATTTGATGAATTTCGTGATGTTCAATCCCAATCGAAACATTTGATAAATTTCGTGATGTTCAATCCCAATTGCAACATTTTATGAATTTCGTGATCTTCAATCCCAATCGAAACATTTTATGAATTTCGTGATCTTCAATCCCAATCGAAACATTTGATAAATTTTATGATGTTCAATCATTGATGAGTCGAACGCGCGCCAGTACCAACAGCATCCTGTGCACTTTAGTGGACCGATGGGACTCTCCGATACTGGGGCGCTGGATACGGCTGCACGCAGTCAAGTAGAGACCGGCGTTGCCCCTGTGGCGGACGGCTCCATCGAGACCATCTCAATTATTTGATTTATTCCCATTGTTTTTTACTAACACTAGTTTATAAGTACCAATGTTACTAACCAATTATGGACTATGTCTGAAATAAATACCTATTATTATTATTATTATATTGGGATTGAACATCACTAAACTCATCAAATGTTTCGATTAGGATTGAACATCATGAAATTCATCAAATGTTTCGATTGGGATTGAACATCACGAAATTTAACAAATGTTTCGATTGGGATTGAACATCATTCATTTTACATGAAACTATATGTATTATGTAGGCATATGGCGCAGCAACGATTCACGGGATCGCACCTGACAAATTTCGAGAATAGCTCTTTTCTGCAATATGAAATAGTTTCTATGTCAGCCGCTAATATAATATAATCAGTAAGATGCTATAAGACATATTGCTATGCAAGTAACCAAAATAAACCAATCACTACTCTCTTTCTTAACGCAATAAGCAGCTGAAATAAGCCTTCTCGCTCTAGTTTCCATGTGTGGTCCTCATTGTAGTGAAACACCCAGAGAAATACCATAGTGTATATAAGGTTTAATAAAATTAGGTGAAACTATTTTAACTTGTGCTTGTACCCATGAAACTGAACAACTTTTCCCATGGAACCCATAGTCAAATCTCAAAAAAAAATTTGAACTTCCCATACTAAGTTGGCTGATCAGCTGATCCGAGTTAGTATGGAAGAGCCAAATTTTTTTTTGCGATTTGACTATGGGTTCCATGGGGAAAGTTGTCCAGTTTTATGGGTAGATGCACCAGTTAAAATAGTTTCAGCTAATTTTGTTACACCTTATATATCCAACGCGGTTGATATCTGCATCAACGCCACATCACTATTGATACGCCTATATGTACAACTTCCTTAATCATTGTCTTTTTTTTTTTTCTCTTATGTTGTGCAATAAAGTGTTTTCAATCAATCAATCAATCAATCAATCAATCAATCAATCAATCAATCAATCAATCAATCAATCAATCAATCAATCAATCACTATATTCACTAAGCACGAACTCCTGCGCTACCGCCGGAATGACTGATTCACCAGCTTCTGAACAACGGTGGTTACGGAACTTGGGGCTCGACCCTCCCCCCCTCCTCTCCCCACCCGTCTCGCACCATGTATCCATTAGTTTAGTTAGACCGTAGTATTTACAGTTTTCAATTTATTGCTATCTATTTTAACGCTATCTACTAAATTGTTTTTTTTTTTATATTTGGCAAGGAATTTGGTTGGTGGTAGGGCATTATCTAAGCTCGCCTGGCTAGCTACCACCATCTTATCTCAGTCTTGCCGCCAAATATCAATGTTGATATCATTGGTGTGTTCCGGCATGAAGATAAGATAGCCAGTTCCCCATTGCGTTGGGGAATCTTGGTAAGCCCGCTTCCATCTTCGGCAACATCGTCACTTACCACCAGGTGAGATGTTGTCAAGGGTTTACCAATTGTGAAAAAAAAAAAAGGAAAGTTTTATGCGTTTCGTTTTCGTAGCGTTAAATGATTAGTTGTTCTCAGTAAACCAGTTTTCATATAACTATCTATTTGTTAGCTTCTGCCCGCGACGTTGCCCGCGTAGATATAGTTTTTATGATTGTCTGAGTGTTGAGAGCGGTGCGAGAACCGCGAGAAGCTCGCTAACGTAAATGTTAATTCCTTCCGACTTACCATTTTTTCCGGGATATTTTTTTTTATTTTAATTTCCACCCTTCACTTTAGTTTAGCAAAATTGGTTCATTACTTTTTGAAGTGAAAACTTTTTTAGGCGCGTTGGGCGTTTTTGATATGGGAAAAAAACATTGAACGAGATGGTATCGAGAACCATCGCCGACACCGTACCAGGAACGCTCGCAGAGTCTAAACTTTGTCAACTTAGTCGTTCGCAGGAACACTCGGAGGGTCAAAACTTATAAAACTGAAAAGTTTTTCACTTCTGACGGCACTCACGGAGTGCTTTTTATTTGTCCACAATTGGTAAGCCCTTGACTTGTACTTCTAAATTGAGAGAGTAACAAACAGACAGTACGCACTCATTCAGGTTTATAAATATTAAGTAAGTATTGGCATACCCTTGTACGCCGCGCATATGCCTTTGCAGACGTCTAGGCTGAGCGACAGAGGTTTCGATGCGAGGTGCCAAAAACGCATAATTTTGAATAAAAAAAAACAGACTTCGAATAGGAAACTAAGGTTCCCCTCGATTTCTCTGGCATACCATCATCAGATCCTGGTTCCGTTATCGTGGTACCACCCTTGAGATATCTCTTTTCTAGCAAAAAAAGGATCATCAAAATCGGTTCATAAACGACGAAGTTATCCGCGAACACACATAAAAAATATATATACGTTCGAATATTATTATACATATAACATGTCAATATGGATAATAATGATAAAAAATATGTCAAAACATTATGTCAAATCACACACATATTATTATACAATATAACATTTAAAAATTCATTTACTGTATAAATACATCGTCATCTAATCTAATCATCAAACGTTCGAATTGAGAAACCTCTTCCTTTTTTTTGAAGTCGGTTAAAAAGGCCAAAGCAAATACTTTTGACAAGTCGCGTATTTTAAATATTTTATAGGCGAATTAACAAATCAGTAAAGTACAGTTTTGGCAAAAGACCAAAATCCATATATTTTAGACACCTACCAGCTTCTGATCACCTCACTAGGTGTATTGCACGTAGGGTTACCATCTGACAGGCATTTACCGCATTTGACAGGCATTTTGTGGTATAAATAGGCGTGTGCCGGCGCTAGGCTGAGGCATTATTGAATATCACGGGTCTCAGTGAAATCTAAAATATCGCATAAGTGCTCAAATCACACAAAATGATGAACCTGAATAATAATTTTCGAAAAACATAAAAACTTTTAGGTACAAGCTTTTAATATTGCATTGTCACTCGATATACATATGCATGCAAAATTTCAGGTCCAAATTAACTTGCAAGATTTCATCCGAACAAACACACATACATTGCAAGTTAAATTAAAAGCTTTTAAAAATCGCACCACGCGGGCAAAACGCTGCGCTGCGTGCGAGAAAACGAGTTAAACTAATATCCTATCATAGTTAAAACTATCTGTTGTATAATAATTATTTTAAGACTTACAGTTCTGTTATTGTAGACAGTAATAGTTAGGGAGGCGAGGTAGCTAAATGGCGTAATTCAACGGCGCCGTCGAGACCTATCAAAATCGAAAGATAAAATAATTTCGAAAAGAAAAGCTCGTATGGTAAAAACCATTTTAGCGGTGGGTTTGGCGTGTACGGTTTTTCAAAAATGTTAAAAAAAACAGTTACTTGGGCATTCTCGAGCGCGTCAGATATTCATACTACGTATGCCCCAAGTGCCTCTGATAACAACGGTATACTAATCTGCCGGTTTGCGTGGTGGGGGTAGACATATAAAGTAGTTAAAAATGTAAAAAAAAAATATATTCTCGAGCGCGTCAGATTTTCGGAAGGGGTGTTAAGTAGGCCCCAAGGAAGCTCCCTTTAAAAAAACTGACGATTTCGGCGTGACGATAAGTTACGATGAATTTTTGAAAATGCAAAAAAAAAAAGTTTTTTTGAAATACTCGAGCGCGTCAGATTTTCATAGGGGAGGTTTATCTCGGTATCCTGAAAGCATATTTTCTTAATCTGACAAAAATGTTGGTGGGTTCTCTTAATCTGACCGAAAAAGGTTTTTTGGTTTTTTGGTTTCTTTTTTTCCTTTCTTTCTCCTTGATAAAACGGGGAATTTAAGAATGACAATAAAGCGATAGATACAACCAACGTAAATGTAGATTTTTGATGTTTTTTTTGTAAAATGTATCGTTCGCGACTTATATGCCGCAACGCGTTTTTCGGAAGACGAAATGGCTCCTCCACACTTCCGGTCATGCGGAAACCGGCAGATTTTGTATTTTTAGTAAGTTTTAGATTAGATTCTTCAAAAAAAAAAAAATCTCGCTCGAGAATGCCGGATTAACGTTTTTTTTTTACAAGTTCGCGACCCTATAACTCGGCGGCGTCAAGGACTTATCGTCAGATTAGTTAAATTTAGTCTTAAAACACTTAAATCAACCCCCAATATCTTAATCTGACGCGCTCGAGTATTTCAGACTATCGATTTTTTTTTACTAATCTGATCGTCTATCCTAGGCGCGCGTCACTACATATAGAGCTAAATACTTTACAAGGTTGTTCTATTAGGTCTAAGGTATCTCTCATATCTTAAACTGCCACGCTCGAGTATTACCGAAAATTCCCCTATTCGCCTCCCTAACTATAATCTGTAATCAGAAACAAGGAGATCCGTAGGAGAACCAAAGTAACCGATATAGCTCTCAGAATTGCTAAACTTAAGTGGCAGTGGGCTGGGCACATGGCACATTGCTCTTAGAACAGATGGCCGTTGGGGCAGTAAAGTTCTCGAGTGGCGACCACCCACCGGAAAGCGTAGTGTAGGCAGGCCTCCCACTCGGTGGACCGATAACCTGGTGAAGGTCGCGGGAAGCCGCTGGATGCGGGCAGCGCAGAACCGGTCGTCGTGGAGATCCTTGGGGCAGGCCTATGTCCAGCAGTGGACGTCCTTCGGCTGATATGATGACAATGATGATGATGATGAAAAATCTGGTATTGTGTGCATCCTAGGCAGGCATTTCCCTTACATAGATGGTAGGTAACCCTAATTGCACGTAACTACAAAAACACTACTAGTGGATGGAACAATGGTTTGTTTACGGCATGGCGGTGTAAAACGCTGGCTTTCTGGAAAAATAGACAATGGACTCGTATTGGCGACTTTGCGACGTTAGTGGTGATCTCAGGTTCTGATCCTAAAGGTAATTTTTGTGTCCTGGAGTTGGTTACTGGGATCAACTGGGAATAGGGAAAGCCCTTAACGGCCTACCAAGAGTCGCAGGCTCGATCCCCGAACTGTGACGACGAATTATTTGCTCTGTGTCTGGGTGTGCAATAGCCGTGGTCGCAAGCCCCATCGTCATCAAAATTTATATCATCATAATGGCTTGCGACCACGGCGATACTCCAGATGAAGGGAAAATTAAAGTCTATGATTTCGGACGGTAAACTCTTGTTTTCATGCTTTTCAGTAAAGATTTGACGTAGTCGGGTTTTAGTTTTTTAAACTTTTCTTTCTTTTTATTATTATTTCATTTTTTAATACCAGATTTTTTTCACGTCACTGTTTTTGGATAAAATGGCGTTTTTAACAGTTCACACAAATAAAAAACTTAAGGTGCAAATGTAACGTGAAATACGAAATATACAAATCTCAATAGGTATTTGTGTACTTACTAGCTGTTTTCCGCTGCTTCACCCGCGCGGACAACGCGCAATGAGCGAGACTCGAGCGGCTCGCGAGCTTGAAAAAGAGTAGCCTATGTGTTAATCCAGGTCCTAATCTGTCTACCTACCAAATTTCAGCCAGATCCGTTCAGTAGTTTTTGCGTAAAGAAGTAACAAACATACACACTCACACACTCACAAACTTTCGCTTTTATAATATTAGTGTGATATCTTGTGTTTCGATCCTTGATTATTGAAAAATCATCGATTATTTCTGGATGAATCATTTTTTTGCACCAGACTTATCAACACGGACAGTGGCCTATGCCCAAAAGGTTTCCACGGACGACCGGTCCTGTGCCGGCCGCAACTACCAAGTTATCAGTCCACCAAGAAGAAGGCCTGTCTACGCTACATCTTCCGGTGCGCAATCACCACTCGAGAACTTTAACTATCCCAACGGCTAATTGTTTTACGAAGCCCCGCTCACACTCACTAAAGTTTAGATTCTGAGAGCCTCTCCCATCAAACTTCACTGTACTGAGCGACATGCATCTAGGGTAGCTTCGCTTCACTTGGTCGACTGTTCTCACAGGAATCGAAATAATATAGACTGTAGGTACCTGTAATAAGAGAGGACTCATCCTATGTTTCAATGCGGAATTTTATTTAAAATCTTATTAAGGCTCCTCCGTCCCTAAAACTAGCAACTCGGTTCACAATGTTTCAAACATCGAACGATATAGCTTGGAAATAAAGTACTTGTCAACTCGTGCTGCAACGTAGCTGTTACGTCAATCGCTACGGACAAATCGTGCGAAAACTGAGTTTTTAATTCTTTAATCTTATATATATAAAAATGAATTGCTGTTCGTTAGTCTCGCTAAAACTCGAGAACGGTTGGACCGATTTGGCTTATTTCGGTATTGAATTATTTGTGGAAGTCCAGAGAAGGTTTAAAAGGTGAAAAATAAAATAACAGTCAAAAAATATTTGGTTTTAATGTAGGGTAGGGTAGTGTAGTATAGGGTAGGGTAGTATTGGGTAGGGTAGGGTTGGGTAGTGTAGGGTAGGGTAGGGTAGGGTAGGGTAGTGTAGTGTAGTGTATGTAGGGTAGTGTAGTGTAGTGTAGTGTAGTGTAGGGTAGGGTAGTGTAGTGTAGTGTATGTAGGGTAGTGTAGAGTAAGGTAGTGTAGTGTAGGGTAGGGTAGGGTAATGTAGTGTAGGTTAGAGTAGTGTAGTGTAGTGTAAGGTGGAACGAAGTTTTCCGGGACAGCTAGTAATAAATAAAATCCATTCAACCTGATTTTAGTTTCAGGAAAGATCCCCGAGTCATGGCGTCATAGTTTTCTGGTACCTATTTATAAAAACAAAGGAGACGTCAGTGACTGTGCAAACTACAGGGGTATCATGCTGACCTCTCACACGCTAAAAATCTGGGAGCGTGTACTCAATGACCGTTTAAGCCTACTTGTCGCCATATCTGACAACCAGTGTGGATTTGTGCCAGGTAAATTTACAACGGATGCAATCCAAACCACCCGAATTCTCATGTAGAAACATCGGGAAAATAAGGAAGACCTGCATTTTGTGTTTATAGACCTCGAGAAAGCCTTCGACAGAATAACACGTTGTCTAATATGGCAAGCTATGAGAACACAACAAATCCCCGAACACTATATATTAATTGTACAAGATATGTACGACCACATAAGCACGCAGGTGAGAAGCCTGGCCGGACTCAGCGCGCCGTTTGAAGTAGAAGTAGGAGTACGGATGGTCGTTCCTTTCCCTCTAATATGGTTGATGCGAGCGATGGCTGACTCTCGCGTTATACTCGTGACCGGGTGCTGTCCGTGTGAACTGGCCTACTCTTGTTAAATGCATTCAATGATTTTTTTATGTATAACTTCTCGTGTCATATTGTTTTTATGTTCTAATGACATAATCCCCTCCGGCCGTACTGGCAACTATCTATCTACATATAATCAAGGATTTAATTTGGATGTTATTAACTAATTATATATATTGTTTATTTCTTGATTCTTCACAAATGACATTGTTTTTATTAATTTGTGACTATCAAAAAGAGTATAATTTGCACCTATTTTGAATAAATATATTGAATTGAATTGAATACATCAGGGCTCGGCACTTAGTCCTTTTCTGTTCAATATCTCTATGGACTACCTCACGAAAGACATTCAGTCCCCGCTTCCTTGGACCATCCTATATGCGGATGACGTTGTACTCACTGAAAAATGCCCGACTTAATTAAACTCCACCCTCCAGCAATGAACACAGGCACTCGAGAACAATGGCCTGCGCATTAGTCGAAGCAAAGCAGAATACCTCAGATGCGACTTCAGCGGCCAGCAGACACCCAATGCAGAGATCTTCATCGAAGGACATCCAGTCCCAAAGTAGATCAGTTCAAATACCTCGGATCGATGGTAACAGCAGATGCCAGCATAGACTCGGATGTGGCGTACAGAATCAACGTAGCTTGGTTAGTATGGAGAGCACTGACTGGCGTATTATGTGACAACCGAATGCCCATACAACTTAAAGGTAGGGTCTACAATACCGCGGTGAGGCCTGATATGAAGTTTGGATCCAAGTGCTGGGCTGTCCTACAGAAAAATGAACAAAGAATGCACACAGCCGAGATGAAGATGCTCAGGTGGTCAGCGGGAGTTACAAGACTTGATAAAGTGAGAAATGAGTATATAAGAGGCTTGCTCAAGGTAGCACCCATAACAGAAAAGATGACGGAGATCGTATTAGGTGGTTTGGAAATGTGATGAGACGAGACAAGACATTCCTAATAAAAAGAGAGGCAAAGGGAGATCTACGTGGTGGACAACCTTAAATAGGGATACTAAGCGGGCACAACTATATATCCAGACAACCCAGGACCGAGCGTCCTGGCGCCGCGGTACGAGGAGAGCCGACCTCAAATAAAGGGACAAGGCTAGACAAAAGAAAGAGAAGAATTATAAATAAAATAATATGAAGAATTTCCAAAAAGTAAGAAAACAAAATAATTTTACATTGTTTTGTTAAGAAGTTTATAAATTATCATAAATGTTTCGATTAAAATTGCAACAGTACTATGGTTACAACTAGAAAAAAAGGGTGCATTACGATATTTTTTCTCTAGTTCTGTGAATTAAAATAGAATTTGAGGAAATCAAAATTACTCCTTATGTCCTGTTAATTACAAAACATTTTTTATTTCGATAAAAAAGTCCTCAATTGAAGTAACAAGTGGTTACAAAGTTGGTCCTTGGCAGTGGTATAAGTTACGAAGTAACTATTTAGTAATCTGTGGTATAAGCCTTAACATCTTATTAACTGTGACAGATTTAGACCTTGTGACTGATCTGATCTGACTCGAGAAATGATAACTAGACATCAAGCTTGATCGAAGAACTTATAGGGTTCTATAAAGGGTTTAACAAAATGTACGTAGGAGCCTGGACTGTTACCTTTACCTTTTACTTGTCATCATCATCATCATATTAACCGAAGGACGTCCACTGCTGGACATAGGCCTCCCCCAAGGATTTCCATGACGACCGGTTCTGCACTACCCGCATCCAGCTGCTTCCCGCGACCTTCACCAGGTCATCAGTCCACCGAGTGGGGGGCCTGCCTTCGCTACATTTTCCGGTGCGCGGTCGCCACTCGAGAACTGATATGATTATGACCTTGAGTCTTGAATTAGTAAGGCCCCATACGGGGCCCAAGAACCGGTTGGTGGAGGTTGAAGGGCTAGTGGCGAGCCCCACTGTCAGTAGTTCTTCAAAGCGTCTCATACTGCTTAACGACTGCCATACAGAGATAGCAACCGGCACCAACGGCTTAACGTCGCTTGTATAAGATGCTTGTTTTTGTTTATGTATAAATATTGTACTCCTACTTACTTGCTTGCCAAAATAAATTCATTTTCTTTCTTTTTTTTCTCTTTTTTAACCACATTTGATAAGCCCTTAGCATCTCTCACCTGATGGTTAGTGACGATGATACCAAAGATCGAAGCGGGCTTACCAAGATTCCTCACCGCAATGGGGATCTGGCTATCTTATCTTTAAGATGAAACACTTTAATGCTTTTAACACTGATGTTTGGTGACAAGACTTAGATAAGATGGTGGTAGCTAGCCAGGCGGGCTATGAAAATGCCCTATCACCAATCACCAACCAAACCGAGTCTGCCGGAAATTGAACCCGCAACTTCCTGGTGTGAAGCGAATGGACTATCTATTACGCCACGGAGACGGTTAAACCCATCCAGGCAATGACCGTGCATCAAGAGAGTTAACTTCATGTCGTAGCTCAGTAATAGTTATCTAATATATAAAATTCTCGTGTCACAGTTTTCGTTCCCTTACTCCTCCGAAACGGCTTGACCGATTCTCATGAAATTTTGTGAGCATATTGAGTAGGTCTGAGAATCGGCCAACATCAATTTTTTTTAGGGTAGGGTAGTGTAGGGTAGGGTAGGGTAGTGTAGTGTAGGGTAGTGTAGTGTGGGGTAGGGTAGTGTAGTGTAGTGTATGTAGGGTAGGGTAGGGTAGTGTAGGGTAGGGTAGTGTAGGGTAGGGTAGGGTAGTGTAGTGTAGTGTAGTGTAGTGTATGTAGGGTAGGGTAGGGTAGTGTAGGGTAGGGTAGGGTAGTGTAGTGTAGGGTAGTGTAGTGTAGGGTAGGGTAGGGTAGGGTAGGGTAGGGCAGTATAATGTAATGTAAGGCGGTACGTAGTTCGCCGGGACAGCTAGTAAATATATATTTATATTCAATAATATAATTGTACATATAATTATTATGTAGTACAGTCTTATCTATTATAAGTATTTATAAGTATTATAAGTATTTTAACTTTACAAATGTATAGTATATTACATAATTTATTGTTATAGTTGGATACTCGTGCACTACCATTTTTTTTGTGCTTTTGTCTCCAAACACCGGGTTGTCTGGAAGAAATCGCTTTGAGCGATAAGACCGCCCAAATTGTACCGCTTATAAGATTTTGTTTTAAGTTGTGTTTTTGTTTAAATTTTTAAGTTATAGTTTCTAAGTTTTACATTGTGTTTTTTTTTTTATTTTATATTTTTGGGTACAATAAAGAGTATTTATCTTATCTTATCTTATAAAGTAAAATTACCAACTTAGCCGAATTATGTACACTGATGAACACAATCCCGTAACTGTACACTAAGCGTACCCCAGGACCTCACACATCTATTCGTAGCGGCTCTAGATCATCACTTCGCCTGGAGGGAACGGTTTCATGGAACCACTGATGTCAAGGAGCCAAGGAGAAAAGTATAAAGGAAAGTTTTTATCCTTCTCATTCTCGCTAAATTTTCAACTTGCCATCCCGCTTGGAAAACACAATGGAAACCAGGGAAAAAACAGTCACTTTTAAAAGTATTTAACATTTAGGTTTTATGTTTATATATGAGTTATTATGTGTCAGTGTAAGTTTAGAGTTAACTCCGCGATTTATTTTTATCGAGAATTTTTTTCGCTCAGGGTCAGCACTCAGTCAGATATTTTATTATTTTATGTTTATGTTTTGACCGATGACCTGGTAAAGGTCGCGGGAAGCCGCTGGATGTGGGCAGCGCAGAACCGGTCATAGTGGAAATCCTTGGGGAGGCCTATGTCCAGCAGTGGACGTCCTTCGGCTGATATGATGATGTTTATAATTTATTACTAAGCATGATTTACAAATGTCATTTCTGGAATGCGACCTCGTTTTCTCGCTCCATTTCACCGTAGGTCAACGAGACACAGAGAGGAGTTGCACCCCTTTGTTGTTGATGTTCCACCTTTCCGCGCGTAGCGTTACGCTTTCTCGTTTATTGTGCGTACAGCGAAGGAGGGAACTCCTTATCTGCGTCTGAGTTTACCGATAATTTGGGGGGTATCAAAGCGAGAGTGAATAGCCATTGTTTGAGTTTGCGTAAGTCTCCTCGAGTGCATCGTCACTTCCCATCTGGTAAGTTGCAGTCGAACGCACTCAAATTTTTAATTTAAAACAAATGCTTTTACGGCCTCATACACTGACCTCCGTTATACAAGTATTTTTTTTTATTAACAATTGGTAAACCTTTGACAACATCTCACCTGGTGGTAAGTGACGATGTTGCCGAAGATGGAAGCGGGCTTACCAAGATTCCCCAACGCAATGGGAAACTGGCTATCTTATCTTTATGCCGGAACACACCAATGATATCAACATTGATATTTGGCGGCAAGACTTAGATAAGATGGTGTTAGCTAGCCTGGCGGGCTTAGAAAATGCCCTACCACCAACCAAACCGAGTCTTACAATTGACCCCGCCGGGAATCGAGCCCGCGACCTCCTGTGTAAAGCCAGTGAACTTTGCCTCTGACCTACGGAGGCGGTTGGAGGCCAGTGGCCTCTTATAGGAGTCAGTTTCTGACCAGAGGCTAGAAGAAAATGTCAAATTGATGGGGAGGGGCAGGTCTAGCCTGCAGCAGGCCTCCGTCACTCCATGTACTTGCGCGCTATAATAACCTACCGCCCAGCAGAGCGTTCTCGGGCCGTTTGCGGACCCAATTCAGTGCGGTTTTCACAAACGAAGCGCACGCACGTATTTTAATTTAAATCGTTTCGTTCGTTCGTACGCGTACCTACGATGCCGTCTGGTGCCTTATGTGCTGTAGCATTCAACAATGTTCAAAGCAAATATGTGCAAAGCATTCAACAAAACATCGTCTTTTTATGGAAAGTTAAAAGTACTAACAGATGCGTTTTATAATTATGTAAGAGAACTTGAGACTATGTTTATTAATAATTTTGAAAAAAATATAAAACAAAGGCCGGGTAGTATAGGTATATGAAATTTTAAATGACATACATTTTGACTCTCCCTGCCCTTGTTTCCCAAAACAATATCTAATAAAACTTTTTAGTAGATTCAGGATTTTTGCTACACTAAAATTTAATAACCGAGAATTTAGAAAGGGTAAGAAATTAATAAAAAATTATATAAAAATAAAACACATGTAACTCTTAAAGATTTTTTCATTTTACTTACACACTGACCTCTAAAATTATGTGTTATCTAGATGTATTGCACAGTCAGCACCAATTTATAAAAAAATATATATTTTTCTAGCTGTTTCCCGCGGCTTCGCCCGCGTAGAGGTATGAAAAATTGATAAGAACCTATTCTCAGACCTACCCGATATGCACACAAAATTTCATAAAAATCGGTCCAGCCGTTTCGGAGAAGTATGGTTACTAACACTGTGACACGAGAATTATATATATATATATATATATACTAGCTGTCCCGGCGAACTACGTACCGCCTTACATTACATTACACTGCCCTACCCTACCCTACCCTACACTACACTACACTACACTACCCTACACTACACTACACTACCCTACACTACACTACCCTACCCTATCCTACACTACCCTACCCTACCCTACACTACCCTACCCTACCCTACGCTACCCTACCCTACCCTACCCTGCACTACCATACCCTACACTACACTACACTACCCTACCCTACCCTACCCTACCCTACCCTACCCTACTCTACACTACCCTACTCTACACTACCCTACCCTACACTACACTACACTGCCCTACCCTACCCTACCCTACCCTACATAAGAAACTTCTCCTAATAATAACAAACTCGACAAAAAAAGAATTAGCCAAATCGGTCCAGCCGTTCTCGAGTTACGCGCTTACCAACACATTTTGCGATTCATTTTTATATTATAGATATTTAGATAAATGATACAATTTTAAACTACCACCTATAAGTCAAAATTTATTCACAGTTCTCAATAACATAGACACAAAAAGTTACGTTAATTTAATTTTATCGAAGAGGCAGCCCTGCGATCGAGCGGTGTGAAGCATGTACTGCAGTTGCTGACGCGATGGAGTAGGCTATTATAGCAGTAGGTATTGGAAATTTACTACTGAGTGAAGTATCTGTTACGTAGTAACTATTTAGTAATCTGTGCCTGCAGGTAACGTGACGTGTCACTTGATGACCCAAACGGGTATCGCTTATCGCGAAATCTCGCTCCGTTTCTAGGTAATGTTGCGGCATTTTTCCAGCTCCGCTCGCCCGGTTATATTGAAATGTATGTAAATTTCCGCAGCCTTAGCCTAGCCAGCCTGCTTGTTTTGTGTGTTCGTGTCCGTTAGAGCAAACGAGATTTATTTAAATTTAAAAAGTATTTTATATGTATGTCCTTCCTCATCCTTACCACGCCCTGGACACTTCATACAACGGGCTAGAAATGATATTTCAAAAAAGGAATGACGGAAGATAACTGTAATCAATCTGTATCAATCTGGGTGACGAGGGGGTGAGGTAGCAATCTAGAGAGCGGCAGGGAGTGTCCATACTGTATGTTAGTACTAATATAATTATATACTTTGTCCTTACTAATATTATAAATGTGACACTTTCAATAGGGGCAAATCAGCTTTTTATCAGCTCATATACGTCTACCCTGAATAAGGGCGATCGGGCCTTAGTCGACCACGCGGGCCCAGTGCAGGTTGGTCGACTTCACACACAACCTTCGAGTTTCTTCGCAGGCGTGTGCAGGTTTCCTCACATACATACTTTCCTTAATTTCCTTTACATACGTTTTGGATAATTTCCGACTGTTTTATAATATGAAAAATGTGGGAATTTAGATAAACATGTATTAGGTACGTTTTATTTTTCTCCTACAATTATTTTTTACGACATCTTTTTATAAGTGACTCAAACAAACATGTACATAATGTATAGTTACGTTAGTACTAATATATATACTTTGATACTTATAGTAAAGTACATCCAAGAGATACATTAAGATAAATTTACATTAATTTTTAATAACTTGTTAAATTTTTCCATTTACTCATCTGGCTAAGAGGAAAATTAAAAATATATTGCATCTTATTCATAGTGAAACATTATGTACAATTACTTAGCACAACTTAGATTGTACTACGAGAATGTAACAAAAAATACGGCTTACGGAATTGTAACAATGTTACCTGCATTTAATAAAATATTCATAATACATTATGGCGGTAATATTTTTTTACTTTTTTTTTATTAAAAATTTGAGTGCGTTTGGCTACACCTCACCTGATGGTAAGTGCCGATGCAGCCGAGGATGTAACACGCAAGCTCAATTAGTGCCTATTCACTCTAGTCTCGAAGATTCCTAAATTATACGAATCGTGGAATACAGATTTTAGTTATTTGACGTCAATTACTTTCTAAACGAGAGAAAACCGAAGGTTGAAAAAAATATTCCATTATTTTTGATGATGTCAAAAGTTATTAGGAATACGATTGAGCAGTTCTGGCTCAATAGATAAAAATCCCAAAGATTACTTTCAACTGTATACTCGTACTTATGACTAATACTTTGAAGTATAAATTTAAAAAAATATACAGCAATGTTTGTTATGATATTACAAAGTGAGTAATGTTATTATTGTTTATACTTTCATTGTAGTTTTTAATTGAAACGAAAAACCATTGAAAATCGAAAATTTTGCGGCTCGCGCACTGCGCACCCTCGGAAAGTCATAGAAACGTTGTCCACGCGGGTGAAGCCGCGGGAAACAGCTAGTACGTAATAAGTCATACTCCAACGCGATTTTCATAAATTTCTTTCTTAATATCTCGCTAGAACGAGCTCTTTCATTTAAGCTTTTGCCCTCACGAATAATTTATTTGTACCTCTAGTATTGCCCACTTAAATTGGTTGGGTTGGAGGGAGTGAACATTCAACGCGCATATTATAACACACTGCGCAACATCGATGGCGAGCAGCTTGCGGTCGCCTACCGCGCACCCTGAGCCACTCGCGGCTCGCCCACCCTCGCGCAACCTCGATGTCCATAGTTATAAAAAAAATGCGTGTCCTCCTCGTTACCTATTTATTTTTACTGTCAGCTGAGCCGAGCGTATATCTTTGAGAAAGCATTGTAATGGCCAAAAAATTGAAGGTGAGTTATCCAATAGACTCCAAAAAGCAATAAATTAAAAAAATATCTGGGTGTGGTGTGTGTATGTCTGTCCGGGCTCTTAGCTTTTAAACTACTTAGGATTTGGATGAAATTTAGGTTAGGATAATAATGATAAGTTAATAATTTATTAAAGTGTTAAATAAGGTGTTCATGAGTTTTTTAATATTTAGCTGTTTCTTTCAAATTTTTCCTGACTTGAATTTTTATGGTTGCCGTCATAGGAAAAGAACACTAAAACAATATCTAACACAAAAAAGTGAATAGCTTTAATGATTTTGATGAAACTATGCACGTAACTATATTCTTAAACGCTTATCAGTATACTATAATATAAGATAGTTCGTTATCCAAAAAAAAGTTATCTCCCATACCAACCCAGATTTTTAATATTTTTTCTCAAAAATGGCTCTGAAGGTTTTATTAATTTTTATATCCTAATATTACCTTTACGTGGCCTAATTTCTTACATGCCTTATCATCACACAATTCAGAAGGCCAAATACAAAATAAAATCTTCTTCATTTTATCAGCTTTTTAAAAAATGATAAGGAATACAAAAAATCAAAATAATATTTCTGTATATCAGGTCCCATACTAATTTGTACAAAAATATTTTTTCATGATTTTATAATTTTCGAAATGTATCATGGCTTTCCTATTATCAGACTTAGTAATAATTATTTACCTAATTGTTTCAAATGCAAATGGGCTAATTTACATTTTGAACATGAGATTATTGTTATTATTTTTGTATGATAGATTGTTTTGATATTATATTTGCATGCTAGATTATGGCTAAACAGGCATGTTTTGCCCCTCTTTTATTACATCATGTACTTACCCTATATAAGCAAATAAAGAAATTTGAATTTTAATTTGAGACATCCATGACCATCTAGCGTCATTTTGATATCCTTAATGCGCATGCTAATCGAAAAACCAGAAGGTTTTTCGTACAAAATTTTTTGAGAAAATGTGAGACTCAGTTCATCCTTCTGGTTAATTCCCAATTTTTTTGTGTTTTTTAAAACTAGTTTAAAATTTTATACCTTTTTGAAAAGCTGATAAAATGAGTAAGTTTTTCTTGTATTTTTCTGTTTCATTGTATGATGATATATACTTCATACAACGTTTGCATACACTTAGATTTTTAAAACGCAAATTCAAAATTCAAGTTAAAATAGGTGCAAGTTACACTCTTTCTGATAGTCATAAAATAATAATAATATAATTTCATTTGTGAAAAATCAAGAAATAAACAATCCTCAGTTCATAATGTCAAAATTAAATCCTTGAAATAAACCAGTAATCGAAAAGTTATACATAAAAATCATTGAATGTCATTGATACCTTTGACAAGAGTAGGCCAGTTCACACGGACAGCACCCGGTCATATATCTTGAGATCTTGAGAACCGTGGACTTTAGCGGAACATACATAGGGGTGATTCGGAAACCTCTAGATATAAGGCACCAAAAAATGTTTTATGAACACATTTTATAGTTGATTTGTGTATACTCGATCATATCAGATGTTGAAGGCTACACTACCAAAGTATATTATATATTAGTACTAACATGCAGTATGGACACTCCCTGCCGCTCTCTAGATTGCGACCTCACCCTCTCGTCACCCAGATTGATACAGATTGGTTACAGTTTTGTTGTCAAACGTATAGGATTTCGCCGCCATTTTGTTAGATCCGTCATTACTTTTTTGAAATGTTATTTCTGGCCCGTTGTATGAAGTTTCCAAGGTGTGAAACTACGATGGAAGTATGCACAGCGTGGATGTATAATTTATTTTTCTTTTAAGTTAGATGGATAATACTATTGACTTATATTAACCGAATAGGTTTCATTTTTAAAGAAGCTAGGTTTAAACAAAATTAAACAAAGAAACAATTATTTTTTCTTTTTTACAATATTGTTTTTAAGGAAATTTTTCCTCATTTGTATTTTAATAATTTTTAGGGTACCTTCCGTAATAGATAACGGGACCCTATTACTAAGCCTACACTGTCCGTCCGTCTGTCCGTCTGTCTGTCAAACCTTTAAAAGTAGCTGGCTTAATAATTTTACATAATTATGAAAGAACCATGTATTTAAGAAACGTGTTTTCAAAAAAATAATTCTTTTATAATTTTGCTTTATCGTAAAAAAACTGTAATACACTCAAGCGTGAAACTTGGTGTGATTATAGTACTAATCCTTAACTATAACAAATATTAATAAAAACTGGCCAATGTGAGTCGTACTCGTGCTAAGGAGTCCGTACTGAATATAAAAAATAATAATTCGAGCGAGACCTACAGTACTCGCATATGATGTGTAACATGTGACAAAATACTTTATAAAAGGACGGCAAAGATACGGCAGACTAGGCTGTATGGTCATAGATACCTTTGCCTTTTCCGCGCTTTTAAAGCTTGAAAAAACGCGAATTCCTGTTTCACATTTCCATCCCATGTTACACATTTCCGTCCCATTTCACGAAATCACTCCCACAAATTGCAGGAAAGCGAGAGCAAAGATGTTACACATCAAAAACATTTTTCCGGAGCTAGCGTTGACGTCTTTTGTTGTAATGAATAGATAGGTATCATTTTTATACTTGTGTAGAGAAGTGTGGTGGTATGGATGGAACCCCCGGTGCGTGAATCCGACTTTCATTTTGCCAGTTTTTGGAGTTCCGTAGTCAAACTAGGAAGCTTCATGGTTTCGCCAAAGTATGTATATTAGTACTAACATACAGTATGGACACTCCTTGCCGCTCTCTAGATTGCGTCCTCACCCCCTCGTCACCCAGATTGATACAGATTGGTTACAGACACAGTTTGGTTGTCGAACGTATAGGATTTCGCCGCGATTTTATTTGTTCCGTCATTCCTTTTTTGAAATGTCATTTCTGGCCCGTTGTATGAAGTGTCCAGGATGTAGTGTCTCTGGTAGTCTATCCGTTGGTATATCACAGCCATTTTTCTCAAAGGCTATTACAGCTGCTTTACATTTTTTTAAAAACACACGAAGGCACTCCGGAGTGGCGACAGAAGTGAAAACTTTTACTTCAAAAATAATGAAGACTGTCTTAAAAGGGCATGTACCCAGAGACGATAACAGGTGTCGGTAACAGTGTCGTGAGTTCAATGGTTTTTTTCCATCTCAAAAATGTCCAATGCGCCTAAAGAAGTTTTTAATTCAAAAACTTTGTATGGCTATACAAATCTGTGACCCCTATAAAGTTATGTGATAAAATCTGTAAAAATATAATATTGTTAGGGTATCCCCCCCTTCATGTAAAGTAGAGGTGATTATTTTTTCTATCGTGTGGGGTATCGTTGAATAGGTCTTTGTAAAGCTACTGCGGGTTTACTAAGATTATTTTTCCGATAAATGATTAGTTTACTATTTACGAAGTTTTGAATTGGATTTTTTTAAAAGTTTTATTCCCCCTCCCCCACTACCAGCTAAACCGCTAATTCAGGAATCTGTTAAGCACTGGGCATTAATCAACTGAAAACTAGAATTATCTCTTAATTTAAAAATAGTCGACCAACTTAACATATGCAGTTATGTTGAAAATAGTTCATAGATTTTGTTCTATACCAACTGCAAAAATAACTTTGATTTTTTAAATATATTTATTGAAACGATTATGGAACCGTTATTTGCGCGTGGTCCGACATGCACTTGGCCCCTTTTTTTGTTAGTTATATAAACAATGTAGCATATTTTATTCTTATGGCATAAGATATATACGATATGAAATATGCTTATATTAAAACAAAACGATTCTGTAAGGGTTGCGTATTTTCCTTCCTATACAGGGTGGAATTTTATTACCACACCTGGAGGGAAAGTACTCTAAATACTGGAGATACTAAATTTTACACAAATTAAATATTCCTTTATTTAAAAAAGATGTAAAAATGCCTTCAAATTTTTTTTTAAATACGCTTGCCACAGCTGGGACTCGCCCTACCGGGAAATCGAATCCGCGAGCTCCAAGTGTGAAACGAATAGACTTACTATTACGCCACAGAGGCGGTTAAGATAAGATAAATCTTCATTCAGAAAAAAAGTGACGCTACAAATGTTTACAGTGACCTCACACTAAAAAAAAACGTTAAAACCTATAAGCTTATTAAAAAAAACTAAATTTTGAGTACTCGCTATTAAATTTACTCGAAATTAATAAAACAATAAATTTGTATCTCTAACAAAATGGAACTGATTTTGAGCAGCTAATTAGTTGTTTACTTTTATTTTTCGTTTAATTAAAATAAGTTTAGATCTCATGGTTTTCCTTTCATTTGATTTATCAAGTTTGTTCGAGAGATTTCATCCTTATGATTGATCCCATCGATTGATGGCATAAAAGTGTGTAATATTTAAGGAATTTAGTTGGTTCGATTCCCGGGTGTAGTAAGCTTATTTTGAAAAATCTTTGATTGTAGTTTTGCATCTTTTTAAAAATAAAGGAATGTTTTTTTTTGAGTAAAATTTGTTATCTCCAGTATTTGAAGTACTTTCCCTTCAGGTATGATTACAAAAATCCATCCTGTATATTCCACTAACTATTAATACATTTATTGCACTCTGTTGTAAAATAAACTGGACTTTACAATGGTGTACGGAGTGATTAAAATGCCTATCGTATATCTAACGATAAATGTTTTCACTTTTCAGTTCATATTTTTAAATAAACACAAGAAAGTAAAAAAAATCCCTAAATTTATGGTTCAATTTTTTCGAGAAAATCAACCGCTGCAATCTGAAAATACTCGAACCATATAAATTTTTTAAATAGATTTAACATCTAAGACTTACCAATCATGAGCAATCCAAAACCGATCACAATTTATTAGTTCTTTTTTAACTTGGTTGCATTTATTTACCTACATTACATGTTTTCAGTCACTAATAATCTTAAACAAACACTTTCATAATGTTAAGTTCGAAAATATTTTTTTCTATTTTGAAATTCGTAGAAAAAAGCACAGAAATATCGGCAAAAATATATTTTTCACATGAAATCTACACGCTGCCGAGCATAATAAAAACTTTGTCAGTAGTCTAAAAAAATATAAGTTTGAAAAGTAAAGAAAACATTTGAAAAAATAACAAGTTCTAGAGCGCGCGAACTGCGCCAGTTTGAACTTTCAAAGTTTAAAAAACTATGTTCGCGCGCTTGCCGCTCACCCAGTTGCATCGAAGGAGTTTCTATAGTTTATTTATTATTTTTTATAGTCACGGGTCTGTTTTCATTGTCCGGGGCGCCCGCGCACATGTAGTTTCAACACATTATGATCTAACACTGGCTGACTCTCGATTGCAGAACATACTTATTCTAAGTCAACTTACATTCGTTCATATTTGCCTGCGGGGCCTAGGGCTGGGGCTAGAATGCTATTGGAATCTCTTTGCTCTATTCTAGGCCTTATAGGTAACAATTTTCTTTCGCCTATCGTGGAAAAGTAAGCTTTTTTAATATGTTTTATACGTCTTTAGCATTTCAACACTACGCTTCAGAAAGTTTAATGTTTTCTTTAACATTTTTATTTATACCTGTTACAATCATGCACATAATTTTACTGACAAATGGATACTAACATTATAAAAGACTATAAATACCTAGAAATACCTTTATTTTTATTAAATAGCTTTTTATTTTTGAATAATAGGATGAGTGCGATATTTATACTCTTTTTATTTTAAGAAAAGACACTTTATTATTTTTCATCTTTTTTTTAATCTTAAAACAGATTACTTCCAAAAAGAGCAAAAGCTTAAAGTTCATTTTTCTAAATCTGATACCAGAATTACTGCCAGTCCAATAAATAGGAAGGAACCAAAGAGATTTAATCGCTGACCATGTCCCGTGTATTAATAGCAACATTGTATGCCCAACCCTACCTCGCGTAGTACAAGAACGTCTTGCATATAATAATATGTTTTAGCCTATATTGAGCTCAACACTAACGCACCGCGTCTATTACGAAATAACTGGTATTTTTAACAGTTACTTTTTTTATACTGAAATAAAAGTATTTTAGAAATCAACGTAGGAACAACGAGGTACCTATTCATTTTAGTTTTAAAAATAAATGCGTGAATTATATATTCAAATGAAAGTATTTTTTCAGTTTCTTTATAAAAATAAAGGTGTCTAATATTTTATTTTACGTCATATGAAATAATTTACAATTAATTTAAATGTTTTATAATGATTTACATGGAATTAAGGATTTGGAAATCCTTGGGGGAGGCCTTTGTCCAGCAGTGGACGATTTTTGGCTGATATGATGATGATGAAGGATTAGTAAGCAGAAGGAGGATGATGTAGGTGCCAAAAACAGGAGGGAAATATATCGTAAAGTGATCCCTGACACAGGCTGGGATAGCAATGGACAGAAGAAGACGAAGAGCTTTACAAATTGATACTACATATTATTTATACAACAAAGACAACGGCTCAGCACTATTGCTATTTCCCATCACTAGTTAGTTGTATGCATCGTGCAATGGCCTGCACTGCACTCGAACACTTGCGGAGAAAAGCGTCCTAACGTCTCTAACACGCGTTCCAAATTCAAACTTACCGTTCGACTTTAGAACTTCTATTAGTGTGACCATTTAGAACACATATTTTCTTCTTAATTTGAAGTTTTTTAGATGCTAGTTCTTATACTTATTTCACTATGAATTTTAGCTAGGTATAGAGGTATTAGGTATAGAAAGAAATGTTTGTGGGCGTCTGGCCCGTTTCTAGGACACTGCGAATGGTAGAAATCTTCGCCGTTAGACGAGAATAGTCTGGCCAGTTAAATTATTTTATCGTTTTCTATTATTTAGGGCTTGTACGGCAAACTAATTAGGTGATCTGTTTGTAAGATTGTTTTTTGTTTTCTTGGTTAATTAAACTTGCTAATTTTAAATCATTCGTTTAAATGGGTTGTTTGTTACATTTAAATTAGGCACGAATAAAATGCTGGAAGATTAGAATATTCATTTTCACGGTGAAATAGAAATCATTCGCCAAATTTTAAACCCAGGATCTACTCATTGAACGCATCAAAATTCCCCAAGGATCATTCGATCCGAAGCAAAACATTGTTTGCCCTTGTCATACTATTATAATGGGCCAACTTTGCCAAAGTTGTTCAGTTTCATACGATGGTCAGTTTAAAATCGGCTTTTTATTTCAATGTGACCCGTGTAAAAAATCACTTCAAACATGGATAGATTTTAAATTGTGAACGTTTTTTAGGATTCCTTACATGCAAAGGATGAATAACGGGACCCTATTACTGAGCCTCCGCTGTCTGTCCGTCTGTCTGTCAGCGGGCTGTATTTCATGAATCTTAATAGGCAGATAGTTAAAATTTTCACAGAGTATGTTTTTGTGTTGTCGCTATAAAAATAATAATTATAAAAAGTGAAAAATTAAAAAGAGGTCACCTTAAAAATGGGTTTTAATAAATAAACCCATTATAAAGCTCTGTCGTAAAAAAAAAAACATTTTCCTGTTTTTTATCAACGTTTTGAATTGGATATTTAAGTATACCTTCTACATGTCTTTTGTTTTTTTTATGAGAATATCATCATTAGGTATCGTTGTCATAGTTGCGTGGAGAGGCGTGATGATGCGGAACCCTCGAAGCGCGAGTCCGACTCGCACTTGGTCGGTTTTTACCATTATGGTACCTTCGAGTGATGAAGGAGAAAAGAAGGATAAATGTGATCGTCCGAAAAACGAATTGCTAGATTTTTACGCAAATGCACTCTATATCACTTATATACAATTTGTGTATGTGCGTATGATTTCCTTTTTCTATTTTTTATCATATCATATTATCAGCTCAAATACGTCCCCACCAATGGGCTTGATTTTTTTTTTAAATTTTTATAATATTAAGGTTATCTCCCATACAAATAGTATATTTCATATCGAGGGACTAAACGTAGCCATAATATACCAGAGGTGGTCAATAAAACCGTGAGTATATTAAGTTGGCGTTTAGTCTCGAGGTGCAAACTGTACTTTTCACTTTTTTAATACGGTATTTCACTACTAGTCATTCGAGTAACTTTTTATCTACTGCGACAATGATAGTTTATGACGTCATAAGTGCCATAGTCTTTAACGAACTGATTTGCTGTATTAATAATAAATATAATATTTAATTATTTTTTTAAAATTTCAAATGATTAAGTGTTTTTTTTCTATTCTAGAAGAAATGCTTTTTATTGAATAGTGTTTTCAATCTACCTAATTACCTTAAACGGGAAATTCTTGTATATATGTATAATATTTAACCTGAATCTCGGAAACGGCTCCAAAAGATTGCTTGAAAATTAGTAAACGGGGAATTTTGGGGGCAAAAAATCTATTTAGATAGGTCTCATCTCTGGGAAAACGCTATTTTCCGAGATTTTCGCACTGGAAATATGCCGCGCAAAATGTGTTATAGGTAGCGTATTTATAAATTTTTTTAACGGCTCTGGGTACTATGCCCCGAGAAAAGCTCGGTCGCCCAGGTACTTAATTTTTTTATACGATAAAATAGCCTATTCTCCTGCAAAAAAAACAGCTGTTCCTATTTTTGCTTAGGAGTAAACGTCAAAAGCTCTTACTAAAACTAACATATCACGAAGTTGAAAGGTAGTTTAGAATAGTCTGCTAACACACACACACACACAGACACACATACATACAAACATTTAATAAATATTACCTAATATATATAACTCAAAGGTGACTGACTGACACAGTGATCTATCAACGCACAGCCCAAACCACTGGACGGATCGGGTTGAAATTTAGCATGCAGGTAGATGTTATGACGTGGGCATCCGCTAAGAAAGAATTTTGGGAAATTCCCACGGGAACCGCAAAAATCGGGATCTGCGCGGGCGAAGCTGCGGGCATCCACTAGGTACCTAATAAAATAAAAATCACAAAAATTTTAAAACACATGGCGCCACCTTCTTTGCAGAAAAACGATGGAACTTAAACTCTCAACATTTTCGCAATGAAGATGGTCCACACTCCACTGATAATAGTATATTTACTGGCTGTTTGAGTTTGTCTATGTCACATGAAGGAAATTTAAAAAACTGATTACTTTTTACACCCTAGAGACTAAAGTGGTCACTTTAGTCCCGTTTCGTAGGGCTATACATATAAGCGTACTTTTAGAGCATGAGAAGTGAAAAATATCTTAAATATGGTTCTGAATATGTTTCCCAAATTTTTGTCACCGACGACACTCACTATCATTTAAATTATGCTTTAAGTGGTACATGTAGGGGGAAACTATAAATATTAAAACAGTTTTAAAATAATTATTTGTAAATTTTGCGGAAAGAAATTGTAACATCTACAATATGCCGGAAATGGTATGTTTAGGAAAACACAAAAAATAGGAATATCCATTACAAATCGAAAATATACAGGGTGGCTTAGTTCTTGATAACAAAATATATGCATGTACTACTCTTGACTACAAACAAATTTTCCAAAGAAACTGTATGTCAAATCAGAAAAACAAATTTTGGCCCTTGATACAAAATAAGTTATCATATCGTCAAAAATGTATAAGAGATCGAAAAAAATTTTTTCATATCTAACATAATATAGTTTCTTTGGGAAAGTTTTTTGTAATCACGAGTACATTAATTTCCTTTGCTATAGAGAACTAATTAAAAGTCACTCCTTATAGACGCTCCTGCGATAAGGTATGTTCTCCGTGGGGAGTACCATTGGTGTACTTTCGAGTGATTGAGGAGCGAGCGAGAAGAAGGTATTGTCAAAAAAGTTGATTTCTATATTGTCCGAAACTATTAGTGTGTAAAAAAATGTGTGTGTGTATGTTCTATCTCCATCCGTATTTTTACAAAATTAATATCACAGGAAAATACAAAATTTTTGGATTTTCACCATGGTAAAAATACTTGTCTCAATTTTTTTTTTAGATAGCTCTATCGATTTTATTGCAATTTTGTACGTTACCACTTTATATGGACTAAAAAGTCCATTATCTTAGAAAAAAGGAATAAGGTTACAAATCCAGGTTATTGTTCTCAGAAATGAGTATAACGATTTCAGTGATCTTTTGACTGATTTCATCCTAAGTGTCTAGTTAAAGCTTTGATTTAGATGCGAAATTATGATTGAGGATGAGCGAGAAAAAATTAAACATGTGAAAAGTGGCCAAATGCGAGTCGAACTACGCGCAAAATAGGGTTCTGTAGTATTTTCAATAAAAAATGTATATTTTTTTAAATAAAGTTACTTTTTCGAATGGTATAACGGACATTTTGAAAATCTATGAACTTTTTACAAATCCAACTGCACATCTTAAGTTGATCGATTGTTACTCGAAAATTAAGAAAGCAAGTAGGCTGTGATAATTTTCTCTGTAATTTGATTAATATGTTCTACTATTTTCATTTTTTTCAGATTCCCTAAAATAGTTGTTTAGCTATGGGGAACATCATCATCATCATCATATAAGCCGAAGGACGTCCACTGCTGGACATAGGCCTCCCCCAAGGATCTCCACAACGACCGGTTCTGCGCTGCCCGCATCCAGCGGCTTCCCGCGACCTTCACCAGGTCATCGGTCCACCGAGTGGGAGGCCTGCCTACACTAGGGGGGACACTTGACTCTAACAAAATTAACATTTTAAAGCTTAACATTTTTAAACGTATTCTTGAACCAAAAAATAGTTCAAGAAAAACATTCCGAGTCCCCACTATGTAGTGTTGGAGAGGTACCCTATTTTTTTTTAAGATTTGATTTTACCACTTTTTCTTCAAGATTAATATAAGATCTAACACCCATATCAAATTACAGCTTTCTAGTTCTAAGATTCTATAAGCTAAGCTGCGGACAGACGGCTAGACATACGCATGTACATAGCGAATTCCTTGTTAACTATGGATCCCTTCAAACTGGCCAAGTGTGAGGCGTCAGAGCTGAATCTAAAAAATATTACTATGCTGTCACTCGCGTTACATGTCTTTTGTTTGAAATAAATTTTATCATAGTTTTACTTGTGTGGAGAGGTGTGGTTGTACGGCATCTCAGTGCGCCAGTTTCTCTTTGCTTTATTTTGGTTCGATAATTTTGATAACAATTTAATCGATAGTGCGCGGTGGGCGAGTCGCAAGCGGTCTTCGGAGATGGTGGATTGCACCTGTATCTTCCTTGTTAAAATCAAGTTGAATGTTCATATCTAGCTTCCCCTTACAGCTTAAACAATTTAAGTAGGTAATAGTTCAATGAAATGAATTGTTCCAGCGAGTACTTTTGGACCAAAATGAAACGCTTATTCTAATTAGAGCCGGAGATATAGAAAATAAAAAACCAGTCAAGTGCGAGTTGGACTCGCGGTATGAGGGTTCCGTACCACCACATCTCTCCACACAACCATGACAATGATACCTATTCACATGATAAACAAAAGACACAATGGCGAGCAACAGAAAAATACTACTAGCGCTATCTAGTGGTGCTTTAGTGATTTTTTTTCCGTAAGTGAACGTATTATATTGAGTTTACCACTTTATTTTCAATTGATAGATTTGTTAAAGGTTTTCCCGTAATCTACAATCAATAAACTTTTCCCGTAATCTACCAGCAATGAACTATGTTTCCTATTTTTATTTTATTTTAGGCTAAGTAGTTTTAGAGATCAAAGGGGGGGGGGGAGGGATGGTCAATTTTCGTCTTTTTTCATGAATAAAATCGAAACTGTTTATTTTACAATAACAACAAAAATATATTTGAGATCCTCATAATGAGCCCTTTCATTTGATATAGAATACAGTAAGGTTTGCAAAACATTTTTTTAAATTTCCTAATTTTACCCCCGAAAATGACCCTTATTTGAAAAAAAATATTTATTTATTTTGCATATCTGTGTTTGCATATCTGTGTGTGCGGCAGATTATACAGAAGACCGAAGAGTACAATCGGCCACTATGCTTGGCGTTTGTGGACTATGAGAAGGCCTTTGATTCAGTCGAAACCTGGGCTGTGCTACAGTCTCTCCAGCGGTGCCAAATTGACCATCGATACATCGAGGTGTTGAAGTGTCTGTATGAAAACGCCACCATGTCGGTTCGCCTCCAGGACCAGAACTCGAAACCTATCCAGTTGCAGCGAGGGGTGAGACAGGGAGACGTTATATCTCCGAAACTGTTCACCGCCGCCCTGGAAGATGTTTTTAAGCTTCTGGACTGGGGTGGACTCGGCATCAATATCAACGGCGAGTACATATCCCACCTCCGATTCGCTGACGATATCGTGGTCATGGCTGAGACTATGGAAGACCTAAGCACAATGCTCGATGGCCTCAGTAAGGTCTCTCAACAAGTGGGTCTTAAAATGAACATGGACAAGACGAAAATAATGTTAAATGTCCGTGTCGCACCCACTCCTCTAAAGGTTGGAGACTCTACACTGGAAGTTGTTGACGAATATGTATACCTGGGACAAACAGTCCAGCTAGGCAGGTCCAACTTCAAGAAAGAGATCAATCGACGAATCCAACTCGGCTGGGCAGCGTTCGGGAAGCTTCGCAATATCTTCACGTCCCAAATACCGCAGTGTCTCAAGACTAAGGTCTTTGACCAGTGTGTGTTGCCAGTGATGACTTACGGAACTGAGACATGGTCGCTTACTATGGGCCTCATAAGAAGGCTCAAGGTCACCCAAAGGGCAATGGAGCGTGCTATGCTCGGAGTTTCTCTGCGTGATCGAATCAGAAACGAGGAGATCCGCAGGAGAACTAAAGTAACCGACATAGCTCACAGAATCGCTAGACTGAAGTGGCAGTGGGCAGGGCACATAGCTCGTAGAACAGATGGCCGATGGGGCAGTAAAGTTCTCGAGTGGCGACCGCGCACCGGAAAACGTAGCGTAGGCAGGCCTCCCACGCGGTGGACCGATGACCTGGTGAAGGTCGCGGGAAGCCGATGGATGCGGGCAGCGCAGGACCGGTCGTCGTGGAAATCCTTGGGGGAGGCCTTTGTTCAGCAGTGGACGATTTGTGGCTGATATGATGATGATGATGATCTGTGTTTGGGTCATAGGATTACACCATCCTATCAAATTTCACTTGATTTGGTACAGTAGATTCGGAGCAAGTTGGCTGTGACAGACGGACGGACACGCAACAGACGCACGAGTGATCCTATAAGGGTTCCGTTTTTTTTGTAGTACAGAACCCTAGAAACTATGCAAATCGCGGTTGAGTATAACTTGAGAAGGGTGAAAGCAAGCTGATATCCAATGCTTGATGACAAATCTGTGTATCAATAGAACCTTTCATTAAAAAAAGCAAATGGTTTGAATAGAACGGCTGTTGTGACGCTTAAAAGATTTTACATTTTTTTTTAATTCTCTATTGGTAAGCCAAACACGTTAAAAAATCGAATTCCGTCGCAACAACTTAGTGCATTTTTGCATTGTTATTTTTGGTTTTTGTTAATTTTCTATAATAAATAGAGTATCTTTATACCTGGGACAAACCAGTCCAGCTAGGTAGGTCCAACTTCAAGAAAAAAATCAATCGTCGAATCCAACTCGGCTGGGCAGCGTTTGGGTAGCTTCGCAATATCTTCACGTTCCAAATACCGCAGTGTCTTAAGACTAAGCTCTTTGACCAGTGTGTGTTGCCAGTGATGACTTACGGAACTAAGACACGGTCGCTTACTAAAGAAGTCGCCTCATAAGAAAGCTCCAGGTCACTCAAAGGGCTATGGAGCGAAATATGCTCGAAATTTTCCTACGCAATCGAATCAGAAATGAGGAGATCCGCAGGAGAACAAAATTAACCGACATAGCTTACAGAATCGGTAATCTGAAGTGGCAGTGGGCAGGACACATAGCTCGTGGAACAGATAGCCGTTGGGGTAGTAAAGTTCCCGAGTGGCGACCGCGCACCGAAAACGTAGCGTAGGAAGATCTCCTACGCGGTAGACGGCAACCTGGTGAAGATCCTGGGAAGCAGCTGGATTCGGGCAGCGCAGGACCGGTCGTCGTGGAAATCCTTGGGGGAGGCCTTTGTCCAGCAGTGGACGTTTTACGGCTGATATGATGAGACTATCTTTTTCCCGCACCTCTGGCGCGTGGGCATCGAGAGTGCACGGGGTTCTCTAATGCTTGATGACAAATCTGTGCATTAATAACTTTCATATAAAATAATTGAAAACGCTAAACACGTTAAAAAATCGAATTCCATCGCAACAACTTAGTGCATTTTTGGTTTTTGTTAATTTTCTATAATAAAGTACTACACCGATTTGGATGAAATTTATTGATTGATTGATTGATTGAAAACACTTTATTGCACAACATATGAAAAAAAAAAAAGATACAATGATTAAGGAAGTTGTACATATAGGCGGTCTTATCGCTAACAAGCGATCTCTTCCAGACAACCTTTTATATGAGACCACACGGGAAGCACGAGCTTTCAAATAAAAAAATAATCTTAAAAATTGGTTTACCCAGTCAAAAGTTCTGAGGTAAGACACATAAAAAAAACATACAGACGAATTGAGAACCTCCTCCTTTTTGGAAGTCGCTTGAAAAACACTAAACCAATTGGTTGGGATGAACACCCGGACGGACTCGAGGGTATTAAATTTCATATTTTCTTTTATATATAATGTATTTATTCGAAAATACTCACATTGGTATTATTTGTATGCACGTACCTATATAATTTATTTTCACTTGAATAATCAAGGCAAAAATTAGGGGAGAAAGATAACGATTATAAAATTTATCAAGTGTTTTTGTCCAGTGTGCAACACTACCTCCCATAACACGGCATCCCTTTGTCAGGAGCACTACGAGAGCTGCCCGATGGGACAATATTGGCATAACCGTTTGGAAACACTTCTGAAGTCTTCCGCTTATTACAGCAGAACGGCGTTTAGCGGCGGATTCACTGCGGAGTAACAGCTAGCAGGTCTACATGTACATACAGTCAGCAACATAAAATAAATATTCTTCAATTGCTCTCATATCGTATAGTTCGAATTATAAACTTCAAAACGAATTTATATTGGCATACTTTACAAACACAATACCAAAATTTAAAAAATAGTAGTTTATGAAACTGTTGCATAATAAGGGTTCCTTAAATACGAGTGTAAGTTAAAAAAACGAGCCGTTGCCGAGTTTTTTTATAGCATTACACGAGTGTTTTAAGACCAAATTATGTGCAGTTTCATACACTACTTTATCTAATGATTGAATTGGATTGAATCAACTAAAATACAAAGATCAAAGTTAAGAGTAAGAAAAAAAAACCCACGAAATTCAGTAAGTACCTACAACTAAACGTGTCAATACGCTGAATCCCAGCGCATCACCGCGCTCGCACTGAAGCGGATGGTGTCACAGACAGGTAAAAACAATGCTTTCACTGTTCTCAGACATTTTTAAACAAAAATGAAAATTATCCACGAAATTCAGTATCTACAACAAAATTCAATGAAAAACCAACACATCACCGCGCATGCTTTAAAGCGGGCACTGTCACAGACAAGTAAAAACTGGAATGAAAACTTTTTGTATTGCTGTAAAAATGGCGCGAACCGCATGTGCGTTCCAATAAAAAAAAATGTTATGAAACTTCGTTGGTGATATTATCTCTTTGGTACTTGTATTTTGTAATTGTAACTTGTATCGTAATGGAAAAAAAATACATTATAACATTATTTCTCTAACAAAATAATGTTATATTGTAATTTTTTTAAAATTTCGGTATTGTGTTTATAAAGTATGTCAATATAAACTCGTTTTGAAGTTGATAATGCAAACTTTACGATATGAGAGTAGATAAAAACACTTTATAACATTATTTCTCTAACAAAATAATGTTATAAAGTATTTTTTTTCCATTACGATACAAGTTAATATCACCAACGAAGTTCCATATCAACTTTTTTTTATTGGAATTTGGAACGCACATGCGGTTCGCGCCATATTTACAGAATTACAAAAAGTTTTAATACTAATTTTTACCTGTCTGTGACAGCGTCCGCTTCAGTGCAAGCGCGGTGATGTGCTGGGGTTTGGCGCTGTGACACGTTTTGTTGTAGGTAATGTTTTTTATTTCTACCACTTTTAACATTGATCTTTGTTGTTTAGTTGATTTAATCCCAATATATGAGATTAGATAAAGTAGTGTATGAAACTGCACATAAGTAGGTATTAAAACACTTGTATGACACTATTAAAAACCTCGCCAAGGCTCGGTTTTAAAACTAATACTCGTGTTTTAATACCCCTCATTATGCAATAGTTTCATAAACTACTTTTATTGCACACCAAATACACAGAAATTAATTACATATAAACTAGCACAGTATACAACGATATGCAAAGGCGGCCTTATCGCTTTAAGAGATTTCTTCCACGCAACCTTTGGTGAATGGAGGAGACGAAAAAGTGAAACGATAGCGGGTGGGGGGGTATGTGCAACTAAAAAAGGCAGTGTAATATAAAGCATACGAAAAATTAATACTAAATAATAACGATAAATTACAAATACATAAATAAATATATAAAGGTATATAATGTTCCTCATCTTCTAAATGTTTGATCATATAATGTAACCTAGTTTTCCTAAAAAATAAAAATAAATATATAAAATATATACATTTATATACTCAGAAAAAATATACGAGTATAAAGGCAATAAATATATACAGGCAGTAAGTACCTAGATAAGTTCTTAACTTCAGACGAAGAGTGGGGATGACGAGTGTTGTTCATTAGTGCTAGTTTCTTTTTTTGCCTATTAAAACGATATTTCGTTCAAAAAACGTATAAAAAGTAAAAAAAACTAAAATAATAAGTATTGACCCTAGTAATATTTTGATCCAAGTGTCGTCGCGTAGAGGGATCGCTATGTTGTGAAATTATTAGTAACCGCCCACGTGGACATCGTTTAAATGACTGTCTTTAAGAGTGATTAGTAAATTATGTCGTTTCCCACCTACTCAACCATCTCTGTGCAAAAAATCGAGTATTTTTTTTAGTTCCCTCAGGAACTACACTAGATTATGCTATTTTCCCGGGATAAAAAGTAGCCTATGTCCTTTCCCGTGACACAGGCTACCTGCATGCCAAATTTCATAAAGATTGGTCAAGGCGTTGAAGCGTGAAAAGGTAACAAACAAACAAACAAACAAACACATTTTCACATTTATAATATTAGTAAAGATTAGTTGTAGTAAAGTTATAATTAGTTGTAGTTTAGTAAATAAGTTGTTTTCTGTTTTCATTTTATTTACTTAGCGGTTCCCCTACGCGACGACTTTTGTATCAAAATTTAACTACTTATAATTTTTGAGTGTTTTTAGTTTAAAATACTTAATTTTTTACTAAATACGCGTAAAATATTCATAAATCGTTTTTACCACAGATTACATATTATTGTCTACAACGGAAATTCACAAATTTCCATCAGATATAGGAGCCACTATGTATTTTAAACAAGCTATTATTTAGTTTCACCTTTCCCGGTGTTTGTAATGAAATCTTACAAGTTAAATTTGACTCAATTCCCGGTTTCCTATTGAGCTGAAATTTTGCATGCATATGTATATCGCGTGACAGTAAAAGCTTGTAGGTACGTGAAGCTTTTGTTTTTCGAAAATTATTTTATACCATCCTTTAAAAAATCATAGACAATCATAACTAGCATTTACATCTCCTTTCTCGAGTGTGCGCGCGCGCGCTGCCGCGGCGCTGTTTTGCGCGCTGCAGCGGCGAAGAATGCATTCGCGGTAAAAACCTCGTGTCAGACTCGTAAATGTCGACGCAAGGTTTGTTGCTCTACTTGACTTTTTAAATTTTATTCTGGATAGCCAGATTTATCAGGAAATTTGGTATTTTCTGCCTACATATAGGCTGCACTGTGTTAGCTAGCCCTTATTTGTTTTTTAATTGAATAGGTTTTATTTGGGTTTGCTCGTTCCACTTTCGACTCCATCGTCACTAAAAGTTAAGTTAGTTAGGTCGAACGCTCCCAAATGTTGAACACCTTTTTTATTATTTATTTGTTAAGTTAGTTAGGTCGAACGCTCCCAAATGTTGAACACCTTTTTTATTATTTATTTTATTTTCGTTAAGTACTAAAAATATATTAGTATATTAATCACATAAGTTTGTACTTAGTTAATTTGTTAATATAAACACATTTTCAGTAAACAAAAGTTATGTTACTTCTACATACATAATTAATGTTTGTTTTTTAACAGTCATTAACACTTAGTCACTTCATCAATTAATTTACTTTCGGCCCATAACTTACCCATTCCTGGGGCTCCTGTAATTTTCTTCACGCTACCCTGTCCTTGCCCATCTTATCCATTGATTTTCCGCTGTTGTACAAAATATTAAGTTGTTGGTAAGCTGGCTACTAATTGTAATGCAGTTGGCATTATTTAAAGGGTAATTTTTTTGGAAATAGGTTTTTAAAAAAGATAAACGATATTAAACGACAGTTTTGTGTGAATAATGTCATAACTATGACATAACATCTGAACTAAATGGGATCTGCTGATGACGCGATGGGCTTACCAATTGTGAATAAAATACAAATCATTTATTATTGAAATGGAAAGCTGCAGTTAAAAGCTTTTACATCGCACATACCTAAAAAATATCACATCATCATCAATTTGTCATTCACATCAAATAAATGCAAGTAGAGCAACATTCCTCCCGCACCAACCGCCAAAGAAACGTCGCATCAATTTTCTAACACCATCATCCATGTTTTTGTCGGAGAAAAATCCGCGTTATTACATTACATTACGCCAATAGTACAGTCATGTACAGTTTACCTAGTAGTAATGGTTGTAGTACAGTCATGTACAGTGTACCTAGTAGTGATGGTAGTAGTACAGTCATGTACAGTGTACCTAGTAGTAATGATAGTAGTACAGTCATGTACAGTGTACCTAGAAGTAATGATAGTAGTACAGTCATGTGCAGTGTACCTAGTAGTAACGATAGTAGTACAGTCATGTACAGTGTACCTAGTAGTAATGATAGTAGTACAGTCATGTACAGTGTACCAGTATTATAGTCATCTATAGTACAGTGTAACTAGTAGTAATGATCGTAGTACAGTCATGTACAGTGTACCTACTAGTAATTGTAGTAGTACAGTCATGTACAGTGTACCTAGTAGTAATGATAGTAGTACAGTCATGTACAGTGTACCTAGTAGTAATGATAGTAGTACAGACATGTATAGTGTACCTAGTAGTACCTGATGATAGTGGTAATGTGGCTACCCGTACCTATAACTATACAGGATGATGTGTATTAGTTAGTAAACGGTAATGAAATTTGAGAACTTTCCGTAAATATTATTTGTTTTTTTTTGGTTTTGCAGCTAGCACGGAACCCTTATAGTTTTTCCATGTCTGTATGTCCGTCTGTCCGCAGCTTAGCTGAAAGAATATTAGTACTAAAAAGCTGTAATTTAGCATACATACATATATGTTAATTACACCGACAAATTGGTTCACATTTTGAAAAATATTTTTTTAGGGTACCTCCCCTATATGTAAAGAGGGAGTGATTTTTGTTTCGGTGATGTACCCTATCGTGTGGGGTATCATTGAATTGGTCTTTTAAAATTACTGAGGGTTTAATAAGACCATTTTTTGTTTTAAGGATTGGTTCGCGAAATATTAAGCTTTAAAATGGTAACTTTTGTCAGTGTCAAGGTGGGGGGACCCCACTAGATAAAACCGCTATTTCAGAAAATCTGAAAAAAATGTACATAATAGGACATACAATTAATCAAATAAAAAAAACTATCACGGCTAAGGATGCTTACTTAGTTTAAGAATAATAGCCGACCAACTTAAGGTGTGCAGTTGCATTTGTCTAAAGTTCATAGATTTTCCATACAAACTGTACTTATTACCAACTGCAAATATAAAATATAGTTTTGTTTTTTTAAAATATATAATATTTATTTTTTTGACGACTAAGTCCGACTCGCACTTGGCCGGTTTTTGTTGTATTAAAGCGAGAAATTATTTCTTCATTAGTGGGTTGGCAATTAGTGGGCTATGGTTTTTGCTGTTTTTTGAAAAAATATTAAAAATAAAGTTATTAGGCACAAAGTTAAAAAAACATTGCTCAGAGGAGGGAAATCCAAAGTCTTCGCAATTAAGAATCATCCTTAACAATAGTTTATACCTTACCTTTAGTCTGATGACTGCATAAAAAAACCTACTAATATAAACGCGAAAATTTGTAAGAATGTGTGGATGTATGTTTGTTGAAAAATGTTGGATGAAAAAGCGTCGGTGGCTCAACCGGTAACGACTCGGTCCATCTAACCAGAGGTACCGGGTTCAAATCTGGACGGCCAATGTACCAATGAGTTTTTCAAAAACTTACGTACATACTTACCGATTGCTTTAACGGCGAAGGAAAACATCGTGAGGAAACCTGCACACGCCTGCGAAGAAACTCGAAGGTTGTGTGTGAAGTCGACCAACCCGCACTGGGCCCGCGTGGTCGACTAAGGCCTAATCGCCCTGATTCAGGGTAGGCTCGAGCCCCTCGGTGGGGACGTATATGAGCTGTAATGATGATGATGATGTTTGTTACTCTTTCACGCAAAAACTACTGAACGGATTGGGCTTAAATTTGGTAGGTAGACAAATGAGGACCTGGATTAACACATAGGCTACTTTTTTCCACGCTCGCCACTACGCACTACGCTGTGCACTACGTACCCTCGAAAAGTCATATAATAGTTGTCCACGCGGGTGAAGCCGCGGGCAACAGCTAGTAAATTATAAACTATTGATCACTAACGTGAACTGAACTGAATTTTTGAAAAAACCTTACTGGCTTTGATATCCCTCAAGTTTTCAATTTTACATTTATTAAAATTATAACATGAGTACACAAAGGACGCTGAAAAGCAATGACGTTACTTCTAGTAGAGCTATGACGTCACTTCTAGTAAAGCTATGACGTCACTTCTAGTTGTTTCAAACATTTTTAGAACAAAATATGATTTTTGAGAGATGTTAAGTAACTCTAATGACTAGCAGTCACATCCCTCAAAGAGCATGTCATCGCTTTTGTAATACTTCAAGGAGAAATTGTTTAAATAATTTTCAACGGCGAAATCCCTGGTACAATTTTTAAGGCTTCGAAACCTCTCGGGACCAAGCGCGATGTTAAGGAAATCATGAAAAGGTACAAGGAGACATCTGGTCGAGCACGAATAGTAAAATCGTAAGGGACTGGATTTGAACAAAACACCAACGTTCTCTGAGAAAACTCCATTGTTCTCTGCAAAAACACCAACGTTCTCTGCGAAAACTCCATCGTTCTCTGAGAAAACACCAACGTGTTCTGCGAAAACACCATCGTTCTTTGCGAAAACTCGCGGTTGATTTGGAAATTTCAATGGGGTCGGCGCATAATATGTATTTTGAAAATGTACAGAAGTGTCAGGCTCATAAAAAACGTAAATTTTGCGGCATACCAAATGCTTGTAAGAAAAAGAGGCTAGATAAAGCAATAAGACAATACTTTCCTGGCAGCGCGCTGTGTAAGAGTTCGTCTTTTCTGTTTGTCCTGGATCATCCGCACAGTATTCAAAATGATCGATTGTGAACAGCAAGGATTACAGACATTTCAGAAGACCAGAAATGGTTTGGGGGCGATTCGTTAACGTGTACAACTTGACATTTATCGGAAAGGGTTTAAAAATCAACGCGAAAGACGGAAGAGTTGGGGAAAACTGTAACGAGTTTACTACATATATATTACCATCACACACAGCAAACGTGGGTAGTTAAGTTAGTTTCGCAACCATCTGGTTACATCTGCCATTTGATTGAAAGGCTAGCCCGTTGATTGAATGGCGACATTCAATTGAATAACTAGGGTGAACGTGGATTAAACAAGAGTCACTCAACGTTTAACCCTGCAGTGGTTGCGCCCCCAAAAGTCCCTTGAGTGGTCGCGTGGATTTTATATTTTTGCCAAATTGTTTTGAAAATTTTTAAATAAAATTCATTTATTTTATGCTTTTTCTATTGAAAAATGGCAAGTACCCTTATCTATAACTAAATTGTAATAAGAAACTGAACAGAACAATTAACAGTTTTGTCAAAATAAAGCAAAACACAAACTTCTAATAAATCGTCTTCGAAAATTTACTTTGGATTATATGAGACCTTAATACGCGTTAACGCTTATTGCGAAAACAAATCAACTATTATTTTCATAACAGGAACTACATACATATTTGATATAAACAGAGCGGGGGTGGGGACTGTCATACTTAAAGTACACGGAGTCCTGTGTAACACACTTGAACTGTTTACGAATAAGTAATTTCATCTTTAATTACCGTGGATTACATAATACGTAATCCGCGCGACTACTGCAGGGTAAACTAGTTGACTGATTGTAAGCTAGCCGAATTGCAATTGTATGGTCGTACATGCTATCGGTCGAACTTCAAATTAAATGATTTCCAAATTGAAAGTTTGGGAGGAAATGCCGATGAAAGCTGTGCGTGTCGCGTATGACGAGTTAGAAATAATTGAAAAACGTTAAAAAAATTCCACTCCCATCGGAACAACTTAGTACATTTTTGCATCATTATTTTTGGTTTTTGTTAATTTTCTAAAAAAGTACTACACCGATTTTTATAAAATTTAAATGAGACCACACGGAAAGCACTAGCTTTCTAATAAAAAAGAAATCATAAAAATCGGTTCACCCAGCCCAAAGTTATGAGGTAACAAACATAAAAAAAAATTAAAAAAAAATAGACGAATTGAGAACCTCCTCCTTTTTGGAAGTCGCTTGAAAAGTTTAAAGCTGATGAAGAAGGTTAAAGGTGTAATTATACTGTGAAAAATCTATTGTAATTGTTAAAATAAGTAAAATTTCAACAAAAATATATTTTAAGTTTAAACGAAGTATCAAAGCTTTTTATATAACGAGTTCTGAAAGAATTCATTGGACACGGTGTAATATATTGTGTATTTACATCGCATCGTGTCTTCGTGAGCGGTTTTGTGAACATTTATAACGGATGTGTCTGCGGTCCAGTCGTGCACATATCTGTTTTCACGGCGTTACCGTGGAAGACCCGACGATGATGATCAATGGAGAAATCCAGTTTTGGAGTGGAGGACGCCTATAAGAATTCTATCAATTGAAAATAAAGTGGTATACTCAATATATACGTGCACTTACGGAAAATAGTTCTAGTCATAATAGAAAATAGTCTATCGGTGTTTTAAAGGATTCATTTCGGAGAGTATGTCCTGGAGCTTCACAAAAGCTTCAAAAAAGAAGTTCACGACACTAGATAGCGCTAGTAGTAGTTAACTGTATGGATTACTGCTCTCACTTATGGGACGGATCGGCTCGTTACCAGCTAGATGCCTTGGATTCTATCGACCGACGCGCTAGGAGACTTATTGGCGACGAGGAACTTGTATCAAACAGGCTCCAAAGCCTCGAGCATCGCCACAAAGTCGCTTGTCTATCTGTGTTCTACAGGATTCATTTCGGAGAGTGTGCCCTGGAGCTTCATGACCTCATTCCCCCCTCTCCATTTCATCATCGGACGACCAGGCGCAGAGGGCGGTTCCAACTCTTTGTCCTCAATGTTCCACCTTTACACACGAAGCGTTTTGCTTCTTCGTTCATCATCCAAACGGCCAAGTGGTGGAATTCCCATCCAGCGTCTGCATTCCCCGATTCGTATAATTTAGGAATCTTCAAGACGAGAGTGAATAGGGACTATTTGAGCTTGCGTGTTACATCCCGGGATGCACCGGCGCTTACCATCAGGTGAGGTGCAGCCAAACACACTAAAATTTTTAGTAAAAAAAAAAAAAAATAACTTGCGTCTTACTGTGAGGATTTCAAATGTAATATTTTGTATTTGACTTTGGCATTGTACGGAACCCTTTCCACGCGAGTTCAACTCTTTCTTGGCCGGTTTTTAACTATGGCGTAATGAGCTTGTAAGTCTTGGCATACTACTTTACATGAAATGTTTTTGGTGAGATTTTTTTTCTTGTTTTGTAAGATGACCCATTTTTATAATAATACTACCCTACCTTACGCTACCCTACCCTACCCTACACTACCCTACACTACACTACCCTATTATAACCTACCCTACATAAGAACCTTCTCCTGACAATAAGGAACTCAACAAAAAAGAATTAGCGAAATCGGTACAGCCGTATACGCGTGATACGATGACCAGAAGAAATAGGGGTTCATTTTTATATTTATACAGATAATACAGAGTTTTCCTTTATAAGGAGTTGAAGAGTAAATTTCTTTTTGTTTTTAATAATAAAAAAGTGTATTAATCCTAACCTAAATAACAAATTTCAACTTTCTAGGACTAACCTCTGAGGTTTTGCTGATCATACTCGTAAGTGAGTCAGTGATGAAACTTACGTATTTTAGTTATACCCTCTCGTATATCTACCAGATACGCTAAACTATCAGGTTTATGATATAGCGTCCCCACTCACGTCAGCGTCTTGGCGGCAAGACCTACCGCAACTGGTCCTTGCCTTCGCCTTATGGTGCTGGCAGGAATAGCGGCCCTCACTATATGACCTAGCTGTCGGTAAGTGGGGACGCTATATCCTAAAACTGGTAGTTTAGCGTATCTGGTAGATATACGAGAGGGCATGTATTTCAAGTATGATTAAATCTTAAGTTGAAAAACTAGATAAATGCAACTTAGTGTGTTTCATAAGTCTGCAAATAAATTAAGAATTTGGGCTCTAGGCCGAAGCTATGTGGGCTCAAAAATACGACGAAATGATTCGAGTAAATCTAGATTTTCCCTTAGCTGGTCTTAGTGGGGCTCTACCGTGCTCCTAGATAAATAGAAAGTAGTAAATGCATTTATAATAAAAGGAATAGCGAATCTTAAATACAAGTGAGCTATTGCAAAAGTGCAAATAATTCAGTAAGAAGTTAGAACACCTTCCATTTTAAATATAAAATGGATGGTGCTATGCAGTAATATGAAGTTTCTAACATTAAATCTTAGTCCTGTATTCAATAGTCCGGCACTGTTTATTTAAAAAATCATATTTTACGATACAAAGTGCAAAAACAAAAGCACTCTGATCATGATGATGCATGCAAATAATTTTGCACGTAACATTTCCGTTCTCTGTAAATTCAATAAAGCAGCGGCTGCTAACAAATTCCCGGGCTGGCTGGGCGTTGTCGATACAATTTAATACAAAATTCGACGCATACCTACCCACCACTGGCGAGGCATTTTTTTCTCCCGCCTCCTCCCTGCATAATTGAGCGTTGTGAAAACTATCACGTAGGTAATGACGCTCCCCTAACCCCCCTTTCCAACATGGCGGCAATCAATAAGTTGGCTGGGCAATGACTGCGATGACTTGGACATGCGCAGTGGGGCAGCTCGAGTCATCAGCAAAACCTGAACTTGACTTCGCGAAAATGAAAGTTGGACCCGATGTTTCTGTGCTATTCTTAGTTCTTGATAGTGGGATGTAGGTAGACGTAGCGTGCAATACGGCTAAAGAAGATGATTATAATGATTTTGAAGTTAGGGCTATTCTGCGCCAAAGTTATGTAGATAGTGTTATATTTGTTGTGTATTTAAATAATCATATCGCAGTAAATGGTTTGCTAAATGACCAAAATGAAAAACACATGAAAATAGGTAACAAATAAAAGTGAAAGATTTTATCATGAATAATAACATGTCTAAAATGCAGCGCGATGCCAACCAAATTAAACTGATAGTATGAGTAAGTGTAATCTATCTTTTTCACTCAAGTATACAAGTGTGAGCGAGACGTAACGAATCTTCCATTTTGTTTAATTCCCAGATTTGAGCCAATACCAAACGCTCTATGAATATAGACATTGATATGACTATTTAGCTAAAGCTTTGAATTTTAGTCTTACTTCATGATTTTAATGTCGTTTTTCTGCATTCAGGTACTTTTTATATTAAATATTTGATGGTTATTTACTGAGAAGTTTAGCTGCCAACGTTAGTTTATCATATCGCAGTTGATGAACATAAGTCAGCGTCTCTTTTTGAGTTGATGTACATAAGAAATAAAGATATCAATGAAAATATTACAAGTTTAGGTAACCATAAGAGCTTCGACTTTAAATACAATATCAAATGTATTACCGTCAGTTTACAAAAGATGCATTAGTTAAAAATAAGGCAGAGCTAGAAGTAGTAGTATCAAAAAAATGGACAAGGAAAGTAATTAAGGTTGCTTTACCAGAGTAGTTTAATTCTTCTTAATATTATTATTTTAAAAAAGAAGTAACTTACCAATCTCAGTTCTCGTATTCGGAGATGTAGTTCAAGATCCGGTCTCTGTGCTGATGGAAGGAGTAAGTAAAGATGTTCTTGGAGTTTCTGCTTTTACAGTGTTGTTTCTTCTTCCAGTAATTTTATTTATGTTTGCGTTGACTTTTATGGTATTTTTTTACTTATTTAGTCCTTGTATTATTTTAAGCCCGTTATATTTTATACAATAATCATTTATATAAAACGTTACAGGTATAGAAATAACACAAATATTTAACTAAGTATTAACTTTAATTTTTCTTTAATTTTGTACTTTTATAAAGAAATCTAGAAGTGGTTTCAACAGGAGGTACACTTGGTAAATTTAGATATTTTTTTTGTATTTTTGGGGGTGATTTTATGTTACCTTTTTACTATTAATTTAAGGCCAATTTAAGGCACATTCTTCTTGATTTCCTAATTAATTTTCATCATCCGTACAATCGGGATTGGTTGATGAAATTGGTCGAAATTATTCCAAAAATTGTTTGTAGCCAAATATCTTCAAATATCACTTAGTCTTAAAGTTTAAAAGTCCAGAGTCTTTCACTAAATTTATCACTAGATAATTATATAGAGAGTTTTGTTTGTAAAAATCAATACAAATTAATCACAAAAGTTCCAAAATTAACCAGTGTTGTTTAATGTACTTAAAAAACTGAAATTTATAAATTCTCTTTTCTATTGTTTCCTTGTAATAACGGTTGATATAAACTTAAAACTTGTTCTATTGCGAAAAAACGTGTTTCTTTATCGTCAAATGGCGCTAGCTGTTATTGGTTTGTGCTAGATTCCTCTGTGCTATGAAATCTTGGCTTTTTTCAGCTTCTTGCGCATTTAACTAGTTATGCTCTGATTCTACAGAGTCATCTTCTGCAAGTTCTGATTCTACAGAGACATAATCTTCTGCGTGTTTTTCTCATGTATTTTCTTCGTCTCTTGCGTGGTGGTATGATTGTCAGCGGCTCCTCCCGAAGTACGCGGATGTAGATGCCCAGTGCTGTGTCCGGGCTGAACCGCCAAGTTGCCTTAACACTAGTTTTACAGTTTGTACAAAATGAAACCGGTTGTCTATTGAGAGTTCAAGTGTTGCTGAATACTATTTTAAATGTTCACTTATAAACTAATTGATTATGTATTTGTATGGGAAATTAACGTCTATTGCATAAAACTATCCTTTGAATGTGATCCGGCGGCTGTAACTTCAACGCATGCGCGTGTTCTTAGAGAAAAATTTTTAAAATTTTGAACCAAAGAATTGGTTTTTGAAAATTTTTTGTTTTTTTTTGTTTTAGGCCGTTTGTTTTTTTTTATTGTTTTTTTTCTGACTGTATTTCACGCGTTGCGTAGGTGGTATGCACGCGTAGTCATCAGCCTCTCGGGCCACACTGGTTGGAGTGCATCGTTGCACGCTGCAGGCTGCAGGCGGCGGGCGGTGGGCCGTCGCCAGCGGTGGGCTGGTGGCGCGCCACCCACCCCACACCATCATCAACACCGAATCATCAAATAATGATTTTATACGTTTACTCTACAAAAGGCATCTAATCGCGTGTACTTTGATTTACAAAACACGGACATGTGTCATGGTGTGGGTCGTTGTTATATGAAGTTAGAATAAACTATGCGAATGTTATTAATTTCGAACCGGAATCAGAGAGGGGGGCATCGAATTTTATATAAATATGAAAGCAATCCCGTGTATTCTGTCCACCATGTATGTACGCTCTACCTATATACCTAGCTATATGAACAAGTTATAGCTACCGTACCTAGCTGTTTGCACATGGCGTGTCTCTTCATGCAAATTTCACAAAATATTCTCATAAAATGTTTTTAATATCGATGGGTTGAGTCCCAGCACACAAACATCCACCTGGGATGGTTTCACATGAACCTGATGGTTCGACTGATGTCGATAATTAACTATCAAGGACAGATATGGGCCTCTTCCTCTTTCTAATAATATTGTGTTATCCATCATTAATCCTCGTCAGACTTCATAGGTACTTGTCGTAGCCCAGTGCAGCTTGCGTGGTCACGTCGATCGAGCAGGTTCGTTGACAATGTGCACGGTCTCTTCAAGGATAGTTTTGACTGAAAGTACATTTATCTATTACTAGCTTTAGCGACTGCGCCCGCTTGGACATCGTCTTCATGACTGTCTGTGAGGGTGAGTGGTGCGTGAGCCTCAAGCGGCTCGCGAGCGTGGACATGAATTTTCTCCAGATCCCTCTGGAACTATATCAGGATATGCTTATTAGTAAATCATGTCATTTCCCACCCCGTCAATCATCTCTGTGCAAAAAATGACACAATCCATTGTTCCGTTGTTGCGATGTTAAAGAAATTAACCAAAAAATTGTATATTTTCAGTTCCTTCAGGAACTGCATCGGGCTATTTTATTTTTGCGGGATAAAAAGTAGCCTATATCCTTCCTCGTGACACAGGCTACTTGCATGCCAAATTTCATTAGGGTTGGTCTAGGCGTTGAAGGGTGAAAAGGTAACAAACAATATCTTTAAGTTGAAAATGATTTAAATACGGTATTTCGAATCCTTCGTAGCAAACCTTTCATTTGATACCCATATCACAGGGGTGCATAAAAAAACTTGTCTTGGCCGACCGGTTTTTTTACGCACCTTTAGGAGTACGCCAAGTTGGATTTAGAATGACTTCACTTACCGCCTCCGTGGCGTAATGGTACAGTCCATTATCTTCACATCAGGAGGTGGCGAGTTCGGTTCCCGCCGGAGTGTAAGACTCGGCTTGGTTGATGGAAAGGCAGTTTATATGAATGATACGTGACGATTATGCCGAAGATTGAAGCGGGCTTACCAAGATTCCCCAACGTAATAGGGATCTGGCTATCTTATCTTTAAGCCGGAACACATCAATGATGTTAAAACTGATCTTTGGCGGCAAGACTTAGATAAGATGGTGGTAGCTAGGCAGGCGGGTTATGAAAATGCCCTACTAAAAACCAAACCGAGTCTTACAAAGTTAATTCCACCGGGAATCGAACCTGGGACCTCCTAAAACTAAATATCAGTGTTAACAACATTGATGTTTCGGCTTGAAGATAAGATAGCCAGTTCTACATTGCGTTGGGGAATGTTGGTAAGCCAGCGTCCATCTTCGGCATCATCGCCACTTACCATCAGGTGAGATGATGCCAAGGGCTTACCAATTGTCAATAAAAAAAGCGATGTCGCGGGAAAAAGCTACAAGTTTTCATCATCATCATATCAGCCGAAAATCGTCCACTGCTGGACAGAGGCTGGACAAGTTTTAGGTTTTTGAAAATTATTTTGGTTGAACTAGACAACATAGCAAGACGCCGTCTCTTGTAAAGACAGCATTGATGGTTGACAGACAAGCACAAGACTCACAGTACAGTTCAGTTTAGTTTAGTTTTATTTTATTTCACGTCACAGATTCATAATTATACTATACATGTCAGGTCATAATATAAATATTAATAGTGATGTGATCGTCAAAGAAAGCAATTCAGAAATTAAAAAATTAAATAAACATTTATATGGGGTTCTCAAGCTATACCATGGAAAGTCAGCTTTAGAGGAAACGCGGTCTAAAGAACAGGTATTTGAATAAAATGTTGCTGTCTCTCTACCCCAAAGCTCTTCATATATAGCAAAAAAGGGAGAACTGCAGCGCTGACCGATAATATGCACTAAAATTTACCAAAACAGCAATTCCCAAACCCCTATTTCGTCCTCCAAAACTTGAGCAATTGTGCTTAAAGTAAGGTGATTTTTTCAAAATTTTTAGCTTAATAGTTTTATAGATAAGGGTACAAAAATATATTTATAGAAAATATATATCTCTATAAATATATTTTTTATTTTTTATTAAATACTAAAATACAGCGTCGGTGGCTCAACCGGTAACGACTCGGTCCATCTAACTAGAGGTACCGGGTTCAAATCTGGATGGCCAATGTACCAATGAGTTTTTCAAAAAAACTTACGTACATACTTACCGATTGCTTTAACGGTGAAGGAAAACATCGTGAGGAAACCTGCACACGCCTGCGAAGAAACTCGAAGGTTGTGTGTGAAGTCGACCAACCCGCACTGGGCCCGCGTGGTCGTCTAAGGCCTAATCGCCCTGATTCAGGGTAGGCTCGAGCCCCTCGGTGGGGACGTATATGAGCTGTAATGATGACTAAAATATACACTCTAGAATTGATTTGATATGCCACATTATAAAACGATTTATAATTTTCTACTTTGCGCTCCAAAATAAACCCGTAAAATCGGAATTTGTTCATTCGCCTTATACCTAGGTTGTTCCGAAAATTGTTAGCCACAGAAAAAATACAATCTGATTTTCCTAAAACTATTTTGAATTGACAGCTAATTCCAAAACAAATCTCTTTGTTGAAAATCATTGGCCATCTATTTAAAGTTCTTTTTTAAAATATTTTTAAAGATTATATGTCACTCTTCTTTTGCTTGCAACAATGGACGTCTCGCGGGAAACTTTTCCTGCTATGATTTTCTATATGATTATAAACGAAGATTAGTAACATTCAAGGAATCTCACGAAAATTTACAAGGTGCTTTTGGTAAGCAACACTAACTTATTGGTTTCGTGAATTTCAACGTGGTCGAGAGAACCTAAGCGATGACCCCAATGGTCGGCCGGGTACCACCAACTGCAGTAACCCATGAAAATGTTATCAGGGTAGAGTGGCTATTGCGGAAGAATAGACAAATCACACATCGGGAGATTGAGGCTGAACTGAAGATTGGATCAGAAGCAGTTTCCGCCATCCAACATGAACACTTTAAAGTTAGGAAGCTTGCTTCGCGATGGGTACCTCATTTTCTCACCTAAGAGCAAAAATCCTGTACTGTTGATTGGTGCGAATTTATGCTGGAAAAGTTCAAAGAAAGGACTTCGCAAAACGTATCCTACATCCTTACAAATAACAAATATTGGATACAAATATTGGAAACCAATAGTTTCGTGAATTTCAACGTGGTCGAGAGAACCTAAGCGATGACCCCAATGGTCGGCCGGGTACCTACCACCAACTGCAGTAACCCATGAAAATGTTATCAGGGTAGAGTGGCTATTGCGGAAGAATAGACAAATCACACATCGGGAGATTGAGGCTGAACTGAAGATTGGATCAGAAGCAGTTTCCGCCATCCAACATGAACACCTTAAAGTTAGGAAGCTAAGGAACCTAAGAGCAAAAATCCTGTAGTGTTGATTGGTGCAAATTTATGCTGGAAAAGTTCAAAGGTGGGACTTCGCAAAACGTATCCTACATCCTTACAAATAACAAATATTGGATCTACAGCTACAATCCTCTCACGAAGCAGCAATCCACGCAATGGAAGACCAGTTTTTTTATTTTTTATTCACAATTGTTAAACCCTTGACAACATCTCAACTGGTGGTAAGTGAAGCGGTTGCCGAAGATGGAAGTGGGCTTACCAAGATTCCCCTACGCAAATTGCCCACAAAAGTTGTTCGCGGTCGGATCGTTAACAAAAAAAAGGGTAGCGGTTTTTTTTCGACGCAGTTGACCAGTAGTTCTGCTAGAAGACCGTAGAACCGTTACTATTGAATGGTACTGCGAAGTCTGCCTGCCTCAAGCTTTCGGGGAGCGCCCAAGGAGCGGCGTCCGTGGCATTCTTTTTTTACCGAGATAACGCGCCCGCTCACACAGCTGTTAGAACCAGAGACTATTTGACCACTTCGGGGATACAAATGTGACCCCATCCTCCGTACAGCCCAGATTTAGCTCCATGCCATTTTTTTAATTTCCCACGGTAAAAAAAAAATTCTTGGGCGAAAATTCAACACTGCAGATGAGGCCGTCGAAGAATTTCGGCGGTTATTTTTAGACCTCCCGCAAGATATGTTTTTTTAAATGCTTTGAAAGCTGGTTCACTGAATGCATAAGTGCATAGGAGTTGCTTTGGTTGAAAAGCACTAAATAAACTTTTTTTTATATTCTAACAATTTTTCATTTAAATAACTATTTTTGGAACAGCCCATGTACATCTGTTGTGGGTCAGCAAACTACCAAATTTCTTATTTCGTCCAGATTTTAGGTCTTTTTTAATAAGTTCTTTATTTCCGGACGGACATACACACGCATAGAGATCTTATTAGGGTTCCTTTTTAGCATCAAGTTTACGGAACCCTAAAAATTGATATCGGAGATCAGCCCTCCGGAATAATTGTAGTACCAACATTATCGTGGCAGAATTAGTTACACAGATTTCCTCGTATTGCTCATTGATTGACCGACCATCGGCATCCTAATCCCGGGATCAGGCAGCGCATTTCATATTCAGTTGGACGAATATTATTTGTCACGTTCGATTTCCAAATAGGGAGGGTAAAGAATCCCCCTACCTTAAAGAATTTTACTAGAATAACTGCTTTCTTGTTTCTTCCACCTCCTAATATTTAATTATAAAATCTACTTCTTAAATTTAAAGATTGTGGTCAGAAAGAAGTTGAAAATGTTTGATTAGATCAGTGAATTTGGTGAAGGAAAACATCGTGAGGAAACCTGCACAACTGATTCCAGATGTGTATGAAGGTCGCGTTGCACACGTCCGTAGGTGTAAATCTAAATGCCCTACACGTGACCGCAGGTGATGGTAAGTGCAACACCAGGCAACCGCCGTCGTCTATCCCTTAGGTAGCACGGTTAATTGTGCCACACGATGACAGAGAGAGAGAATCTTCTTTTCATTTGAATATACTTTATTGTCTATCAAAAAAGAACAGCTTTGTTCAACTCGTCTGATGTTTTCTGTGAATTTGAGAATAAAATTGAAAATACTTTTTCCCTGTAGATATCCATGATACTTTTATACAAATTTCTTTGGTAGAATATATTTATCTATCTTTACACAGGTGTAACAACATTGGTGTAGAACCCGTTAACTAAAAATATCTTTATACAGGTGTAAAAACATTGGTGTACAACCCGTTAACTAAAACTATCTCTATAAAGGATGTAACAATACTTTTGTAGAACCCATTAACTAAAACTGTCTTTTACAGGATGTAACAACACTTGTGTAGAACCCATTAACTAAAGCTGTCTTTATACAGGATGTAACAATACTGGTGTAGAACCCGTTAACTAAAACTATCTCTATACAGGATGTAACAACACTTTTGTAGAACCCATTAACTAAAGCTGTCTTTATACAGGATGTAACAATACTGGTGTAGAACCCGTTAACTAAAACTGTCTTTTACAGGATGTAACAACACTTGTGTAGAACCCATTAACTAAAGCTGTCTTTATACAGGATGTAACAATACTGGTGTAGAAACCGTTAACTAAAACTTCTACTCTTCATGCCGAACGCCTACCGCAGAGAGTTTTCATACAAATCCATCAGCTGATTGTCCAAATTTGTTTGAAGTGTCAAATATTTTTTTTAAGAATTGACTGGCGTTCCTTGGGGGAGTCGTTCAACATGATGAGTAGAATACCATTTCCCGTTGAGAAATATTAAGCTTTTAAGTTCTAACTTTTGTTAGAGTCAAGTGTCCCCCCTCCCCTTTCCTACCAGCTAAACCTCTATTTTAAGGAAATCTGAAAAAATGTGAATAGTAGGACATTTAATCAATTGAAAAGGAAAACCATCACGGTAAACAGAAAAAAATATTACTATGATGGCTAAGAAAGCTTTCTTAAGTTTAGGAGCAACAGTTGACCAACTTAACACGTGCAGTTGGATTTGTAAAAATATTATAGATTTTCCATACAAAATGCTATATTACCAACTGTAAAAATAATTTTGTTTTCCAAAATATACATTAGTATTTTTTTTAAAAGACCACTTTTCGCGAGTCCGACTCGCAATTGGGCGGTTTTTTCTTGTTTCGCTCTATAGTAAAAACTGTAATAAAGTAGTACTTACAATCGTGAAAGTTGGTGTGATTATAAAAAGTACTAGCTGTTTCCCGCGGCTTCACCCGCGTGGACCACGTTTCTATGACTTTTCGAGGGTGAGCGTGGTATAAAGTAGCCTATGTCTTAATCCAGGTCCTAATCTGTCTACCTACCAAATTTCAGCCAAATCCGTTCAGTAGTTTTTGCGGGAAAGCGTAACAGACAGACAGACAGAGTTACTTTCGCATTTATAATATTATATTAGTAGGGATAACAACAATGATTGCACTGTAGTCAACTTCACTCCCACTCATTTTCTATGCTTTCTATTGGTTGATAAGCAACATGACGTATTTAAGGCGCTAATTTGAGTCGTCATCAGACGGGGAATTTATTTTTTCTTCCGCCTGGCGGAAATGAACATACAAGAGGATACTGTTGTATTAGTAGACTGTTGATTATTACTGACTCGGTGGCTCAGTGGTTAGTCCCCTTGACTACTGATCCGAGGGTTGTGGGTTCGATCCCCACCCAGGGCAAGCATTTGTGTGATGAGCAGATTTGTTTGCTATGTGTCTGGGTGTTAAATATATCTATATATGTATGTATTTAAACGTACATAAGTATGTATATCAGTCTCTGGTAACCCATAACACAGGGAATCCTACTTTGGGGCCAGATGACCATGTGTGATTTGTACGAGAATATTTATTTATTAGATATTTTTATTTTATTTTATTTTAAGCCTTTATTCGGTCAAAATAATAATTATTTTATTTTATATTATAATTTTCTATCTCTGTGTCCGTTTGTTATCTGGCAAAGGCCTCCTCCAACTTTTTCCATTCATTGCGATCTTGAGTTTTCCTTTTCCAAGTTCTTCCCGCTATTTTTACTATGTCTCCCATCTTTTGTGAGGTCTTCCTTTTTTAGGGTTCCGTACCTCAAAAGGAAAAAACGGAACCCTTATAGGATCACTTTGTTGTCAGTCCGTCCGTCTGCCTGTCAAGACCCTTTATCTCGGGAACGCGTGGAGGTATTGAGTTGAAATAAAAACCATATACTCCGGTCTGCAGTCCCTTGAAGCTGTGGAAAAATCGAACTTCTAGGTTAACGTAAAAAAAAAACGGGTGGGGCTGTGTCGGGGCACACGGCCGTTGGTTTTAACGTGAATACGTCTCGTAACGGGTAATATGTAGTTTCTATATAAAATATTAATGACCTTCAAAATGGCGGGGCTGCCCCCTCCCCCGCGCGCGATGTGTTACAGTCCTTACTTAGCATAATAAATTCTTTGATTCTTTAGCTATCAAGTGGTGTAAACGAAATTTGGATGGAGATGATAGTAATGTAGCTACAACACTAAACTGTATCCCCCGATTTTGTTATCATTCGTTTTTTTGGATTTTTTTGGACTGCCGTTTATGCCGCAAAAAAACGTATGTTTCGACATTCTCAAGGGAATCAAAAAGTTTTCGTACGACATCGTAGTTCGAACCTCCTGACCTCCCGGACAGGAGGTACCGGCCCTAGCCGTTACACCACTCCACCGGCGGTCAATATAATGAGATACCATTTACCAATGTCATTACAAATACGAAGATGTGCAACGCCTGTAGGTTTTCCATATCGCTTTCTGCTTAGCGCATAGTTGCTAATTTCTGACCAGAAGCTCCTATTATTCGCCTGCCCAAGAAGGAAGGAGGTAAAGTTATTTCGCGAGTATGTTTGTGCTCTATAATGAGATACCATTTACCAATGTCATTACAAATACGAAGATGTGCAACGCCTGTAGGTTTTCCATACCGCTTTCTGCTTAGCGCATAGTTGCTAATTTCTGACCAGAAGCTCCTATTATTCGCCTGCCCAAGAAGGAAGGAAGTAAAGTTATTTCGCGAGTATGTTTGTGCTCTATAATGAGATACCATTTACCAATATCATTACAAATACGAAGATGTGCAACGCCTGTAAGTTTTCCATATCGAGTTCTGCTTAACGCGTAGTTGCTAAGTTCTGACCAGAAGCTCCTATTATTCGCCTGCCCAAGAAGGAAGGAGGTAAAGTTATTTAGCGAGTATGTGTGTGTAGGTTTATTTTTTTCTGCTGAGCCTGTGACCTGTTGGCTTGATAGATTTAAGAGATCAAGTTGTCGTTAGATTCCTCATGACGACTAACATAAGATAAACTTAAAATGCAGTCGGATTTTGATTGTCAATATTTTTTAACTAGCTTTTTCCTGCTGCTTCGCCCGCGTAAGCATTGTTTTTATGACCGCCAATGAGGGTGAGTGGTGTGCGAGCCGCTAGCGGCTCGCGAGCGTGGACTATGGTTTTCTTTTCTCCAGGTCCCTATCTCAGATCAGAGTATTCTGATTAGCAGTCTATGTCACTTCCCACTCCCTCAACCATCTCTGTGCAAAAAAATCACAGCATCCATTATTGTTCCGTTACGATGTTACAGAAATGAATAAAAAATATTTTTTTTCAGTTCCCTTAGAAACTGCATCGGATTATGCTATTTTCACGGGATAAAAAGTAGGCTATGGCTATCTGCATGCCAAATTTCATCAAGATTGGTCAAGGTGTTGAAGCGTAAAATGGTAACAAACGAACAAAAAAAAACTCATTTTCACATTTACAATATTAACAAGGATTTATAAGCCCATTGCATCATATCACCTGATGATGAGTGACGATGATGCCGAGACGGAAGCAGGCATTGATTTTGTAATTTCTATGATATTAGGTAAAATCTAATTGCATATATGTACAAATACAGTCTAATCATAATCCTTATTAAGAGGACTGTGAACTTACGGCAAAAATTAGAATTTTCATACCAACGGCGTAAGAGATATTCACCTCTTAAAAGTTAACCAATTTTTAAAGGTTGTCAGTTAAAACATAGTTTAGGTTTATAGATTCCGTTTTTAAATTATTTAATTAAAAATAAACAAATAATTAGTTTTGTATGAAAACATGTGAACGACAATAAAATTGAACTTATTAATTTTCTTGAAATTTATAAACTTAGCTTCTATTCTGACCGACAGCACAGATTACTAATTAGTTACCCGACAGCACAGATTACTAATTAGTTACTACCCGACAGCTAATCAAAAATTGGTCAAAATCGGTAACCATTTAAAAAGTGAAAGGCGTTTTTGTAATCACACTAAAATACTATATATTGCATCACAACCAATGACTTATATATTACTGGTCACAATATTAAAAACCGGCCAAGTGCGATTCTGACTAGCACTCCGGGGGTTTCGTTTCAATACACCTCTCCACACAATGACACAACTACATAGTATAATGACAATGATACCTATTCAAATTTTAACAAAAGACAACGACAACGCGAACGACAAAAATATGCTTTTTTTGTCATTCAGCTCGGACTCCTTAGCGCGAGTACGACTCACACTTGGCTATTTTTTATTATCCTTTGATTTATTTATTGTATTAGTACTCTAATCACACCAAGTTTCACATATTACCGTGTTTACGATAGAGCTAAATAAATAAAAAACTTCTAAAGTTGACTGACTCGGTGGCTCAGTGGTTAGTGCTCTTGATTACTGATCCAAGGGTTGTGGGTTCGATCGTGGACAAACATTTGTGTGATGAGCAGATTTGTTTGCTCTGTGTATGGGTGTTAAATATCTATATAAGTATGTATTTAAACGTATTCAATCTCAATCCTACTTTGGGGCCAAATGACCATGTGTGATTTATTAAAAAAAAAGAACTATAAAAAACCCGTTTTTTGTATGGAGGTCTCCCTTTTTTTCACTTTTTCTAATTTTTTGTATTTATTGTTATAGAGGCATCAGAAATATACACATTCTGTGAAAATTTCAACTGTCTACCTATTACGGTTTATGAAATACAGCCCGCTGACAGACGGACAAACGGACAGACAGCGGAGGCTAAGTAAAAGGGTCCCGTTGGTCACCCTTTGGATGTACGGAACCCTAAATTAAAGGGTTTTTAACTACATTATTTCAATTTACAGGAGACGTAGAAAATTTCATAAGCCTGACCAGACGATTCTCGGCAAAGTGCTTAGTGTTAAATCACGTCGACGAGGGGGTGCCTAGGATACATAGCATGCCCTGATACTTTGTGTGTCACCCCGTCCCGCTCGCGCGGCTGCGCAGACTCGGCGTCATCGTCATCACGACCCCCGGGGGTGGGGTCAGGGGGTCCGCCTGACCCCCTGCGTCAATATACGGCAAACTGCGTTTGTAGATAAAACAAACGGATGTAGGTACAGTAATGTGTGTATCATTTGCCTCCCCAACATTTTCGACCGACCAAAGATAATTTATACAAAATTGAAAGCATGTAATTACATTAATGTTGTCGGTATATAAATGGGTCTGGCTTTATATAGGAACACCGTGTAGTCGGTTGAGTGCAGGCTGCACGAGGCACCCAGCGCCGTAGCAGGACGAATTGTTACCACAAACAAGCTATGACCATCCTATACCCCTCTAAGTCCGCCTACATAAGTAAATTCCTTAATTTTTAAGCTAATGCATAGCTTTTATCGCGGGCTTTGAGCGCGGCGACCGAATCAAGAAATTCCGTAACGAAAATAAAACCTAACACCCCACGCTCGGCCGATTTCTAAAAAACTTACAGTGCCATCTATTAGCGATTTGCGGTACTAAGAGGACTTAGTCAATTTTACTGGTGTAACTTTGTTAGTGTTAATTTATTACATAAACATCCCGCGCCCAAGGACTATATGGTAATGGTAAATACTGCATAAACATCCCGCGCCCAAGGACTATATGGTAATGGTAAATACTGCATAAATAAATAATTATATTTTAATAAGTTGATAAAAAATGATATGCAATAGCTTTACCGCGACAGTCCCCGAGTGCCACACGTTTTTTATGATAAGTATGTATTCGTACAGAGGCCAGCACATCAAGCTACACTCGTAGTGCGATTTTGATCCATACGCTTATATGGCATAAGAACGGTACGAAGTTCAAAGTGTTTAGCTTGATGTGCTGGTCTCTGTACCATAAAGAGTATACAAACAAACCATAGTACAAACAGAATAGTAGGCATAGTCTAGAACTTTACCCTCAGACTTGCTACTACACGTAATATGTAAGGTACGTTATACTCGTTCGATTAAAACAGATTCATTTACCCAACAGACATTACGTTTATTATAAGATTTTCCACGTGATTTTCAACCCCCTATGCAAAAGAGGGGTGTTATAAGTTTAACGTGTGTATCTGTGTGTCTGTCTGTGGCATAGTAGCTCTTAAACGAATGAACCGATTGTGATGCGGTTTTTTTATTTATAAGTTGACGTGATCGAGGTGGTTCGTAGCTATAAGTTATGAAGATCTTTTCAGCTGCTTGAATCTTATCAGCTTTTATCTAGGTTATGAAGGGATGTGGGCAACTTATACCGGTCTGCTCGATTCTAAATTTGGTACACTGTAACTTTAATAATATTGCAAAACAACGGTAACCATGACCTGATTTTGCAGCATCTCCTGGTATCTGCAGGATACCCAACTTCTCACCAACTTACAGCAGAGGCTTCGTATTGGGCTCATTGGAATAGTCTCAATGAATAGGTGTTAGAAAGAATATGGTAACTTTGATCTGATGCTGCAGCATCTCCTGGTATCTGCAGGATACCCAACTCCTTACCAACTTATAGTAGAGGTATCGTGATTGGGATACGTAAAGTTTAAAAGGCATGTAATAAAAATTAAATTTAAAAATTTAATAACTTCTAACAAAAAACCTCTTAAAAAGTAGAAAAGAATATGTTTTACAACTACAACTTAATACTACAGCGGGGCCTCGATTATTCGAACCCCAGCTAGTCCGAACGCTTCTGTAATCCTAATGCTGTTACGTAAATTATGGGATAAAGCATTTTCAATGTTGCTAAATCCTACTCGTCAAAGCACTATATTATTGGAATTCTTTAAAAAAGTGTGTATAACTAACATACACATACTTAAATAAATACATTACAATGTAAAATATTTTTGTTTTATTTCAAAAAATGCTTTTCAAAATGTCTGCATACTAAATCCGAACGTTTTGTGCATCCGAACTGAGTTTATATTTTCGGTGTTCGAATTATCGAGTCCCTGCTATATTATAAAAGAATACAATACATTTAAACAAATGACAGGTCCCCCACATTTCCCAGGTCTCATATCTCACGCTGCCACCCAAAAGGGAGGGACGTCAATAATGTTAAAAGATTTTACCGGATTTTTCTATCGGTATTTTTAGTTGGGATTTTCGGTCTGGCAATCCAAATACTTGTTTGATTGCTGTCCGGCTTTTAGTGATATAGACGTTTTAAACTGTTTTTTTTTTATATTGCATCAATGAAAGCTTTTAGTGATAAAACCTTTTTAAACTGAAAATGTTTTTTTACTTTGCATCAATCAAAATTTTTCATTTTTGAACGGCAGTAATCTTTTTTTGACATACAATGTTACATATAGTCCAGGTGGGGAAAAAAAAACAAAAGAAGCTTATACTCACTCACTCGTAACAAACTAACTAGGTTGTTCGTTACGAAAAAAAAATACTAACCGTCCACCTAGGTGGACAGACTGGTTTGTCGGCTAGTAATAGACGCCTTTTCTTACGACTAATAATTTTTGGAATCTTTTTCAAAAGCTTTGATAAAATAATATTTTGCAGACCGCGTTCAGGCAAATGTAGAGCGCGATATTTTCTAACAAGGTGGAGTAATGATTTAGACAAGTGGAAATCCCGGAGGACCTGAGATCGGCAAATACTTGATGATGACGCTTGCAAAATTCTCCTAAATCTAATAAATTCATTAAGAAAAAAACGAGTGAACCTTACTGTTGTCGCATATGATGTGTTACATCTGACATAAGCAAAAAACCTACCAGCGTCCCGGCCTCCGGCCTTGCATTAGGCGGCATGGCCATATTTCCTTAGCCTTCGTGACTGAAAAAAACGCATTTCCAGTTACACACTTCCGTACCTTTACACGAAATCACTCTACAGATTGCAGGAAAGCGAGAAGAAAGATGTTGCATATCAAAAATTGCTGCGCGCTATTCGCACTTTTTTTTTTTTTCACATATACAGATCTGTATTGTACTTCGTTTTCCATAACATTATTTTTTTTAATAGTTAAATTTAGAGTTACGTAAACACATTAAAAAAAATGTACTTTTGTCTACAAGTAAAACCTTCACAAGCCAGTGTAGTTCCGTATCCAGCTTCTAATGTTCACTTCAGACACGTTGATGTAGACTCCAGGGATGTGCCGCCCGCAGCCGAAGCCGAACGACGAGATTCCCACCAGGTGCCCTTCAGAAACTGCAGCTCCACCACTGTCGCCCTACCAACAGTTGTCTATCAAGGTGGTAGCCCTAACACTTTCATTCCAAACGTCAATGTTAACAGCATTGAAGTTTTCCGGCTTAAAGATAGCCAGTTCTCCATTGCGTTGGGGCAAAGTTATATATATATATATATATATAAGTTCTAACATACAGTATGGAATGGACACTCCCTGCCGCTCTCTTGCGACCTCACCCCCTCGTCACCCAGATTGATACAGATTGGTTACAGTTTGGTTGTCGAACGTGTAGGATTTCGCCGCCATGTTGTTTCTTCCGTCATTCTTTTTTTGAAATGTCATTTCTGGCCCGTTGTGTGAAGTGTCCAGGGTGTGGTTGGGGACTCTTGGTAAGCCCGCTTCCATTTTCGGCATCGTCGTCACTTACCATCAGGTGAGATGATGCCCTTGTCAATTGTGGATTTAAAAAATACCCACGTCCCCACGGTGGGGCAAAGGTCTCTTCCCAAACTCGGGAAGGTTTGCTAAAACTCCACACAAGTCCGGGTTGGTGGAGGTTGCAGGGCTAGGGGCAAATCCCAGCTGTCAGAAGTTTTTCAAGCCGTCTAAAGGCATCTGACACGGCTTAACGACTTTTTTTTTCTTTTTAGGGTTCCGTACCCAAAGGGTAAACACGGGACCCTATTACTGAGACTTTACTGTCCGTCTGTCTGTCTGTCTGTCCGACCGTCTGTCACGCTCCTATACAACAAACGTGGTTTTTTTTTTTGCATGTTTTTGCTCGATATTGATAACGGCAACAGGTAGACGCTTGAAATATTTATAGAGAATATTGAGTTGTATATACTTTAAAAAATAAATAATTAAAATAAAATAAATACAGGGTGTTTTTTTAATACCGAGCAAGCCTTAATGGGGTGTTATGTAGACACGAGAAAAAAAATAAGATTTTTTTTTCAAATAAAAATCTTCACTAGTTTTCCCACAATCATTATTTAAGTTTGTCTAAAAAAGTCCACATCGCAAAGCTACCGTCGTACAGCTGGCTGGGGTCAGTAAACTTGCGCGTGACGTTCGGATCTTGCAACAAGACGGCAACGTCGCATGATTTCTACCTACGGACCTCGTCACGATCGTGAATAACTTTGGATTTCAGTAAATAAGTGTTTTTTAATAAAATAATAAAAAACAAAATCATTCTGCGTCATTTCGATAGATTGAGTCAGTTTTCCCTTCGTAATGTACGGGCTTAGGACCGTCAAAATACCTAATTAAGCTGACTGGCAACAACACAATAAAAAAAACGAAGCGCGAGTCAGAGTTTCACATGAAGGGTTCCTTACCTTCCTACTTAGATTTTTTTTTGTGAATAACTTCAAATTTACGTTTTATTTTATTTTTGTCTTCACGTGTACTTGCCAAATTTCATGATTCTAGGTCACCAGGAAATTTATACCCTTGTGAACGTCAAAACGGCTATTTTTAAATAACGGTAACTTAGAAGTTTGATTTTTTCACAGCTTCAAGGGATTACAGATTTGATTCATTTCAATTTGACACCTCCACGCGTTCCTGACAAAAAGGGCAGACATACAGACGGACAACAAAGTAATAAAAAAAAGGACCCTTTTTTTTCTTTTAAAGTACGGAACCCTAAAAATTAGGAAGGTAATTTTTTTGTTACGTATTAATTAGGTGTTTTACTTAAAAAACTGAATCAACTTATTTACAATTTACAAATGATTAAACGAATTTAAGATTTACAATGATTTTTAAAAAAATGTTCACTTACGTCAGTCGCAGTAAATGTTCAAAGTGTTTGCTCGTTTTGAAAGTATTCAAGAATTCTTTCTTCGAGATGTAATGAAATTCCGGGCTGGCCTTGACCTCTGGCATGTCGAGGTGTCTCGAATTGTCCGTGATCTCGTAGATTCTGTACAGTGAGAGAGATTCTGGCTCTTGCTGGTACACGGCGGTTTGGATATCGGCGCATCCACTCTCTTCGAGTCATTGGCACGTTACCATTACACTCGTGGTACAAACAAACCAAGTCCAAGAAATCCGCATTCGAAAATAAACTGCGACGTGGCATTTTCGCGTAGCGCGCCGGGCGTATTACGAAAGCACAAACACAACCTGCACCAAACGCGAGCGGGACGTTACTGTCGATTGTCGGTCGGTGGGGCCGAGCGGGTGGCCGGGCGGGCCGCGGGAGCGCCCGCGCGGGAGTTTCCCTTCTTTGCGGCGGCATGGCAACGTCGCGTGCGTCACGTGGAACGGACGGTGCATTCAACTTTTCAAGTCGTGCATTATTTTTGAAAATGAAAGATTTTTTTATAAAAATTTAAGGTACACTTTTTTTTGTGAAATGTGTTTAGAATCATGTCAGGATTCACCCCCTTAAGGCTTGCTCGGTATTAAAAAAAACACCCTGTATTTAAAGAGGGCTCCCATACAACAAACGTGATTTTTATAGATAATGGTACGGAATCCTTCGTACGCGAGTCCGACTAGCACTTGGCCGTTTTTTTTATTTACAATTAGTAGGTCTTTAGCATCATCTCATCTAATAGTAAGTGACGATGATGCCGAAGATGGAAGCGGGCTTACCAAAACGCAATGGAGAACCGACTATCTTATCTTCCAGCCGGAACACATCAAACTTGTTAACACTGATGTTTGGCAGCAAGACGAGGTGATGGTAGCTAGACAGGCGGGCTTGGAAAATGTTCTAACACTAACCAAACAGAGTCTTATAAAGTTGACCCCGCGGGGAATCGAACCCGCGACCTCCTGGTGTGAAGCGAATGGACGGAAGCGGCTGCAGTTGTGGTTGCGGTTGGAGACTGATCTTTATTAGTAACATAATAGGTTTAAACACATATTATATAAACGCACTAAACTAAAGTGACAATGGGGGGCACACAGTTCGTAAAACTGATGGCCGTTGAACCAGTAAAGTTCTCGAGTGGAGACCGCACGCCAGAAGACTTAGCGTAGACAGTCTCCTACACAATGGACCGATGTCCTTGTAAAGGTCGCGGGAAGCCACTGGATGCGGACAGCGTAGAATCGGTAGTTGTAGAAATCCTTGGGGAGGGCTTTGTCCAGCAGTATTTCTTTCGGCTGAAATGATGATGAAATACTACGTACCTAAATTGATGTTAAACACTGACCACTAGAACAGCACCACACAAACCTGACAAGCGTCGCCCTCACCACCTCCCGCGCAAAACATTCGATCTGTGAGAGTGTGGTTGTACCACTCCCGCTCCACCTCCTGGCATTCGCTGAACGGCACGATGCTGAGCTTCACCTCTTGCAGGAACTCGTTGTAGTCTCCCTGGAAGTATTTAAAAAAAACCGTTGTCATCGTATTAGTTCACTGCTGGCATTGATCCTTCAATAAAGGCTCTTCTTGCGCATCCAGCTGTCGCTAGCTACCATACGCAACCATCTCTGCGCCGAAAGGGGTCCCCCTCTACGTTAGCTTACGCTATCCAGAACTCGTTTACAAGCATAGACGTTAACAACCCTGAGAAGTACGGTTGTCTTCAAAGGGAAAGTTTAGGCCACACGCAGGGGAGAAATCCAGATTGGTGCAAGTAGTAGGACTAGTGGTGGACCCCACGATCAGAATCCTATATGAAATTAAAAGTATGCAGTATACCTCTGATACTGCGTCGTAACTGTGTGAAATTTAAAGTATGCAGTACGAAAGGTGCCTAGCTCACATCTCGTATTTGAACTCATGGGGTTAAAGATAATTCAGAGTTTGGTATTCATCTGGAAAAAGATCGCCAAAGAGAGTTTCTGGGATGGTCAACATGTGGAGACTTATTCACATCAGCTCATATACGTCCCCACCAAACGGCTCGAGCTCACTCTGAATTAGGGCGATCAGGCCTTAGTCGACCACGCGGGCCCAGTGCGGGTTGGTCGACTTCACACACAACCAACGAATTTCTTCGCAGGCGTATGCAGGTTTCCTCACGATGTTTTTTCTTCACTGTATAAGAGCGTCGGATAAACGTACACATGAATCTAAATTCGTAAACACATTGGTACGTGGCAGGATCGAACACCGACAGAAGGTAGCGGCCCTTGCCATTACGCCACCAACGCTTTTTGTGGAGACCTAAGGTCACCTCAAATATCATAAGATCATCAGAAGCACTCACTCTTTCAGCCGAATAGCCCCACCCAGAAATCAGGACCTCTTCTCCGCACGGCCCCGCACTGATCGGAATTGCTGCTACCCAATCACTGAACCGTAGACTTTTCTTCAACTTAAGCAGCTGGACATCGTAGTTGAAGCCATGCTGGTGTTTGTATTGGGGGTGGACGATGTGGTCCACCACTTCGACTTGGTAGCCACGCAAACGGTACTTGCTTCCAACCCTGATAAAGTCTTTTTTTCTAGTGGAAAGAAAATAAAATTGGACTCAAACGCTAATTGAAGCAGTCGTTTTTCAGTGAAGCAATAGCCAGAAGTACCAATTTTTAACAGTTCCTGGTCTCTGTATTTTTGTTCTTTCAGTGGATTTGGTGAAACCCAAATCAGTTTTTGAATCCGATGTAGAGATGAATTTACGTACAGGTACTTGGGGGAGTCCTTTGTCCAGCAGTGGACGATTTCCGGCTGATAAGACTAGGAGACAGTACTTACATCCTGTTATAGAGCCATGTTTAAATGTTGTGAACGATTGTCCACTTTATCAATCCGTGGAATTATTTTATAGACTTCCGACCAAATTAAAATCAGAAACTAGGGTTAGCATTTAAAAAAAATATATAAATAATTGGTTATGTAAAAATTATTTTTTTATTCTTTTGAAGACTTTTAAAATTGTGACATTAGAATTGTTAATTTCAAAACAAAATATGTGAATGTGATTAGATTTAAGTTCCTTAAATAATTTCGTTCACAGATTGACACACAGATTGACTGTTTTTGAATAAATGACGATTATGATGCTTGCGTGGGCGCAACGCAGATTAACTTATTGTAAGCACGGTCATTACCTTGATAGGCGTGTGTCTGTTCGTGTCATTTATTTCGTCGATTTCAGTGCTTCACAAGGCACTTTTAGCTGATGGTGCTAGTTGCTGACACCAGGTGGCAGTCGTTAAGCCGTATCAAACATTTATAGGTTTAAGCCTTAGAGGCTTTTGACAAGACTAGTCCTGATAACATCCATGAATTTTGATTTGGTTTCCATGTGTAAACAGTATCCTAACAGTGGGGATGCTTTAAGTTGTAAACCCTCAATGGCCAAGAGATTACTAATAGAACACTTTAAAATATCATGGGGATGTACCTGTCAGGTTACAGATATCCAGAGTTAAGGGTTTTTTTTATCATGTCTATTCCATCTATCTCGGACATCCTTAATCCCACTAATATTATAAAGGCGAAGTTTGTGAGTGTGTGAGTGTGTATGTTTGTTGCTTCTTCACGCAATAATTACTGAACGGATCTGGCTGAAATTTGGTAGGTAGACAGATTGGGACCTGGATTAACACATAGGCTATCTATTTTTCATGCTCGCGAGCCGCTAGCAGCTCGCGCACTGCGTACCCTCGAAAAGTCATAGAAACGTTGTCCACGCGGGTGAAGCCGCGGGAAATAGCTAGTAGTAAGATATTCCAGAGTGCTATCGATTAGTCAGTCAAAAGTCGTGTTCCAGCATGGAGATATAAGTGTGCGGAATCATTCGTACACCCGCTTTCACATCGGCATCGTTCTATCAGTAATAACATCATCAGATGAGATCAGTTTGTCTTAAAGTAGATTAAAATTGGTGAATCTCTTACCCGCAGTGTGCGGTGCTCACGGCCCACCGTTTGTGGATGAGGGCTCCACCGCAGATGTCCCCATAGTTGATCTGGTACGGAGCCTCTACTATGTCTATGTCGTAGCCACCCAAAATTCTTAAAAAGCAATTAATATAAAATAAAATGTTATTCACTTGTTTATTTTTAAAAAAGGAAACAACAATTTCTTGGTGATTATTATTATCGTTCACCATGGATTCGTCTGAAGCCAACAAACAATGTGGATGTTGACTGCTAGTCATTTCATCATCATCACATCAGCTCATATAAGGCCCCACCGATGGTTTCGAGCCTACCCTGAATTAGGGCGATTAAATTATTATTTTTAAATTTTTATTCAAGTTACTTTTTATCATTTCTCATAAACAAAATTTCGTTCTAAAAATTTATGAAATAAGAACGTTGTAGGTTGTAGGCGTCAATGATGTAATAATTTTGTAAATTTGTTTAATTAAAGATTTTTATAAATTTCAACGGGAAAATAGGGAATATTTCGTTATTAACTATATTCCCGTTAATGTATGTATATTTTGGTAATGTAATTTCGTTATTTATTTTTAATGCAATCAAAATTCCTATTTACTAGGTCCGTGTTTTTGGACGAATTGGATCCTCTATTGCTGACCTAATATTGTTATCAGATGCATTGCTATAGTGACAGATCATGTTCAAAGTTTGACAGATTTTTGAAACTTCCGTTCTATCTATTATTTATCGTACGCTAGGGTTTCAGTTAATTACAATCATAGATGCAGGCGATAAGCGTGGCATCATCGTACTCTTGACTATCAACATTTTGAAAAGCATACTTCTTTTTTCGGGGTCTAGTTTTTAATTGGAATTTTGTACGTTATATCCGGAATAAAATTTTTAACGCAGGAGAATTTGGTTTCTGATTATAAATTATAGAAATTTTTATGTTTTTAATCAGCCTTGTGTAGCATTACTTGCTACTTATGGGATCTTTTTACGCGCGGTACTTCGCAGTACTGGGTCCTGGATCTTTTTGCAATGATTCGATTCCTAAATTTGATGAGTTAGGTGAGTATTGAGGTTTTGTTTTTTTCGTTGAATTGTCATCGCTCTGGATGAAGTGAATAATATACCTATTGGAAATTTACTTACTAATTTTTAATTTTGTTCCATTTAGTTCATATTCTATTTTGTATCTACAAAGTCCTGGTTATTTTGTAGAGGTAAGTGGTGTCTATCTTTTATTCGTATTTTTACTTTTGACGAGTTTCTGACCTGAACATCGTCGATCGTTGAAGGGTTCTCTAATGCGCTGACCTGGCAACTGGTGGCATCAGCTACCAGGCTCGTATCGTGCACAACTCCTAGCGGCCAGCGGCTGGGTCAAGCCTGCGCCGGGAATTCCGCCTAGTCATCTCAGTGCCGACTACTACTATGCGCATGAGTTCCCGGTGAACCCCGACCGTACTCCGGTCACCCGATCACGCAGGATGTTCCTTCCATTGTTGTGTTCCTTCGTACGTCCGGTACGCCCGCACCGGATCGCTAAGCCCTAGTATTTTTTCTTTTTTAGTTATTTTTTGTTTGGATAGACGTAGTTCAATTCCATACTGTACGATTTACATACGTACATGTAATTTATTTTAAAATAACTTTGCTATGATTTGGAAGCAGTCGCGCTTCTACAGTGCACTTTGCCCGCGACCCAGTTTAGAGTGCATTGACGCACGACGACTTAGCATAATATTTTTTAAATTATTATTTTTTAAATTAGTGTTCAATTAGAGATCCATTTGACAAGACCATTGCATTTCATTTGGGACCACCTCCAAGACACTCACTGAAATTGACATTGCATATTCTGTACAAGATCATACAATTATACAATTGACCCCCGCTCCGGGGCGTTTCTGGTACAAAGGCTGTCTACAGCCATACAACGCGGCAACGCTGCGAGCGTTATGGGCACCTTTGCGCCGGGCACGCTCAGGGGTGGGTTATTTTAGTTTTAAAAATTTTATAATTTGTATATTTGACAACTGTAATTTACATGAGTAAATAAATATTAATCATTATATAAGTTACTTAATTTTAAACAATACTGGCAGCCACGTACGTACGGGGTTAGCAAATTAATTATTAAATTCTCTTTTACTACACAAATATTAGATATTCCCATTTGGTCAATTTCCCAATTAGTCTCGTTCCTTATACTTGTACCCGAAAATTGTTTTTTCAGTATACATTTTTTATAGAGCGAAGACAATAGTTTTTAACCCTTTGTTTTAAATCTGATTATATTCTTTAACCTTTTCTCCGTCTTTTCTTTTTTCAAAATATTTAACCTTTATGACCTAATACAAAATTCTTTCGTATTTGTAGGGTAGGGTTGTGCAGGAGTGCGCGGTGTACAAGAGTACGCAGAGCTTTTAGCCAATCACAATGCAAGGTTCGCCGCTAACTTCAGTCGTCAAAGGTCAAAGGGCACGACAGGTGTATCGGTGAACAAAATTTATCTGTTCTGGTATTATTTCCAAAGATTAATAGGAGAAATTGTGTTTTCGACCCCTGTGATGTAATAATACAGCTTTTTGTAAACTGAATAGCAACAGAAATTAGAGAGGTAAGCAATTTTTTTGTTTATATTTTGGCTAAGTAGTCATGGAAGTACCCGCAGCCTTGGTGATTTGCAAATGATTTCCGATAGATGGCAGTGGTGATTTTTTGAAGTTGTTCAGTCGGAATCGTACAAGAGTGCGTAGTACCAAAATGTACAAGAGTGCGCGCGCACTTTTGTGCTACGTATCGCTTTGTTCTTAAGCGTTTTTAGATATGTTTTATTTTTAAAATTTCTAATACTTATTCTAATGTTTGCACTAGTCGCATTACACACTTGCAGCTACTAATTTCTGTCGACAAAATCATATTGAATTACTCTCATTGCCACCACATAGCAGCCACAAGATACAGCCACTAGATAGATGTTTTTCAGTTCTCTGAAAAAATATTACTCTGCTGAGTGTGAAAACTGGCTGAGGAACCACCCAGGTCGAATAATAACCACCTTTCAAGTGGCAACAATATTTACACCTGCATTTGTAAAAACTGCTACCTTTGCAAATGCTATCGAAGAATTTAAAGTGACAGACATTTGTCCATTTGGCTTTTTTTCTGAAGTTGACTTTGTATCAAGCAGCGTAAATGAACGACCATTAGAAGCTGAGCTTCTTGAACCGAATGTAGCACCACAGACACCGGCTGATTCAGCAAATATGCCAGAAGAACCACGAAACCCTCAAATTGAGAAGGAAAAATAAAAGCTTTGTGAAGTATGAGCGAATGATAACTGTACAACTGACAATTCTTCAGATTTAAAAGCTAGTGCTTCGCCTTCAACTTCATCTCAGGTCAAATTAATTGAGTTGTCACCTTACCCAAACTCATCCGTTCAGCGAACCTATAGTAAAAGGAACAAAAGATCTGAAATTTTATGCAGTTAACCACACAAAAGAAAGTTTGAAGATGCTTTGAAGAACCAAAAAGCCTCAATAAAAAAAAAACAAATCCTAAGAAGCCAAACACAACACAAAAGAAAAAATTATGGACTTGTGCAGGCTGCTCAGAAATCTATAAAGAGCCCATCATAGACGATTGGATAGTGTATAACTTGTAAAAACTGGTGGCACGAAAAGTGCACAGACTATATTGGTATTGGTAGTTACAAATGTGATATTTGTAAGTAATGCGCACTGTTGTACATACAGCGCACTCTTGTACACCTGACTGCGCACTCTTGTCCTCATTGATTGTACAAGAGTGCGCATTTCAGGGACTTACCTTTTTCTTAATAGTTCCTGAAGTACTACTTAAAAGTTGATACTTGTATTTGTTTTCGTTACCCAGTTAAGTTGTGCCAATAAATAACGCTAATTGTCATACGAGGCAACTTTTCTTTTTTTTCTATAGCATTAAATCTCAAAAGTGCGCACTCCTGCACCATCCTACCCTAGCAGTCGGATTTATTTCCTATTTCAAACCGATCTAGCTACACTTGACATTAATTATTATTTATATTATGTTACTCTGTTTACTTCATAGAAATATTAACATAAATTAACTTCGGGGGAATAAGAAGTATTCAATATCTAACAATCAGGCCGCCTATTGTATAGGCTCTCTTTTATATTAGTAATTTCTTTTTTTTATGTTGTAATGCAATAAAGAATATTGTATTGTAAGTATCCACTTGAATAACTTACGAATGTATCTCGAACACAAGTCGTTGCTTTTTCGACGAGAAACGTCTTTAAAATCACATATGGGGACTTGGTACCCACCAAGTCAAAAAACTGGAACGTGACAGAAGTGACGAAATAATCTGTTTCCACTAGAGCAACCTAGTCACAAAATGCAAGGCCGAAGGCAAAAAAATAATTGAATAATATTAAAAAACAAAAACTAGACGTTGCTCGTAGAACAGATGGCCGTTAGGGCAGTAAAGTTCTCGAGTGGCGACCACGCACCGAAAAATGTAGTATAGGCAGGCCTCCCACTTGGTGAAGCCGTGGACCCGGTCGTCGTGGAAAGACTTGGGGTAGGCCTATATCCAGCAGTGGACGTCCGTCGGCTGATATGATGAGACGTTGCACGTTAAAATAACGGCAGTGTGCCCCGACCCAGCCCCACCCAATTTTTTAACTTATTTTCGAGTTCTTTTTTCAGCAATTTACCAAAAGAAATCTAGTATAAAACAAATACAATAAATAAAAATGTCCAAAATAGGTGATCGGACTGCATCAAAAATAAAATCTGAAACATGATTTTCTAAATTGCTCTCCTCTTAAAGTTTCAAAAAACCTTACTTGTTTTATTTTTCCATCACCTCTTTAATTTTTAATTGATCAAATTCACAAAATAAGTTCGTCAATGACGCTTGAAATCTATGACGTCACTTGTATTTCAAATATTTTTAGAACAAAATTTAGTTTTTGACAGATCATAAAAAGTAACTCAAATGACTAGTAGTCCGATCCCCTATTAACAGATTCGAAAGAACGGTTTGCAGTATTAAAGTAGTATACTAACCCTTGCACAAAAATGTACTTGTCTAAAAATAATGTGAGTAGCAAAATCATTACAAGCGGAATCCTAAAGTTTTAATTAAATTATATTTTGCAATCATTTTTATAGCGAGGCAGTAAAAGTTAGAACATGATCGAACGTTGTTATGGTTCCATACCTGGCGACGGAACCCGATCACTAAGCCTACGCTGTCCGTCCGTCCGTCTGTCGACCTTTAAAACACCGTGTTAAGTAAATACCTGAAATTTTCACAGAATATGTTTTACTAGCTTTTTCCCGCGGCTACGCCCACGTGGTATCGCTTTTATGACTGTATAGTTGGTGCCAGCGTTAGTTCATCATTACAGCTCATATACGTCCCCACCGAGGGGCTCGAGCCTACCCTGAATCAGGGCGATTAGGCCTTAGTCGACCACGCGGGCCCAGTGCGGGTTGGTCGACTTCACACACAACCTTCGAGTTTCTTCGCAGGCGTGTGCAGGTTTCCTCACGATGTTTTCCTTCACCGTTAAAGCAATCGGTAAGTATGTACGTAAGTTTTTGAAAAACTCATTGGTATATTGGCCGTCCAGATTTGAACCCGGTACCTCTGGTTAGATGGACCGAGTCGTTACCGGTTGAGCCACCGACGCTTTTTGACGCCAGCGTTGGTTATTTAAAAATATAGAGCTTAGTTTATGGCTAAATGCTCGCCGATACAAAAAATCCCTACTTACTGGATACCTACCCTGTTAATCCAATCTTTGATCAATATTCCTACCAAATGTAAGCCTAATTCGTTTAGCCATTTAGGCGTAGAACAAACAAACTTCCATACTTAGGCCTGCGATGCTCGAAGTCACCTAGGCATGTGAACAAATATATTATAACGGATTTTCTAAATTTATATCAGTCGAGGGACGTCTACTATGGCCAAAGACCTCCATCAATAATATAACCGGTCCTGCGCTGTCGGCATCCAGCGGCTACTTACGACCTTCACAACGTTTACCGGTGCGCGGTCGCCACTCGAGAACTTTACTACTCCATCGACCATTTTTTTATTTGACCTGTGTGCCTCGCCCACTGTCATTTAAGTTTTAAAGATTCTGAGAGCTACGTCGTCGCTTACTTAGGTTCCTTTTTTTTATTTTTTATTCACAATTGGTAAACCCTTGACAACATCTCACCTGGTGGTAAGTGACGATGTTGCCGAAGATGGAAGCGGGCTTACCAAGATTCCCCAACGCAATGAGGAACTGGCTATCTTATCTTCATGCCGGAACACACCAATGATATCAACATTGATATTTGGCGGCAAGACTTAGATAAGATGGTGGTAGCTAGCCAGGCGGGCTTAGAAAATGCCCTACCACCAACCAAACCGAGTCTTACAATTGACCCCGCCGGGAATCGAACCCGCGACCTCCTGTGTAAAGCCAGTGAAATTTGCCTCTGAGCTACGGAGGCGGTTAAAAATTTATGGATAACCTCGTTTTTGATTCGATCACGCAGGAAAACTCCGAATATAACACGCTCCATGGCCCTTTGGGTGTCCTTGAGCCTTCGTAAGGGGCCCATACTATGACCATGTCTCATTTCCATATGTCATCACTGGCAACACACACTGGTCATAGACCTTTGTCTTAAGACGCTGCGGTTTATGGGACGGGAAGATATTGAGAAGCTTCCCAAACTCTGTCCAGTCGAGTTAGATTCGACAAGTGATCTATCTTTCTCGACGTTGGACCTACCTTATTGGGCTGTATGAAAAATATAGACTGGTCCTCCATGACCATACCATCTAATACGAGGCCATAGGCCGAGCCTTGCGAAACTGGGTCCTGAGCGCTCCCTGCGAGGCCGAAGGGCAAATAAAATTGTTCATGAGTAAACTTCAGACGCCTTTCGGAGCCAACACGCACACTTTTTTAAATTTTTTTTGTCCATCTTCATCATAAGACCTACTTGTTGAGAGGCTCTAATGAGGCTATCGAGCATTTTGCCTAAGTTTTCCATGGTCTCCGCCATTAGTACGATATCGTCAGTAAATAGCTGCATTACGCCTTCCCGCTAAAGTTTCAATGTGTGATCCCTATTGCAGTGAAACACCCACAGTAATACCAAGGAACACGGAAGCATTTACAAAGTGATTTGGTATGAAGCTATATCACAAAGACCTACTGTCAAGTAGATTTTTTTTGATATTTTAAAGTTGATCTGATGATTAGCTTGTGAGGCGGCATCAAGGTACATACAGAGAGCGTCTTTTGTTTTCAACACAATCAATTTGAATAAGATTATTTATATTCACTTTATTACACTGAACAGGCACTTTTTAACATTAAATCTCTTTTCCAATAAAAGCTTGTACCTAAAGGTTTTTTAATGTTATTTAGTATATTTCAAAAAAGGAGCGTTCGAGCGATGTTTGGAGTCTCCTAGGCATGTAATCTTAGAGTATTATAACGGATTCTCTGAATTTGTATCAGCCGAGGGACGTCAACTGCTGGACAAACTTCCCCTAAAAATTTCCACGATGACGGCCAACGGCCATCCATTCTACGAGCTATGTGCTCCGATCACGGTCACTTAAGTTTTACGATTCTTTGAGCTATGTCGGTTACCTTGGTTCTCCTACGAACATACCTTTTCATTTTTGATTCGATCGCAAAGCGAATATCCGAGCATAGCATGCTCCATTCCCCTTGTCTAAGTTCCATATGTCATCACTGGCAATACACACTGGTCAAAGACATAGCACAGTATTACAATATAGCGGCCTTTTCGTAATACTGTGACCATAGTCACAGATGATAATAACAGTACAAGTACAGATGAAGTACTCGCAATGACGCTTTAAATAAATAACAACTCTCGCTACGCGGTAATAAAGAACAGTCTAGTTCGCAACCGCACTTAGTGCCTCCAGTTTTTATTTATTTAGTTATTTATTTATATTTTATTTATTTTATTTATTTATTAAGGAAAATCAACAGCCTTAAATTATAGTAATATTAAAAACAGTACAGATTTTTATGATAGGCCTTTACAGATTTTCACGAACATTACCTAAACAGTATAAGTCGTGCAAAAGTGAACAATATAGCAGTTAAATAGGCAAGTATCAATTAAATTACAAAATCTTTTGTTCATTAATTACTTAAATTAAGTTTAGTTACATAAGCAAGTGCAAGCTTGTGTATATGTGTGTGTGTTTGTGTGTATGTTTTGTGTGTATGTGTGGGTGTGTGTGTGTGTGTGTGTGTTCATCACTATTCGTCACACTGAATTTTCCAGTAATTTACTCAACTCACCTCTAAATGTAGTTTTAGAGGTCCTGAAAGGATCAAGTTCACCAAATCTGTTGTTGAACGTGCGTGACATTCTGTTGGTAATACTATTGCGGGCATAATTCGTGCGGTGTGATTGAACATGGAGTAAAGTTGTTTGGCGCGTACGTCTAACAGGAGTTCTTAAACCTATTGATGCAAAAAGTGCAGGACAATCCACTCTAGAGTTAAGTATATCAAAGAGGAAGAGCATGTCGAGCATGTCACGACGTGCAGCCAAACTAAGAATTTTGTGTTGACGACAGCTTTCCAAATAATCATTGTTACAAAACTTCGACTTATAGTTAAGGTATTTGATGAACTTACATTGGATGCTCTCAATACGTTGTATATAAGTATCATATTGAGGATACCAGACAGATGCACCATATTCAAGGGTACTTCGAATGTAAGCGTAGTATACTGATTTAATATATTTATTGTACACACACAGTTGAGTTAAACAGTTGCTTATAAACTAAATGTACAAATGGCATGAATAACTCTGTAATAGTTTTCTTCCTACATACCATAGGCGATGAGAAATGAGATGTGAGGGTTGAATTGGCGTGTACACAGATAATTACACAATATACAACAGAGATAATGTATACCTAATATAAATATAATATGGAATACATAATATATACCTTTATACTTATAAATAATACATAAACCTACGTAATTAGGAAAGATTATTAGTAATTTTATGTTACACAAATAAATATAATATGACTAAACAGAAAGGTAATGTTCTTTTACTCTTCTTTTGAAGACATTCAGTGATGGGCTATCACAGACGTAATGTGGGAGGGAGTTCCACAGTCTCACTGCGTGTACAGTGAAGGAGCTGCCGTAGCAAGAAGACGTGTGGGTCGGAACTTTTAGAAGAAGGGATTTCGCTGTACGGCATGGCTGATCTCTGGGCACCAAAAACTCAAAACGCTCACGCATATAGAGGGGAAGAGGAGTTAAAAATACAATTATAGAGGGTGGACAGGATATGAACATCCCTCCGACGGCGAATTGGAAGCCATTTCAGCTTAGATCTGTATGCAGATACGTGATCGAACTTGCGCAATCCGTAGATAAAGCGAATGCACAAGTTCTGAAGACGCTCCAATTTGTTGACTAATACCTCAGTTGCGTCGAGGAAACACACGTCAGCGTAGTCAATAATAGGCAGAAGTAACGATTGCGCGAGCAAAATTTTTGTTTCTAATGGTAGAAATTTTTGTAGGCGTTTGAGGGATCGGTACGAGTAATGGATTTTCCTACTGACCTCATTTACATGGCTACTCCAAGAAAGGTTACTGTCAAAGATGACGCCCAGATTCTTTGCAGTATCTGTGAATGGAATACAAACCCCATTGTATATCACAGGCTGAAGTGAAGTTGGATCTACCAGCTTTCTCATATATGTGCCACCTATTAGAAGAGTCTGTGACTTAGATGGGTTTACAAAAAGACCAAACGAATGAGCCCAGTTATTAATTTTGTCAAGATCGGCGTTAATTAGATTAATAGCTTCATTTATCTCACTGATAGTAAAGTGACGATACAACTGCAGATCGTCAGCGTAAAGATGGTAACTGGATGAGATGATACTTGTTAAAGAGTTAATAAAAACAGAGAAAAGTAGTGGAGAAAGCACACCGCCTTGAGGAACTCCCACCGTTAGGTCACACCAATTAGACAATGACTCGCTAGAAAGAACGCACTGGGTTCGACCCTTTAAATACGAACTAAACCAGGTGATGGCCTCAGGGGAAACATTAAGTGAAGAGAGGATTTTAAGGAGAATATCGGGATCCACAGAATTAAAAGCGCTGCTAAAGTCAAGCAATACCAAAACCGTTAATTGTTTATTGTCTTTGGCAAAACGTATATCTTCAGAAACTTTGAGAAGTGCAGAAACAGTACTATGGCCTGGACGAAAGCCGGATTGAAATTGACTTAGCAGGCTATTATGGTATAAATAGGTGGAAAGTTGTCCATTCATAATACTTTCGAGTGCTTTTGACAGGAAAGGAAGGATGGAAATGGGTCGAAATTGGGTAGAAGAAGATGGGTTAGATATTTTTCGGAGAGGGATAACATTAGCTTTTTTCCAGACGGTAGGGAAGCTACTAGAAGATAGAGAGAAATTATAAATATGCGTTAGAATGGGCAGTATTTCATCTAATATTAAATAAAACATTTTAGAACTTAACTCATCTACACCTACTGCTTTGGACGAAATGGAGAGGATATATTTTTACCCGACTGAGCCAGAAGGAGGGTTATGTTTTTCGAGAGTATGTATGTATGTATGTATGTATGTATGTATGTATGTATGTATGTATGTTTGTATGTATAATTGTTTGGCACGCTCTGCAGCCTGAACGGCTGGATGGATTTTAGCTTGAGACGTGTCGTTAGATTCGTATTTTCTGTGAGAGTGACTGGGTATATAAAAATTAAAAAAAACAAATGGCGGATTTTTAGCGCCAAATTCAAATGAACACTAAAAAAATGAATAAAATAAAAAACGGTAATTTAAAAAACTAAAAAACCCGCCTGCGTTTCTGTGTAATTTGGAAATGAAAAACCCTAAAACAAGAAAGTCGTCATACCCGATTGCACTTAACTTAAGAAAAAATGTAGCAGTCGGGACTCATTCTAGAAACATTGCAGATTACTCCAATATACTGACTAGACGGCTGACTTTCTAGAATGGGTCCCGACTGCTACAATTTTTCTTAAGTTAAGTGCAATCGGGTATGACGACTTTCTTGTTTTAGGGTTTTTCATTTCCAAATTACACAGAAACGCAGGCGGGTTTTTTAGTTTTTTAAATTACCGTTTTTTTTAACTTCAGAAGAGGCTACCTCCTGAAAAGTAAAAGGGACACCGTTTGGAAGTGGAAGGTTTGACAAAGATTGCAGAGTTGCCGATTTGACTTGATCATCTAAAATAACTGGCGGTTTAGAAAAATGTGTATTAAGGACATTCAAGTCAAACATAAATGAGGAATCACTAGGTGCTTTGCCCACCCCAAGCGTTTTAAGGAACTTCCATAGATGTGCAGGATCACATTGCTCAATGGAGCCGTGAATGTGCCGACGCTTGGCATCTCTGCACATCCAATTACAACGATTACGCAGTTTTTTGTAAGAGGAGAGGTTTTTATCGATAGGATTTTTCTTATATCATACATACACCGATAACAATCGCGCTTTTACGCAGGAATGAACCGAATCAATGCGCGTGAGAGATTCTTTTGCGCTGGCCGGTCTAGTGTTGTCGCAACTGATCAACCGGCAGGGTTGTGAGACCGCGCGACAATGTCATAGTCCTTGACACATTGCGGTATTTGGGACGTGAAAATATCATTAAAGTATTTTAATTTATAATTTCAGTTATTTAGTGCCGTTGGAGCAGTAAATTTCTCAAGTAGCGACCACGCACCGGAAGATGTAGCGTAGACCTCCCGACCGACGACCGACGACATGGTAAAGGTCGCGGGAAGCCGCTAGATGCGGGCAGCGCAGGACCGGTTGTCGTGGAAATTCTTGAGGGAGGCCTTTTTCCAGCAGTGGACATCTTTCGGCTGATATGATTAATTTATTACTACAAGCACTTTCTTTCATCATCATTACAGCTCATATACGTCCCCACCGAGGGGCTCGAGCCTACCCTGAATCAGGGCGATTAGGCCTTAGTCGACCACGCGCACTTTCTTTAAATGTTCGTAATTATGTCTTCTTGAATTGAAGGGAAAAGAGGTATATATTGGCCCTAGAATTAATGATTTTGACCAAGTCAAGGAGTTGACGAGGAAAGGAAAGGCTTGCGGCTAGGTACTCCACTGATAAGAACCTACCTCTTAAAAAAACCGAGTGGGAGGCCTGCCTACACTACGTTTTCCGGTGCGTGGTTACCACTCGAGAACTTTACTACCCCAACGGCAATCTGTTCTACGAGCAATGTGCCCCGCCCACTGCCACTTAAGTTTAGCAATTCTGAGAGCTATGTCGGTTACTTTGGTTCCCCTACGTATCTCCTCGTTACCTATTCACATATCAAAAACAATATGCTTTTTTTGTCGTTCATTTTGAACTCCTTAGTGCGAGTACGACTCGTACTTGGCCGATTTTTATTGATTGTTGTTTTATTTCAGTATAAGTACTATAATTACACCAAGTTTCACGCTGGTATGTATTACCATTTTTACTCGTATGGTAGAGCTAAATTAAACATACCTCTAAAGACCTATAAAAAACATGTTTTCTCTATGGACACATGCTTATTGTTTTAAATTTTTCAAATTTTTTGTATTTGTTGTTATAGCGGCAACAGAAACACATATTCCGTAAAAAATTCAACTGTCTACCTATTACGGTTTATGAAAGTAATAAGGTTCCGTTGTTCACCCATTACCATGTACGGGACCCTAAAAAAGAAGTTGGTACCCCAGCAAAGTGGATTTATTATCTGCATGAGGTTGTTGGAGAGACCTGAATGAAGAGGCCCATAGCTTGCATGGTCATTGGTAGAACCTCACAAGTGCCTTGTGCCTTGAAAAGTTTTAACCACCCCGTAGCGTAATGGTTAAGGTCTATAGCTTCACATCAGGAGGTTGTGGGTTCGATTCCCAGCGGAGTTTTACTTTGTAAGACTCGGTTTGGTTTGTCGAAGGGCATTTTCTTAGCCCGCCTGGCTAGCTGCCACCATCTTATCTAAGTCTTGCCGCCAAACACCAATGCTAACAACATTGATGTGTTCCGGTTTGAAGATAAGATAGCCAGCTCCCCATTGCGTTGGGGAATCTTGGTAAGCCCGCTTCCATCTTTAGGCATCATCGTCACTTACCATCAGGTGAGTTAATTGCTATCAATTATGAATATAAAAATAAAATGTTTTGTAATTTCAAACACTGAGATAAGACGAGGTAAGATGGTGGTAGCTAGCCATGCGGGCTATGAAAATACTCTACAATCAACCAAACTGAGTCTTAAGAAGTTGACCACGCCGGGAATCAAACCCGCGATCTCCAGGTGTGAAGCGAATGGACTGACCATTACGCCACGGAGGTGGTTAAAAAATCTTGATTAAAAGTGACAAAAACATTCATTCTTGCACCGTTGTCCTTATGACATTTTCTCTTATAATATAGGACTACAGGGCTATCTATTTGGTTCATGTTATAACACAATAAGGATGACGACAGCATCAAAAATAAATTATGAACTCTTGATCACTAAATTGCCCTCCCACTTAAACTTCGGAAAACCTTACTCGTTTTATTTTTCATCAAGTTTTCGATTTTTAATTCACCATAATCACAAAATGAGTAAGAGTGACATGACGCTGCTAAACTATGACGTCACGCCTAGGTTTTTCAAACATTTTAATAACAAAATGCCGTTTACGACAGATGATAAAAAGTAACTCAGATGACTAGCATTCGTCATCCCTATTCAAAGTGACATATGGGTCTAAAAGTGAAACAGCAAAAATTCTTATTATATTTTTTTATAAAAAAACCGGGTTCAGGCAAAACGCAGGCCGGTGACGTTTTCTATCCAGTCTCGTACCTTGGCCACCTTGCTGTACACGCCGTACGAGCCAGGGGTGGCGCAGCCGTAGCCGAACGACACCATTCCCATCAGCCGGTCGTTGGCCACCGCTGGCCCGCCGGAGTCACCCTGGGCACAAAAGGGTTAATTTAATCAACATCCATTTACAGAAACCATCGGATGGTGCGCAGTTGTTATCAGTAAAGTATATCGTATAGTACGTAAAGCCATTTTATCTAAGTTATGCCGCCAAACATCAATGTTGACGGCATTGATTTATTTATTTAATAGTTTATTGTACACAGGATACATAAAATACAGATTTTAAATATTAAGGTCATACAAAGGGTACAGCTTATTTCTAAAGAAATTTCTTCCAGCAGACCCGAGAAAACAGAAAGTTTTGACTGAAATGACAGACGTGTACACAACTTATAAAAAAAAAGTAATACTTAAAGTAATCCTTACTAATATTATAAATGTGAAAATGTGTTTGTTTGTTTGTTTGTTACCTTTTCACGCTTCAACGCCTTGACCAATCTCTATGAAATTTGGCATGCAGGTAGCCTGTGTCACGGGGAAGGACATAGGCTACTTTTTATCCCGGAAAAATTGCATAATCTGATGCAGTTCCTGAGGGAACTAAAAAAATACTCGATTGTTGTGATTTTTTGCACACAGATGGTTGAGTAGGTGGGAAACGACATAATTTACTAATCACCCTTAATACACTCATAAAAATGCTGTCCACGCGGGCGAAGCCGCGGGAAACAGCTATTAATAAACGCGAAAGTTTGTAAGAATGTATGTATGTATGTTTGTTACTCTTTCACGCAAAAACTATTGAACGGATCTGACTGAAATTTGGTAAGAAGACATATCAGGTCCTGGATTAACACATAGGCTACATTTTTCCACGCTTGTCAGTCGCTTGCGGCTCGCGCACGGCGCACTCTCAAAAAGTCATAGAAACGTTGTCCACGCGGGTGAAGCCACGGGAAACTGCTAGTATTAAATAAATACTAAATTTTAACAAATATAGACAACAAATAAATAAATATGCATCTCAGCTCATATACGTCCCCACCGAGGGGCTCGAGCCTACCCTGAATTAGGGCGATCAGGCCTTAGTCGACCACGCGGGCCCAGTGCGGGTTGGTCGACTTCACACACAACCTTTGAGTTTCTTCGCAGGCGTGTGCAGGTTTCCTCACGATGTTTTCCTTCACCGTTAAAGCAATCGGTAAGTATGTACGTAAGTTTTGAAAAACTCATTGGTACATTGGCCGTCCAGATTTGAACCCGGTACCTCTGGTTAGAAGGTCCGAGTCGTTACCGGTTGAGCCACCGATGCTTTATAAATTTAATAAATATAAGTACTTGAAATATATAGATAATGTATACAGGGTCTTCGGCAGATGGTTGAAAATACGAAAATGGGGGATAGGTGGGGTCGCCTCCCACCTATTTTGAGAATTAAAAAAAATCTAGGACTTGTAATTTTTTTTACAGGATTTTTATTCCTTTTTTTAGAAATTTTGCCATTTTTATACCTTTGAACACATGTAACTTTTTGTTTTTTAAAGCTAGCTCCAAAATCTTTTTTTAATAGACTTTTATAAGATTGTCGGCTCTAAAAAAAATTATGTTTGTTTCAAGTTATTGCTAAAAACAAAAATGTGGGCCCCCGAACTTAAAAAAAAAGTTGAACAAAAATTTAAAACTCAACTTTGCGATGCATTTAAAAAAAAAATGGGGCTGGAAGGCTTCTGTTTTTTTTAAAACATCTCTAAAGCTTAGGCTTTTGAATGGTATGTAATTTGTTTCGGTATCTTTTTTGTAACCGGAGTTGTTAATTTTTTTTACTCAATTGGACCATGTTGACGAAATTCCACTAGTTACATGTTTTGTGAAATGTATCAAATGCAAAGTTGAAAATAATGTAAATACTTACTGTTGGGACGGTTACAAAGAGCAGGTACGTTTTTTTACATACTTGCACACACATAATGGCTATCTTTTGTCATTTATTGGCATATTGGAGTTAGCACTTCCATATGCCAATAAAATGTCCGCATATTCCGCATTGGTAAATTGAGCCATTTTAAACCACAACAAAGTCTTAACAAAACGACTGATAATAACAAAAAGTGACAAACAACAAAAAAACTTAACAAAATCACAAACACAGCAAAGTGAAATTAACGAAAACAAAAAAAACGTTAACGTTATTAACATTCTTGCACACACATAATGGCTATCTTTTGTCATTTATTGGCATATTGGAGTTAGCACTTTCATATGCCAATAAAATGTCCGCATATTCCGCATTGGTAAATTGAGCCATTTTAAACCAGAACAAAGTCTTAACAAAACGTCTGATAATAACAAAAAGTGACAAACAACAAAAAAACTTAACAAAATCACAAACGTTAATAACGTTAACGTTTTTTTTTGTTTTCGTTAATTTCACTTTGCTGTGTTTGTGATTTTGTTAAGTTTTTTTGTTGTTTGTCACTTTTTGTTATTATCAGTCGTTTTGTTAAGACTTTGTTGTGGTTTAAAATGGCTCAATTTACCAATGCGGAATATGCGGACATTTTATTGGCATATGGAAGTGCTAACTCCAATATGCCAATAAATGACAAAAGATAGCCATTATGTGTGTGCAAGAATGTAAAAAAACGTACCTGCTCTTTGTAACCGTCCCAACAGTAAGTATTTACATTATTTTCAACTTTGCATTTGATACATTTCACAAAACATGTAACTAGTGAAATTTCGTCAACATGGTCCAATTGAGTAAAAAAAATTAACAACTCCGGTTACAAAAAAGATACCGAAACAAATTACATACCATTCAAAAGCCTAAGGTTTAGAGATGTTTTAAAAAAAACAGAAGCCTTCCAGCCCCATTATTTTTTTTTTAAATGCATCGCAAAGTTGACTTTTAAATTTTTGTTCACCTTTTTTTTCAAGTTCGGGGGCCCACATTTTTGTTTTTAGCAATAACTTGAAACAAACTTAATTTTTTTTAGAGCCGACAATCTTATAAAAGTCTATTAAAAAAAAGATTTTGGAGCTAGCTTTAAAAAACAAAAAGTTACATGTGTTCAAAGGTATAAAAATGGCAAAATTTCTAAAAAAAGGAAAAAAAATCCTGTAAAAAAAATTACAAGTCCTAGATTTTTTTTAATTCTCAAAATAGGTGGGAGGCGACCCCACCTATCCCCCATTTTCGTATTTTCAACCATCTGCCGAAGACCCTGTATATATAAATACATAGATAAATATATATTAACTAATATAAATACAAATTATAAATAATACATAAAAATGTCATGACTAAACAATTAATTCAAGATGACAGAGAAATATAGTGCTCTTTTAGTTTCTTTTTAAAAGAGTATAGGCTCTCACAGTCACGAATTTCACGAGGAAGAGAATTCCACAACCTGACGGCATGAACATAAAAGGAATAGGAGTAGAAGTCAGTACAATGAGAGGGGACATTAAGGAGGGACTTTAGGTGGGATCGGGATAGTTGGTCTGGCTGGCGTTTCCAAGTTAAGTGTTCGCGTAGGTAATCAGGGGAGGAAGATTTATGAAGAATGTTGAACAGGAGACAAAGGATGTGGGAGTTCCTACGCAAACGAATCGGGAGCCATTCAAGCTGGGTTCGGAACTGGGAGACGTGGTCATACTTGCGCATTGATGTGTTCCGGCATGAAGATAAGATAGCCAGTTCCCAGTTTGGGGAATGTTGATAAGCCCGCTTCCATCTTCGGCATCATTGTCACTTACCATCAGGTGAGATGATGTCAAGATCTTATCAATTGTGGAATAAAAAAAAAGGATCACAAACGTAAGTGTTACGGAGTTGCCTTGTTTAAGGTTCGTGTCACCTACCATCAGATATGCCAAAGGCTTATAGCAGTGGTAAAAAGCCTTAAAACGGTGTCATACCTGACAAGCATCCTTCTTGCCCTCGGAGAAACCCGCACAAAACATCCTGGATGTCAAGCTGCCTCTGAAGTAGGGAAACGGCACGTTCTGGCAGTGCTCCTTCGAGATGATGGGCACGCGCACCGCGCGCAATATGTTTGAGTACGGACCCTGGGGACAGGCAGGAATGAAGAAGACGAATTATTTGCTGAAAGCGCATGAGTCCCTATTTACACACCCTTAATATAGTGACAGAAATATCGTACTGTAAGTACTGATGACCTGGTGCAAGTCGCGGGAACCTCTTAAAAGCGATCAGCACAGGACCATTGTTGTGGAATTTCTTTCGGGAGGTCTATCTTCACCAGGGAATATATTTCGGCTGTTAATCACAATCATAATCGTAACATGATTTTTAACATCTTTGTAACACATATAACCACAAATAAATGAATTTTGATTTGATTTGATTTCATCGTTTTAATGGTCAAAAAATATTTTACACGTCATTTTACAGAATTAATTAAAATTGGAATAAAATTGTAACAAGTTGTCAATGACACACAAAATTTAAAAAAATAATAATAATAAAACTCCGGGAGTGCCGACAGAATTGAAAACTTTTTACAGTTTTATAAGTTTTGACCCTGCGCGTGTTCCTGGTATATAACCGACAGGTTACATTAGTGTCGCGAGTTCCATGTTTTATTCACTTCTCAAAAATACTCAACTTTTTTTTATTGAAAGTTCAAGTGCATTTGACTATATCTCACCTGATGGTAAGTGACGATGTAGTCGAGGATGGTACACGCAAACTCAAATAATGCCTATTCACTCTCGCCTTGAAGATCTCCGAATTGTAGGAGTCGGGAAACACAGACGCAGGCAAGGAGTTCCACTCCATCGCTGTCCGCATAATAAACGAGGAAGCGTTACGTTTCGTGCATACAGGCTGAATATCAACAACAAAGGGGCGGAACCTCTCCCTGCGTCTCGTTGACCGAAGATGAAATGGAGCTGGAGGAATGAAGTCGTGCAGTTCTTGTGCACATTCTCCGAAATTAATTTAATAGAACTAGACTTAAGATATTTTCACATCAAAAAAAAATTACAAAAAAAAACTAAAAATAGTTACACATTGTGTAAATTTACGAAGTCATGTAAACTATAGAAGGTGTGCTCGATAAGCCAGCGCCTGAGTGTCGTCCTAAAACTCATTAATGAGGGAGCTTCAGTGATTTCTACCGGGAGTTTGTCATAAATTGACGGTCCCAGCACATGCGTCAGCTTACTTGACCTGGCGAGTCTGCTTAATGAAGTATAAGTAGTGACAAGAAGAAGCTCATTGTTTGCTTTGACTAGAGTAATGGACCATGGTTACCATACTTATAGCATTTGTCTACCTCATTCGGGAGCCGGGTCATTCCTTTCCCTCTAATATGGTTGAGGAGAGCGATGGCTGACTTTCGCGTTATACTCGCGACCGGGTGCTGTCCGTGTGAACTGGTTTACTCTTTTCAAATGCAATAATGACATTCAATGATTTTAATGTATAAACAAACACTCGTGTCATATTGTTTTCCTGTTCTAATGACAGAATTTGTTATATATCAATGTTTGTATTTTGACGTAAATATGTAACGATTTCTTATTTTTCACAAATAACATGTATTATTATGTAATTACTACTTTACGACTATCCGAAAGATTGTAATTTACACCTATTTTGAATAAACATTTGAATCTTGTATTAAAATTTAGAGTCAAACAGACATTTTATTTTATTTCAAAATGACATAATTATATTTTAAGGTTGCCCAGACCTAAGATAAAATTTTGATTCGTATCATATGTTACAAAAAATATCTAATTATAAATTATCTAGCGGAGGCGAGAGGAGGGTTGGTTGCGAGGAGCAAAAACGCAGCGCTGCTGTGACTAGCTAAAGAAACTCGCGACCTGAACTTTTGTAACTTTTTTTGACGCAGTTTAAAACATTGCCACTTGAAGCACAGTATAATAAAGAGTACTAGGCGCTTGAAGCACGCAACAGCCTTTTTTAAAGGCATTTAATTTCATACTAAGTTCCCGCCAGAGTTAGCGATGATATCTCTTGAATTAACAGATGTGGTGCAAAAAAAACAAGTTGTCTAGTGAAAGTTTGTGTCGTGAGCCAGTTTACAAAACTTTCTGAAATTCATTTTCTTACTCTTTATTTAAGAGCGTCCGTGGCGTAACGGCTAGGGTCGCTACTTCCTGTCCCGAAAGTTGTGGTTCGAATCCTGCCACGTACCAATGTGTTTTTGAATTTCGATTTCATACGTACGTTTATCCGACGCTCTTAGCTACGGCGAAAGAAAACATCGTGAGGAAACCTGCACACGCCTGAGAAGATATTCGAAGGTTGTGTGTGAAGTCGACCAACCCGCACTGGGCCCGCGTGATCGACTAACGCACGATCGCCCTAATTCAGGGCAGTGTAGCCAGGTCTAGTTTTCACTTTACCCCAGGCTTAGTCTCAATTTACCCTTGGTTCAGTAATATTTTCATAATTTACTCTAAATAAATTATCTCATATTTTTAAATCCTGAACTAGTAACACTGAACTAGACGACGCAACGATACCATTTTATTGTAAATTTACAACCAAAGTCCAAAAACACGAAGTCGGTGCGTTCACGAAACCAACTAATACCAAATTTACTAACACGTAATTTTTATTACAAACATGTTAACATGCAAAGCATACATTAATGCGTATTCTCTTAATATCGAACCAAAAGAAATACAAAAAAATAGGTAAGTACCTACAGTATAAGTTTTGAACCAAAAATAATAATTCTCTAGATTATAATATAAATAAAAAACTTTAATCTTTCATAAATGCATAAGTTCTTTGCTCATTGTTTTTGCCTGTATGTTTGGATACAATACGTGTACGTTAGTCTTTTAATCAACATGCCCTACTAGGTTAGAGATCGGCTTTAGGATGGGAAACGAGTGGAAGTGAGATTTAATATCGGATAGAAATATCAAAGAAGTTAGATGAGCGAAATAAATGAAGTGTTAACTCATTCGATCAGCAGATACGATGTTTTTTTCCTTTGATAATTACTCCAAAAAAATACCCCACGAAATGCTTACCCTAAAAATTACCCTACTCAGTATTTTTTTCTCTAAATCTAGGGGAAAGTACCCTAAGTTGGCAGCACTGATTCAGGGTAGGCTCGGACCCCTTGGTGGGGTGATATGATGACTTATCTGATGATCTACAAAACACGTTTTCACGTAAAAAGTAATTGACAACGCTTGGACTTCAATCGCAACAACTTAGTACAATTGAATTTAGTTATTTTTGTTAATTTACTAAATAGCGACTAGCGTCGGTGGCTCAACCGGTAACGACTCGGTCCATCTAACCAGAGGTACCGGGTTCAAATCTGGACGGCCAATGTACCAATGAGTTTTTCAAAAACTTACGTACATACTTACCGATTGCTTTCGGTGAAGGAAAACATCGTGAGGAAACCTGCATACGCCTGCGAAGAAACTCGAAGGTTGTGTGTGAAGTCGACCAACCCGCACTGGGCCCGCGTGGTCGACTAAGGCCTAATCGCCCTGATTCAGGGTAGGCTCGAGCCCCTCGGTGGGGACGTATATGAGCTGTAATGATACTAAATAGGTAGACACAAAGCCGATTCTGATGAATTTTATATGGAACCAATGTGGAGACATAAAGTATCAAATAAAAAAGAATCAATTCACAACTGGCAAAGAAATCGCGTACCTTACCAAAAAATATACAGTCCTGCCTTCCACCATACATTTTTGTATGTATGGTCGAAAGTTACAGATCTTATCTCATTTTTTCGCAATACGTCGGGCGAAATTGCAGAATTTAGCTACGGCAAAATTGCTTTGCAATTTTGTGTAGGAGCCCTAAGATGTAATACAAGATATTACACAATAAATTTAATATACATTAAAAATAATCTAAAAACCACTTTTTTATCTGCCTAAAAAAACAAAAAACCCTCCTGCCTGGGGTCTTGATGAACCAAGAGGACACAGACACATAAAATACACATCACCACCACACGCGTGTTTACAGGTGAACTCGAAAGTGGGGACCTACGCTTTCAAGCTCATTCGTTAAGGTTCATGCGCCCCACGTCTTTCAAGTTCATCTGTAAGCATGTATGAGGTAGTGGTGTTTGTTTTATGATGTCCTATTGGGTCATCAAGACCCAGGGCTGATGGACTGTCCCAGGAACAGACAGCTAATGTAAAAAGCACAGTTAGTACTCAAACGTGAGCAAGAAGATTATGTTTGAACGGGAAGATCTTTCTTTCTTATCGTTTGACACAATTACCCGAAGCGTCCTAGGAAAAAAGATAGAAAGACAAAGTATATTTGGCAACTATAAATACAGTATTGGATACCTAATTTAAACAAACAATAGGTAAATATTAAAAATAAACTAAAACTAAAATCAACATTTGTGCCGAATAGGTCAAGGACTCAGCATGGTGCTGTAGTGTTGTTATTATTAAAACCACAGCGCTGATGTTCTGTCCAGAACCAATTAAGGGGAGAGAAAGAAAAAAGGGTGGGTCCACGAACAAAAGAAAAAACAGCTATTGTATAACTACAATATCACTCAAACGTGACCAAGAAGATTATTTTTGAACGGTAAGATCTTTTTTTCTTTTTGTTTGACACAATTAACCATACTGTATCGGAAGCGTAAATACAAAGGCAGATGCTACACAGACAGGAGCTGTTTTGTAATGCAGCCAGGTCCGTATATGTAAATAATTACAAAAACTACTACACCAGACATTTGGAAGCTAACTGCACTGATCGCTTTCGAAAGACAAGTAGCTGTTCATTGCATCAAACGCTGAGAACCGAATGTGAGCAAGCGAAGCGAAGTTTGATTGTTTATAATGCCAAAGGGACTTGCGAGGCTCTTCTCCCTTCGCCCCTACCCACTTCTATGAGCTGAGGGAAGGGAGGAGAGCCTCGCTTCGCATTGTAGTGTTCTTAAAATAGACGGTGATTGCCTGTAACTCTACAGAGAAACCTGTGTGAGTCCAAATGCCCTGCACGTGACCGCAGGTTATGCTAAGTGCAACGAGGACATAATAGGATTTTTATTAAATTTGTCTTCCGTTTACATTTTCACTAAATAAACAGCTGAAATTATGCTTAAGATTTTATCATAGTCATTCTAACTCTTAGCCCATGTCCACCCAGCACTGATTGGTTTAGGTCTTTTTCCAGTCCCTCGTTAACCTGTTCCACTGTTTCCTGCTGTCCATCTGGTTGGTGGTCAGCTAAAGGTTTACCAATAGTAACGATCTCAAGTGGTGAACGCGCACTGAAAGACGTACCGTAGGCAGGCCTCGCAGTCATGGAACCGACGACCTGGTGAAGATCCCAGGAAGCCACTGGATGCGGGCGTTGTGGAAATCCTTAAGAAAACGCGTTGTCCAGAAGTGGAAGTCTTTCGACTAATATGATGAAGATGATCTAAATATCACCAAAAACGTTTGTAACAGGCCTTTACAACTTACATTCTCTTCCGTGTTGCCCCATCCGGTGACTGTGATCACCTTTCCGATGGTCATGTCCTCAATGTGGGCTACCTTGATGGGCTGGACATTTTCGTCGAACTTCAGAGGCTCGGCCAGCTCCAGCAGTTGGAAGTCGAAGTCAAACGGATGATCCTGAATACAATAATAACAGTTAGAAATGTTTGTAACAGAATTGATGCAAAGTCGGATTATACCATGATATTCTTAAACTTGAAAAAACTAAATAATTTCTTCTTCTTTCTTGCACATTCCCACTTAAGGTGGGGTCGGCTCTCCTAATCTCACGGCGCCAAGACAGTCTGTCTAGGGTTGTCGGATCGGGTAAATTGTGTTGTCTGATTAATTTGGACATGCTGGTCCACCAGGTGGAAAGAGGGCGTCCTCTACCTCTTTTATTCTCAGGTAAGCTTAGGACTATTTTAATCAAGTGCTCGTCTTTCCTTCGCATCACATGGCCATACCATCTCAAGCGACTTTCTGTAAGTTTATCGGGTATAGGGGCTACTTTGAAACTGCCTCGGATAATGGAAAAAAAAATCAATTTTAAAAAACTAACATCCTTTTTTGACCATCTATCTATAACGCAATGAACTCAAACACGATACTTCTACTGTAAGTTGGTAAAGAGTTGAGGTATCCTGCAGATTCCAGGTAATGCTGCGAATCAGATCAAGTTACCATGTATAGTCATCGGTCAAGTGGGTGGAAATCATAGTGTAATCATCATCATCATATCAGCTGAAAGACGTCCATTGCTAGACAAAGGCCTTCCCCAAAGATTTCCACAACGACTGGTCTTGCGCTACCCGCATCCATCGGCTTCCCGCGGCGTTCATATCAGTCCACCGTGTATTATATTTTTATCATAATACACTCGAGAGCGATAAATCCGGGTCACTTAAAGAATCCTAAAAATCTCGGAAACTAAGAAGGCTAGCTTCATGAAATAAATTGTGTTTAATAGACACTTTAATACCCCTTAAATGAAAGTAATAAAATTTACGAGTCACTACATTTTATTTACAAAAAATTACATAATTTAAAAAAAATTGCTGATCTCGCCTTAAAACAAAAATAAGAAACATGACATTTTTGAACAACATTACGATTTACTTGAATTTTAATACTTCGTATTGCCTCCTCGTGCTTCCATCACTGTGTTTACGCGGTTTGGCATGCTGTACACCAAGTTCCTTATACGATTTTGGGGAATATTCTCCCATTCCTCTGTGAGAGCAATTTTGAGCTCACGAAGCGGGATTGGGGGAGGGCTTCTTTGTTTTACGCATCTCCCTAGCTCGTCCCAAGCATGCTCGATCGGGTTGATATCCGGGCTGCGTGCTGGCCACTCGATACGAGTAATGTTCATCTCTTGAAGGTAGTCATTCACAATCTAACCCGTATGAGGCCGGGCATTGTCATGCATAAAAATAGCATCCTCACCCAAATTGACCATAAATGGACCAACGTGTTCATTGAGGATTTCTTCCACATATCTTTCGCTAGTTAAAGAGCTGTTTTCTATGAACACCAGTTCTGTGCGACTCTCAGAAGAAATTCCGGCCCACACATGTACAGACCCACCACCGTAGGCTACTTTTTCTTCGATGCATGCTTGCTTGAATCTTTCCCCTGGTCTTCTTTACACTCTGTGTCTTCCATCGTGCTTGTAGAGCATAAATTTTGATTCGTCGGAGAACATAACTTTTGACCAATCTCCGATACTCCAATTTAAGTGGTTCTGGGCATATCTTAGTCTTGAAATACGATGCCCACGCTCCAGTTAAGGGCCGTTTGCAGGTCTAAGTGGTTTCAAGTTAGCTTCAGCAAGTCGTCGCTTTACTGTCCATGCGCTTGGGTTACTTCCTTCGAGGTGTCGAAACTGATTTGTAAGTTCAGTTCCTGTGAGAAAGCGATTACGAAGCATTGTGTTCACCAAGTATCGATCTTCTCGTACTGTGGTACACCTGGTTCTGCCTGTTCCTGGTCTGCGTAGGTTAGAGCCAGTTTCCTCGTAACGTCGGAGAACTCTTTGTACTGTTGATAGCGACACACCGACAGTCGTGGCTGTACCGCGCTGACCCCGGCCGTTTTCCAGCATTGTCAGTATTCTGGTGCATTCTTCAGGTGTAAGCGACATGATTACTGCTTGAATAATAAATATTGAACACTATCAACATGGTTTATGTACCCACTTCAATGACAGATTAGAAACAAAAGCAAAAACAAATGTAGTAATTTCGTAGTTCCATCTTCGAAAGTGTCCCTTTTTCAAATTTGTTTTTTTTATGACATAACTTAGAAGTTTTAATTACTTTATTTAAGGAGTATTAAATTGTCTATTAAACACAATTTATTTCATTAAGCTAGCCTTCTTAGTTTCCGAGATTTTTAGGATTCTTTAAGTGACCCGGATTCATCGCTCTCGAGTGTATATTATATTTTTATCTTCGAAAATCACTTTCAAAGATTCCATTCCATAGATTTATACATTATAAATAGACGGCACGTGAAGCTAATAAAAGGGTGTTAAAAAGTAACGTTTGTGTTCATGTGTGATAATGAGACTGTCGCAAATAAAACTTACCTTGTCTTTCTATTAGTTTTTGATTAGAAATTAAAGTACGTTTTAGAGTTCCGAAGTCAACAGTCTTAGCTCAGAGGCTATTAGTACTAGAAAGCTGTAATTTGGCATGGGTATACATACTTATCACACCAACAAAGTGGTACAATAAATCTTGAAAAAGGGTACCTCCCCTACTACATGTAGAGGGGGTGATTTTTTTTCGTTGACGAACCCTATCGTGTGTCGTTGAATAGATCTTTCAAAACTCCTGAGGGTTTTTATAAGCATTTAACGATTTAGGGATTGTTGTGTGAAATATTAAGCTTTAAATTTTTAGAGTTTATGTCCCGTCCCCCCGTCCCCCCTCCGTCCTACCAGCTAAACCGCTATTAAAAGGAAATCTGAAAAAAAATGTCAATTGTAGACATATCGACAATTTAAAAGGAAAACTATCATGACTAAGTAGACTTTCTTAGTTGAGTAATAGTCGATGACCTTAAAGGCCGCCAGGAGGTTCGAGTTTCCATTCAAACTTAGTTCTACTTTAATACAAAAACTACATGCCAGATTGAATCCAAACTTTGCAAATATTGAGGAGAAACATATGATGTACAATTAGTTTTCGAAATAAGAGCAGTTTCAAACTTTCAGTACAAAACTAAATTAAGCCTTCGTTTAGTTACGTTAAAATTTACTACGATGAAAACTAATTACAAACATCGATATGTGTCTACTCATTATATTTACAAACTTTTGATTCGATCCGGCATGTAGTTTTGTATTAAAGCAGAACTACGTTTGGATGGAAACTCGAGCCTCCTGAAGACTCTTAAGGTGTGCAGTTAGATTTGAAAAAAGTTAATAGTGTTTCCATACAAACTATTACCAACTGCAAATGTATATATTTAAAAAAAAAAAACATTTATTTTTTAAAAAGACTACGAAACCCTACTTTGCGCCAGTTCGATTCGCACTTGACCGGTTTTTATTTAATTGCCCCCTTTTTTTGTTTCTTACAAATTTAAGTGCGTTTGACTATATCTCACCTGATGGTAATGGCAAGTGACGATGTAGTAGAGGATGGAACAGAAAAACTCAAATAACGACTATTCATTTGAAATTATCCGGCTTCATGGCAAGTGATGATTATGCCAAAGATGAAAGCGAACTTATCGATAATCCGTTGAGAAGTACACAGGTGATTGTCGGCTGTGCCTGAGGCCCGCGCACCGAAACTTCACACAGAGTAGTTACCTATCTACTTTGTGCTTCACAGTAGCTTCTTCTCGTCAAACTGAAAAACTTTTGTTCTACAATATTGCTGAAATAAAAATTTTTTACTTCCCATACAAGCAAAAGTTCCAATTTTCAAACTAGGAACCTCAATAGTTTTAATATGTTCGTCTGTATGTCAAAGCCGTTTTTCTCAAGCTACAATTCTAAAGCTGAAATCGGTAAATTAGTTAGTATGGAAGGCTATTTTTGATGGGGACTCGGTTGGATTATGCCTGTAGTTCAATGTCATCAACACAAGTCTGTGCCCCTTCACTACAAGAGATGCGTGTTTCTCTGAAGGCTCTCCACTTGTAGTCTACTTGTTACCTCTGCTGCTGTTATTATTAAGCAATCCTTTCCTCTTTTTCTACTTTTACCAAAATACTTTGGTAAATAAGTTGAAAGGCGCCCTGCTACAAGATAACATAAACATGTTAGCTTGAAGGAGGGCCCCTTTCAACTTTTTTACTTCGTAATGGTTTTTAAAATGTTAAACATGAATGAAAGAGTAACAAGTGCGTAATGACTGACCTTCTGGGAGGCTGACCACATGGGGTGGATGAAGTTCCTCGTCACCGTCACCTTTCGACCAGCGTTTATATACTTCGATCCCACCCTTACGTAAGGCTTCTTGCTTTGAAAGTATCACAAAATACATTATTTCAAACCAAATCAAATATATCTTTTGTACATTCATCATCTTCATTATATCAGCCGAAAGACGTCCACTGCTGGACAACGGCTTCCCCCAAGGATTTCCACAACGACCGGGTCTGCGCTGCCCGCATCTAGCGGCTTCTCACGATGTTCACCAGGTCGTTGGTTTATTGAGTAGGAGGCCTGCCTATGCTACGTCTTCCGGAGCGCAGTCCCCACTCGAGAACTTAAGTACCCCAACGGCCATCCTTGTAAGACCACAGGCCGAGCTCCGTGTAAAAGCTCTGCATATAGTCGAAGCCCGGAGCGTTCCATGCGAGGCCGAATGAGATCCTGTCGCGCATCGGAGGTGACACACACACACTTTATTTAAATTAATCTGTTACATGTTGACATTAATGCTGTACCGACAAGAGCCCTAGCTCTTAAACTAAGGACGACTTGTTACACGATAAGAGAGAGAGAGAGACAGAGAGTGAAGATTACGTTCCATATTTTTTTGCATGTTTCTGATTTATCGGTAAAAAACTTAATACTTAAAAAAACTGCTTTTCCAACATCAGTCAGTCTAAATTTACTTTTGGAAACAACATTCCCAAAGGCACGGTCCAGAACACCCTGTTGTCTTCTAGAATGCATGAATGCACTCAAATAATGTCCAATCCCTAATAAGGTTTACCACGAAGACCTTGAAGATGTTCGGGAACAAGTAGTGGAACTTTAAACTAACTTGACTTCAGCTGAAAATGAAATTTGTTGGGTAAAAACAGCACTCTTCAGAAAAAAATAATAGCATATGAACACAAAATCAATAATCTTACTCAGGTTTGCAATTGAACATCCATGTCGACGTGAAGTACCAGGAAAAAGAAAAACAAGCGTAAACCTAAAGACAATGACGGCCAGCTTTCTAATGATTAAAATCTATGCTATAATTACCTAAATGTCCAAGAAAATCATACATCTGACACTGCAGATATCACTGACAACTAGCCTAAAGCATCTTCGAAGGGTCCTAAACAAGAAATCAGAGGACATACGACTTGATGTGACTTGGTAATTCACGACATCACTCACGCGTATCAAGCGATAAACAATAAAATAAAGAATCAAGAAGCATGCCAGGAGATCCAAAAGAAGAAGGTTATAATATCATCGGATCAACAAGGAAAGGGACTTCAAAAAAAATACATCATGTCTTTGGCGAACAATATTTCGTATCAAGTTTTGTCAAACAAAATGCTAATCTTTAAAAGGTGCTATACTCTTAGCATGCTCCTTACCCCAAAATGACTATGTGATTTACTGGCCAGTATGAATGACAAAAATCCATACAATTTTAATTTGAAGCTCAATATATTGTTGTTGACAGTATCAAATACTAACATATAGTGAGCTTATATATATATATATATATATTAATATATATTATGTATATATTTTATATTATGTATCATATTTATTTATGTTACATTTATTAAATTGAGTTTGTATTTATTAAAATTAGGCTACGTAGGTTTAAATGTAATATTAGTTGTATTGATGTTCTTTAACTAGCTTGTACGTAATTACGTGTTTCTTTGTCCTCACTAAGTCCTCTGTTTATTATTGCAGAGGTTGACTGGAAGAGATCCCTCTAAGGGATAAGTCCGCCTTTGTACTTAAGGTTTTTTTTTATAACATTATTTTAAGATTTTGTACAATAAAGAGTTTACAAACAAACAAACAAACAAACAAACAAGTGAGGTACCACATTATAATTTTTTTAATGAAACCAAGTTAAACTATGAATTTAAGTTTTTCTGCAATAAATACAAAAATACAACCTTTATCGACATGAACTATATTAGATCTCGGCCGCATAGAAGTGCATCAGTCCTTAATGTTTCAAGATATGTTCTTAGAGAAATACTGGCCTTATATTACAGGAACAAAATCTAAAACCATATGAGATTACTACAAAGGATTAAAAGTTGTAGGAAACTCAAAAATATGTCATATGTCTCGAAGGAGGATATTATATTATGTAAAAGTTCTTTATCGCTACTTTTACATAATATAATATCCATCAATAAGCAACTTCAATCTGTCAGCTGATGATGCTCATAATGTTCTATGTGATTTTGCTATGCATGAAAACGACCCGAACAATCCAATCAAAATTGTTGACGACAGCAAAATTATTACTCTTAACGAGGAAAGCACTGAATTTAATTTATTTCGTTACTTAAAATATTAAAGTGTTGCATCAGAATAATCATGGGCTTTTAAGCAAAGCAGATATGCTAACTGTAGGTATATTTGGATGAACTAAGTTGTAAGTCAATCCCCATCTATATAATTTGTGTTACTGAGCATAACATAGGCAACGACGATACTATAATAGCAATTCCGTCTAACAAACTGCAGAAGTAATAGAAGTGGAGCCTTTATACATTACTTCGTAACCACCACAAGTATACAGAGCTGGAAGAACTTAATCAACTGTAAAAGGCTTACAAGGTCATTTAATGCTCGTTTTTTTAATAGTAATTTGAGTGCGTTTGGCCTCACCTTACCTTATGTCAAGTGCAGCCGAGGATCACACGCAAACTCAAATAATGCCTATTCACTCTCATCTTGAAGATTCCTAAATTATACGAATCGGGGAATACAGAGGCCGGCAGGGAATTCCACTCCTTCGCCATTTGCATGATGAACGAAGTTAGTTTTATGTCGCAATTTTAATATAAACATTTAAAAAAGGGCAAATATTCTACAGAATTTGAAGAGATGCTAGTTATTCATAGCCTGAGACTTCAATTAAGACAGGTTACCAGGCTGGCTAGTGGCGCATAAATTGATAATATAACCCATAACGTAAAAAGGAGTACAGTTGAAGTTAAAGATTTCATTTCCTAACCATTCAGCTCAGATCAGAAGAATTGCATTTTTAAAGAATTAAATTTTGCACTAGTATTTAAGAAAATGTGATTAGACAAAGGAAAATCGTAAAAAAATTAATGAATGCCTGTATCATATGACCTTCCTGGACATTTTTGACAAAATTGATCCAAATAAAGCATATGACAATGTCTTCGATATATTCAAATTTTTCTATGACCTATGTTTCCCAAAAATAAGATTTTACGGAAATGTAGGAAAGACTTACACAAAAAGATACAAAAACATAATAAATTTAACTCAAGTGGCACAATATGATTATCTTTAAATAAATTTGAAGTAACATGGCAGGTTTTTAATAAAATTAAAGCTAACAACCTCCTGATAATATTCCGCAAATTAATGTGGATAATCAAATAATCACGAACCCAAAGACCATCGTTAAAAAATTTATAGTTGATATTGCCAAATCAGACGAAAAATACGATTACAATTCTAATGAGCCATTTGACATGACATAATAAGTAAATCAATTTTTATGTCTCCTACTGTACTTCAAGACATTAACAAAATATAACCATGTCCTTAAAAACTTAAAAAATCTCGGGGTATTATCAAGTAATAATAAGGGTGGTTAAAAATCTGTACCTATTTCAACAGTGCTTAGTCACATTGTTAACCTCAGTCTAGAACATGGAGTATTTCCGGAAAAAAAAGCATTCCATCATCAAACCATTACTTTAAAAAAGTGACAAAACAATCATGAACTGATATAGGTATGTTGCCCAACTCTCAGTGTTTTCCAAAATTTTTAAAAAAGTTTTTTATAAATATTTGAACTCGTTCTTTGAAACCAGTAACATTATCTCTGGAAACCAATACGAGTTCCGGAAAAATAAAAATAATAATACAACAATTTATAATTTTCTGAAAACAGTTATTAACAACATGGACAAGAACATCCCTACAGTTGCACAGTATATAGACATGACCAAAACATTCGATCATGTTGATCATAATATCTTATTAAAAATCTTTACACTTGTGGTGTTAGGGGCATTGTCCATGATTTGATCCAGATATATCTAATTATTCGTACGCAGTCCACAATGATTACAAAAACTTTTCTCAAGTCCAAAATTGAACTAAACTACCTGTCTGAAAACAGATACATCAAATATGGTCTACCTCAAGGCAGTATTTTGGAACCACTATTATTTTTAGTATATACAAACGACCTGCCTTTAATTAAAAATCGTGAAATTTCATTATTCGCAGATAACTGTACAGTTTTATTCGTAGGTAATTTCATAAATGAACCATTATTTGACATTAATGATTATTTGACATGTGTTATAAATTGGCTTAATAATAATAATTTAAAAATAAATTTGGACACAACTTATTTAATGAGTTTTAAACAGAGATCTGATAATAAAATCAACTTAAATGTTAATTATTCGGGTAAGAAAATTAAAGAGATAGACGTGACAAAATTTTATGGCCTCCTGATTGATAATAAATTAAAATAGGATAGTTACATCAAACATGTGAGTAAACGTCTGTACTAAACATTATACGCATTGTACAAACTTACCAAAATTGCTGACAGATCAACGGACAAAAACAGGTCTTAACAGCGTATCACAGCTTTCTCGCGTCAATTTTACGATATAGGCCTGGCTTATAATTTTTAGGGTAACGCTAGAGATAAGGAATTCGTTTTTACGACTCAAAAGCGATGTATTACGTCAATATAATATGTATATAAATATACTGTCTTAAAACTACAGACCCATTTAAGCCGTACTTTTAGAACTTCTCACTCTTCCCTCTATGTATATCTACGATGCGCTATATTTGCAAAGGCCAACCTGCATTTGTTTAGGTTTTATACCCGAGCTAGTATGAAAGACAGACTCATACTGCTTCCTCATAAAACTACACTCACAGCAAAGAGTGTATTCTGTAGTATCCCGCATATCTTCAAAAAAACTTCCACTCTCGAAACGTGATATTACAGATTGAAAACTATTTAAGAAAACCAACTTTTAATGAAAAATGTTATGACACACTTGACGAGTACTTAAATAATAAGTTGCTATGATTGGTAGGTAGATAATTTCAGTAATTTGTAATATTTAACTATTTTGAACAAGATTTTCATTTTTTTTCATATTGCTTGATATTTTTTATGCAATTTTATTAGTATCTATAAAATTTTACTGATTCGCACTGAATCAGATTTTATATGAAAAATACATAATTTAATGAGATTTAATATTACAAACTTATTTTATATTGTTGTAAGCCTTAGTGGCGGGACATAGCTTTCATCATCATCATCATAACAGCTCTTAAACGTCCTGTGGAAGTTTGGGAAGGTGGTTTGAGGTTCTTGTTGGAGGTGATGCAGGTAATTATTGAGAATTTCTAATATTAATTAATAAAACACACCGACTATGCGCCATTGCATTTTTCCAAGAGAAAGTTTTTATTTTAACGGCATCGGATACAGGGTAGTACATGGGTTAGGTCATCTTTGATAGGGAATCGCCAACACGTCCCCACCGAGGGGCTCGAGCCTACCCTGAATTAAGGGCGATCAGGCCTTAGTCGACCACGCGGGCCCAGTGCGGGTTGGTCAACTTCACACACAACCTTCGAGTTTCATCGCAGGCGTGTGCAGGTTTCCTCACGATGTTTTTCCTTCACCGTTAAAGCAATCGGTAAGTATGTACGTAAGTTTTTGAAAAACTCATTGGTACATTGGCCGTCCAGATTTGAACCCGGTACCGCTGGTTAGAAGAACCGAGTCGTTACCGGCTGAGCCACCGACGCTTTTTAGCCACATAGCTTTACTATATTTTAATTATTTTGCTATCCATTCTAACCAATGATTTATGATAAATTATTTTCATTTCATTAGTATTCGTTTCCTTTAGCATCTCTATTTGTCATCACTATAGTTTGTAGTTACTTATTACTTTTTTGTTCCATTACATTAAATTAATTGGATATGGAATGGATTGGATTCACCTTAGTTATACTTGTATATTTTATACCTACTTAATTGGTATTCTCAAAATTAAAAATAATTAAATTGAAAACTTACCCACAATGCCCAGCGGTGATTACCCATTTCTTGTCAATAATGGCTCCGCCACAGTTGGTGCCATACGCCACGTGATAAGGATATAAATTGATATCCACTTCGAAACCTCCAACAATCTTATCATCTCCATATTTCCCTAGATCAAGCAAGTCGTCCTGATCTTCAGAGACTTTTGATTCTCGATGACTTTCTCTCTCTATGTTGTAGTCAAAGTTGTCTATATCGGGGGAATCTGTTGGTTCATCATAATTCTCAATATCTAATCTGAAATGGTCTTTTCTATATTTCTTGTGTGACAAATCAAGTCTCGGTGAAAGTACTTCCCTAGTTCTAATTCGCCCCTTTGGAATTGGTATAATGATAAGATCGTATTCTGAAACATATTGAAGAAATTACAATAGAATTGCTGAAAAGTCTTAAGTAATAAGAAGAACAGTTTGGAACATTTCCTGGTTGGCAAGTCAGGCAAGTTTGGTTGTCTATATACAATATTATTTCCCATACAATAGATTATAGGACCGTAATCTTGTAAGGGAGGTAAGGGGTAGAATAACAATAACACCTAGTCAGCCCCAAATTTCAACCTCACATGCATGACTTAGACGTTTGTAGGTGAACCCAGATACGATGGCTTTCCCCCATCGTGGTGCCCCCTGCTGGATAACCGAGACACAATGGTGACCGAGTAGTGGCGGAATAACTACTTACCTACTCGGGAAACCTGGCAGAAGAGGGTTTACCGGCCTTGGGACCTAAATTATCTCGAAAAAGTCTTGCGCAGAAGGCAACTGCGTAAACCACTGTGGCTATATTTCCAAAAAAGTCACATAAGAGCACAGATAAATGAGATATGATCGCCCTGCGAACTAGTTAGCGACCAGTGCTGCGCTGCGCTGAAGGGAAGTAGAAGGCCCTCTATGGAAATTCTACTACTGAAAACTAAATCAAGTGACTAAATCAACTTTGAACATGAGAGCGAAGCCGCTGGCAAAAGCTAGTTACGAACAAATAAAGTAGTAAAACCTTTTTATTTATTTTTGGTTATTGTATTAAATAAACAAAAAAATAAAAAGGCGATTTTCAAAATTTCAACTTCAAATTTGGAACCATTTTTTTTACTTTTGTTTCTATTCTGTCATATAAATACGGCATTTTATGTGCAGAAATTTTTTTTCTAATTTTGAATTTGTTCAGTACCAGAATTCTGACAATGCTTGAAGAAAGTCAGTGCAATCAGTGTTGTAAAGCGAGAACTGTTGGTATATCGCTATTAATCGTTCAAAGAGTGCTCCAGTGTTTTGAAGAGACTGGATCCAATATTCGCAGACCAGAAAAAGGCCGGATAAGGTGCACGACAGCGCGGGAGGATCGTTATATTGTGTCAACAATATTGAGAAATCGATTTCAAACGGCTGTTGAAGTCAAAAATCATCTTGTTTAAGGAAAAGGAAACTGTGAACAAATTCTTTTCGTTCGTCAAATCATTGAAAGGTTCGAAAATTCAACAAGCCGACACACACACGAGTATGCTTTGTTGATTTCTCTAAGGCGGTTGACTCGGTGAAATGGACAACTACTGGACATGGGCGCACCACAACGTCTTGTGCACCTGCTCAGGGGGCTCTATGAAGGGGAACTCATCACCTATGTATGCTCAAAGGTGGCTTAAGAATAGTTCCTTAGTTGTCACAAAAAAATCTCCTTATTTATTTATTTATTAGTTTATTGTACACAGGATACATAAAACACAGATTTTAAACATTAAGGTGATACAAAGGGTACAGCTTATTTCTAAAGAAATTTCTTCCAGCAGACCCGGGAAAGAAGAAAGTTTTGACTGAGATGGCAGACGTGTACAACTTAATTTAAAAAAAGTAATACTTAAAGTAATATTAAATAAATACTAAATTTTAACAAATATAGACAACAAATACATAAATATAAGTACTTAAAGTATATTTAAGTAAGATGGTCAGAGGCACATTGAATCTAAAGACCAAGCTAGAAAGATGTCGACTGATGAAGTCTACGCTCCGACCGGCGCCCATCCAGCTCCAAAACCCCGAGAGCTTTCAGCTCGAGTTGCACAATCGTTTCGAATGCCTAGGAGACTGCGAGAATGTGGACGATTATAATGACAGGTTCGTTGAAATTGTTCAAACAGTCGGGTCTAAGATTTTTAAAACTCGCCGTTCAAACAGAGCCAAAAAAATCTCCGACTTCGCCAGCAACCTCATGGAAGAAAGACGCAGATTGGTTCTGCAGTCCTCTGAAGATGCTACTCAGTATCGGCAACTAAACAGGCAGATCTCTAAGTCCCTAACTCGCGATTTACTCCAATATAATACAAATTGTATTAAAGAGGCGATATAGCACAACAAAGGCTCAAAAGTGTTCGCGAGAGATCTGTCTGTTGGACAAAGCCAACTGACCAAGCTGAAGACTGAGGATGGCAGGACCATATCGTCTAAGACTGAGTTGCTGGAAGAAGTTGAGAAGTTCTATGGACAATGTACAAGACCACACGTTTGCCTGTCAGCGATCTGGCTGAAGACCCAAGAGCCAGACTAACCCGACACTATACCGAAGTAATCACGGACGTCAGCCTGTACGAGATAAGAATGGCTCTCAATCAGCTCAAGAACAACAAGGCACCGGGTGTCGGGTCTCTCCAGCGGTACCAAATTGACCATCGATACATCGAGGTGTTGTGGTGTCTGTATGAAAACGCCACCATGTCGGTTCGCCTCCAGGACCAGAACTCGAAACCTATCCATTTGCAGCGAGGGGTGAGACAGGGAGACGTTATATCTCCGAAACTGTTCACCGCCGCCCTGGAAGATGTTTTTAAGCTTCTGGACTGGGGTGGACTCGGCATCAATATCAACGGCGAGTACATCACCCAACTCCGATTCGCTGACGGTATCGTGGTCATGGCTGAGACTATGGAAGTGGGTCTTAAAATGAACATGGACAAGACGAAAATAATGTTAAATGTCCGTGTCGCACCCACTCCTCTAAAGGTTGGAGACTCTACACTGGAAGTTGTTGACGAATATGTATACCTGGGACAAACAGTCCAGCTAGGTAGTTCCAACTTCAAGAAAGAGATCAATCGACGAATCCAACTCGGCTGGGCAGCGTTTGGGAAGCTTCGCAATATCTTCACGTCCCAAATACCGCAGTGTCTCAAGACTAAGGTCTTTGACCAGTGTGTGTTGCCAGTGATGACTTACGGAACTGGGACATGGTCGCTTACTATGGGCCTCATAAGAAGGCTCAAGGTCACCCAAAGGGCAATGGAGCGTGCTATGCTGGGAGTTTCTCTGCGTGATCGAATTAGAAACAAGGAGATCTGCAGGAAAACTAAAGTAGCCGACATAGCTCACAGAATCGCTAAACTGAATTGGCAGTGGGCAGGGCACATAGCTCGTAGAACAGATGGCCGATGGGGCAGTAAAGTTCTCGAGTGGCGACCGCGCACCGGAAAACGTAGCGTAGGCAGGCCTCCCACGCGGTGGACCGATGACCAGGTGAAGATCGCGGGAAGCCGATGGATGCGGGCAGCGCAGGACTGGTCGTCGTGGAAATCCTTGGGGGAGGCCTTTTTCCAGCAGTGGACGATTTGTGGCTGATATAATAATGATGAAAGTATATAGATAACACATGGTATATACAAATACATAGATAAATATATATTAACTTATATAAATACATATTGACATAAAAATATCACGTCTAATAAATTAACTCAAGACGATAGAGAAATATAGTGTTCTTTTAGTTTCTTTTTAAAAGAGTGTACGTCTCACAGTCACAAATTTCATGAGAAAGAGAATTCCACAACCTGACGACATGAACAGAGAAGGAATAGGAGTAGAAGTCAGTACAATGACACATTAAGGAGGGACTTTAGGTAGGATCGGGTTAGTTGGTCTGGCTGGCGTTTCTAAGTGAAGCGTTCGCGTAGGTAACCAGAGGAGGAACGTCTATGAAGAATTTTAAACATTAGTCAAAGAATGTGGAAGTTCCTACGCAAACGAATCGGGAGCCATCCGAGCTGGGTTCGGAACTGGGAGACGTGGTCATACTTGCGAAATCCAAATATAAATCGGATGCACAGGTTCTGCAGGCGCTCAAGCTTGTTGAGAAGTTCCTCGGTAACATCCAAGTAACACGAGTCAGTATAGTCAAGGTGCGGGAGAAGAATGGATTGAGCAAGTGAAATTTTAGTTCTTAAGGGCCAAAACCAGTGGAGACGCTTAAGCGTATTAAAACAATAGTGTACTTTTATATAGTAATTGAACCACAAACTACAGTAAAAAACTTTTAAATCTCTTAAAGTGAAAAGAACCGAAGACCTTTGGAGATTATCGGTAAACTTGATCAGTAATGTAATTAATACCTTAGCGCCATATTTAGCTTGTCTTATCACTATCTGGTTCAAAAACTGATCCGGGCAACTACAGACCAGTTTCTGTGCTGCTGGTTTTTAGTAAAGTGTTTGAAAAGATTATGTTTAACCAAACGCTACAAAATTTTACAGAAAAAAACTACTGCATAACCAACAATTAGTTTCACGGAAGGTCGATCAACATCCGATGCAGAGTAGCACTTATTCGTAACATCTATGATACCTCTGAGGAATCGCAGAATGCAATTGGAGTGTTTTGTAATATATCTAAGGTACTTGATTGGGCTGGGATGGGGCTCTCAGTCTTTTTAATTAGTACTTAGACAACAGAACAAAAAAAGTACAAGTAAATGGCACGAACTCATCTAGATCTAGAGTGAAAATGGGTGCGCCCCAAGGTTCCATATTAGGGCCTTTTCTTATCCTTGTTTTTTTAAATGATTTGTCTTTTAAGGTGCAACATCTGTCAAATATTGTGTTGTTTGCGGATGATCATTCTCTTATTTTTAAAGTGAATAGAAAAGAAAATGAAATTGATAAAGTAAACAACACTCTTCCAAATATACTGAACTTGTTCACTGTTAACTACTTATTATTAAATGCTAAGAAAACAAAACGTATAAAATTTTGTTTGCCAAATGTAAAAAAGGTCAATAATAGTGTAATAATAATAACTATGAATGTTTTACTTCAATGGGGACCACACATTGAAACTTTAGCCTTTCGTTTTCTTTCCTATTCACTTTAAAAATAAGAGAAGTATCATCCGCAAACTACACAATATTTGACAGATGTTGCACCATAAGAGGCAAATCATTTACGTAAACAAGGAACAGAAAAGGCCCTAATATTGAACCTGTGGCATACCTATTTTCACTCTAGATCCAGATGAGTTCGTGCCATTCACTTGTTAGTTTCGACTTATAATAGGATAAAGGCTTTTAAGGAAATTGTGGAGGAATCGCACATTACCAAAGCCACCAAAGTCAGGCTCATGCGAACACTTGTATTCCCCGTTGTTCTTTACGCGGCAGAGACATGGACAGTGCGCGAGTTGGAAATGCGGAAGATAGATGCTCTAGAGATGTGGTGCTGGAGGAAGATGCTCAGGATATCGCGAACGGAGTTCCGCACCAACGTGTCTATACTCCAGGAGCTCAGCATCACGCAGTGTTTATCGACCGTAGTACAGTCGTGCACACTGCAGTACTTTGGACTTATCTCTAGTCGGGATAGAGACTCCATAGAACGGCTGGTCGTACAGGGAAAAGTGGCAGGAACCAGACAACGCGGCAGATCACCTATGCACTGGGCTGGAAAAGTAAAATCCGAAATGGGAAACCGCGTGTCTAAATGCGCCAGAAAGTCTGCTGTTGCGACGTCTTTCTTTAGGGTGAGATACAGCGAGACAAGGTTATACGGTGACTGAATAAGTTTTATATTTTCTGCCTATATATACTAAATTGTAACAATAACAAAATTAATATTGTATAATAAATAAGTGCTTATAAGATACGAACTTAGCAATCTAGTAACCTAGTATAAATATGTTTAAATTGTACACCTACACTGCCAACAGGGGGAGATGGCGAGAGATCGTGCGGATAGCCGTGTCTGCCTCTACTACTGACGTAGACGCCTCGAAGTGACCACGATCGCTCTACCACGAGCGAAATGACAGAGAAGAAGAAGAAGATGTAGTATTTGTAAATACAAATTCAAATGCGTTTATTTTCAAAACATGGTGTATACTATAAGCAATTTTTTGTGAGCCCACACTAGGCAGAGGCCGTATCGTGATTTAAAAAACCGCGACACATTATCCAACTTCAGTTAAAAAGTCACTTAGGTACTATCACAAAATATATAGTGAACACATTGAAAAAATAACATACTTTCAGGTTCGACGGGCGCTATGAGGCAGATTAAAGATACAACTAAACGTATAAAATATATGAGATTCATTTTAATAAAAAAAATATCTCATTACGTTTGCGCGGTGTTTCACTAAACTTCCGGCATTTAAACTGCGCATGATTTTGCGCAAGAGTTGATTTCGATTGTATAAGTTAATTTGACGTGAAATTAACAATTTTTTTTTCGTTGTAGACAAACTCGCGGCCTGTGCTGAAATTAATGAAAAACTCGATGAGGAAATTTTATGCGCTACGCAACATAATTGACGCATTGGGCGATAATATTTTTACGTAGATTTTTAACGATCATAGGAATAAATATTACGCCGATTACACGTTTTGCAAAGATCTGCAAAAATTACGTCACTTTTATCGTCTCTCGACAACGCATTACATATGTGTGCCACGTTTGGTTTTTTTATTCACAATTGGTAAGCCCTTGACATCATCTCACCTAATGGTAAGTGACGATGATGCCGAAGATGGAGGCGGGCTTACCAAGATTCCCCAACGCAATGGGGAACTGGCTATCTTATACAAGCCGGAACACATCAATATTTTATTTAACAAAATTTTATTTAACTTGCAATGTATGTTATGTTTGTTCGGTTGAAATCTTGCAAATAAAATTTGACCCACTTCCCGGTTTCCGACTGAGCTGAAATTTTGCATGCACATGTATATAGCGTGACAATGCAATGTTAAAATATTGTACCTAAAAGTTTTTAGGCTTTTTGAAAATTATTGTTAACATTGATGTTTGGCGGCAGGACTTAAATAAGATGGTGGTAGCTAGCCAGGCGGGCTTAGAAAATGCCCTTCCACCAACCAAACCAAGGCAGAGTTAGATTCCGCCGGGAATCGAACCCGTGACCTCCTGATGTAAAGCTAACGGCCTGAACCATTACGCCACGGAGGTGGTTAAACGTTTTAGAAATACAAGCTCATGCGGTCTTAATAAAAATCCTACTATCCTACTAATATTATAAACGCGAAAGTTTGTAAGAATGTATGAATGTTATGTTTGTTACTCTCTCACGCAAAACTTCTGAACGGATCTGGCTGAAGTTTATAAGGTAGACAGATTAGGACCTGAATTAACACATATAGGCTCCTTTTTTCTAAGCTACGCACCCTCGATAAGTCATAGAAACGTTGTCCACGCGGGTGAAGCCGCGGGAAACAGCTAGTTATTTACCTTTTTTTTTATTCACAATTGGTAAACCCTTGACAACATCTCACCTGGTGGTAAGTGACGATGTTGCCGAAGATGGAAGCGGGCTTACCAAGATTCCCCAACGCAATGGGGAACTGGCTATCGGCTATATTACTTTAGTTGAGCAATTATTGTGTACAGGAACTGGGGGTTTTACTGAACTACCTTTGTTCCATACCTTTGCTGAAATTGCAAAAAAACTCACTCTTCGTGACAAATCGATCAGCTGAATGACCAATTTTGTATATTTTTGTATGGAGCGTCCAATTTTTTTTTTAAAATAGATTATGAATTCCTTGGAGAAAGTTGTTCAGTATGATCAGTAGAAGCCCCAGTTAACGGGTCCTACGCCAATTTCACATCTTGTTTATGTATATTAATTGTTTTCTCGAGAACGGCTCTAACGGTTTGGATGAAAATTGCTTTAGAAAGCAATCAATCAATCAATCAATCAATCAAATATGCTTTATTGTACAATTACAAAATATACAATAAAGCTTTTTTTTTTGCTTTTTTTTTGGGGCGAAAAATTGATGTAAATCGACTGTGTCTTTTCCGCGCAATTAATATCATGGCGCACGTTGCAGCAGAGCAGGGCATTGTCGTTGGACTTTTGAACAGATATGGTTGAGGGGGTGGAAAGTGACACAGACCGTAATGACTAAAGAGCCAATTTAGTATAGACCGTCATAAGTTCCCGACAGATCTGTGGAAAACTTATTTACATGCTCTTGAACCGCTTGCGGCTCGCTCACCACTCACCCTCGAAGAAAGCCTAAAGCAGAGCAGAACATTGTCTTGGTTCTTTGAACAGATATGGTTGAGGGGGTGAAAAGTGACACAGACCTTAATGACTAAAGAGCCAATTTAGAAAAGCCCATCATAAGTTCCCGATAGATCTGTGGAAAACTTATTTACACGCTCGCGAGCCGCTTGCAGCTCGCTCACCACTCACCCTCCCTCGAAGAAAGCCTAAAGCAGAGCAAGGCATTGTCTTGGTCTTTTGAACAGATACGGTTGAGGGGGTGAAAAGTGACACAGACCTTAATGACTAAACAGCCAATTTAGAAAAGCCCATCATAAGTTCCCGATAGATCTGTGGAAAACTTATTTACACGCTGGCGAACCACTTGCAGCTCGCACACCACTTACCCTCGAAGAAAGCCTTTAAAATGTTGTCCACGCAGACTAAGCCACGGGCAAAAGCTAGTAACACTACGAATTGCTAACATTTGGGTAAAGTTTGGGTTCGGGCAATATTATTAGGGTACCTATACTGGAGCTAACATTTATTTGATCGTTCTGTGTACGTTAACGGACGTCATTATCATCATTATCATCATTATCATGTCTAAAAACCTGCTTGGCAATGTAACGCATTGAGACACGGCTCTTGAGTTTCAAATTGCGGCAGCGCACACCAATTCTTGAGTAGATACTTGTTTTTTTCTACCTTGAATTCGTATCACTTCTTTTTTTTATTTGTAATTGAATTACACATATTGGTATTTATCTACACTAATTCCGCACAAAAGGAAAAAAAACTGCGTTTATATTTATTTCTTAAGTGGAATTAGTGTAGCTCTATAATATAATAAAACTGTAACGGGGCCGTGTCTGTACATGAAATATTTTTGGAAAATAATAACTGTGGTGGACATTAATAACGATACAGAGGCCAAAACAACAACTTTTGGAATTTTTGTCTGTCTGTCTGTCTGTCTGTCTGTATGTTCGCGCATCACGCAAAAACTACCAGGCAGATTTTGATGAAATTTTGTATGGTGGTTCCTTATAGCCCGGGTTAACATATAGGATACTTTTTATCCCAGAAAATTCAAGAGTTCCCGTGGGAAAATCAAAAGTATTCATTTATAGAGTGGCTCACCACGCAAATGTGGCTTGACCTATTTTAATCAAATTTTACACGTTGATACCCTTATCGCGAACTAAAACTGGGACATTGTGAATCCCAAAAAAAATAGGGTTCCTACAGGAATGCAAAAAATTGTAACTTTAGAATGATTCAACGTAACAATATGAAACCTTTACATTGGGATGGGGTGTTTTGACCATCATTGTATAGTCGGGTATTCTTTTTCCCGGAAAACTAAAGAGGTCCCGTGGGAAATTATCTATCGATACATACAATAATAACAAAAGATTACTTTTTTTATATATTAGCTACACATACCAAACATTATAATCATAGTAGCAGAATGTCAATAGATGGCACTGCAGGGATAATAAAACGCGCTTAAGTTGTATTAAAACATTAAAATATTATTTCATACTTTTGAGTGGATTTTTTTTATGTATTTTTCAGCATACGCTACTTTAAACTCTGAATCTATGGTACGTAGCGATGTGTTTCATAGACGAACAGAGAGGTATTTTTTTACAGATTCCAATCGTGTAAAAAATAAAAACACATAAATCGAGTTTAACGTCTTTTAACAGGAGGCACAGATATGGGAACTCTTCTGACGGCGACTATTTGCGTGTGGCAGTTGCTCTCCGCCTGCAATATCAATATCTGTGAACCTCATCAATGTATTTGCGGGTCCTCGGTGGAGGCAATTGGCCATCACTCACTGAGTTGCAGTCGTGTTTGTGAAGATTACCACGTCACCAATTCCTTAATGACCTCACTCGGAGGGCACTGGTCTCGGCCAGATGGAATATTCCATCTTTGATGCAGCCGCCGGCCGGGCTTTAGTCGATCTGATGGCAAAAGGCCGGAGGGTTTAAACAGGTGCTATGGCAGAGAGGAACGTGTCTGTTTTGGGAAGCCACTTTTTCTGCCTCACTCCTCACCCGTACGGTACTGCTGCTCAATTTGCGGTGAGAAAGAAGCATAATAAGTACTCGGTCTTGTAGGCAAATTACTGCTTTGTGCCGCTGGTCTGTGAGATAACCGGCTGCTGAACCCTCAGAGGCCTTTGCCTTCACAAAGAAGTTTGGCCTTCGCCTTCGAGAGAGGAGATGTGACGTGAGGTCCTACCAGCTGCTAAGGTTGTCTATTGCCATCCAGCGCGGCAACGAGAAGTGCGTCTTGGGCTCCTTTGGAGCTGATACGACTCGAGGATTTGACCCATATTAATATTGTTAGGAAAATTTATTACTAGATTGATACCTATAATGATTTGAATTAGTTTTTTGATAATATTTCATCATATCAGTTTATATACGTCCTCACCAAGGGGCTCGACCTGCCCTGTGTTAGGGCGATCTGGCCTTAGACGATCACGCGGGCCCATTGCGGGTTGATTGACTTCACACATAAGCTTCGAATTTCTTCGAAGGCGAGTGCAGGTTTCCTCACGATGTTTTTCTCACCGTAAGAGCGTCGGATAAACGTACATACCAGTATGAAATCGATATTCGTATAGATATTGATAAGTGGCAGGATTCGAACCACGGCCTTCCGGACAGGAGGTAGTGGCCCTAACCGTTTTGCCACCGACGCTCTATATTTTATTTAAGATTTCGAAATCCTTACTTTTATAATATAAATGTGAAAATGTGTTTGTTTGTTTGTTACCTATTCACACTTCAACACCTCTACCAATCTTGATGAAATTTGGCATGCAGGTAGCCTGTATCACTGGGAATGAAATAGTCAACCTTTTATCTGTGGAAATTATCATAGTCCGATGCAGTTCCTGAGGAAACTAAAACAATACTCTATGTTCGTTTTATTTAAAATCGTAACGAAAAAATGGATTGGTGTGATTTTTAGCACAGAGATGAGGTGGAAAATGATATAATTTACTAATAAGTATATCCTGACATAGTTCCCGAGGGATCTGGGGACAACTGTTTTCTACGCTCGCGCACGTCGGTGGCGTCGCAACGGAGCAACGGATTAAAGTGTTTTTTGTATAGAATTTGTTGAGGGGGTGGGAAGTGACAAAGACTGCTAATCCGAATAGCCCGATACAGTTCCTGAGGTACCTGGTGAAAACTCATGTCCACACTTGCGAGCTGATTGCGGCTCGCGCACCACTCACCCTCAAAAAGAGTCATAAAAGCTATGTCCACGTGGGCGAAGCCGCGGGCAAAAGCTAGTATACTAATATGTGTGATATAATGTTCCAACAAGAACCTACAGTCATAAGCTCAACAAAGTGTCAACTGTTGTAATTGAATTGTATGCCAAAATGTTAATTTGTACTGTACTTGTATAAAAATGTATTGTGTGTGTTGGATGAAATCTTAAATAAACGCATATCTATCTATCAATCTAATTTCATTTTAACGACTGTTTATTTATAATTTATCAGGCTTAAAAGGAAGATAAACAATAGGAGTCTGTACGGAAAGAGAACAAGATTTGAGGGCGCTGCCTTATCGTATTTGTCGTGTTGACAACACGAGTTTGACTGAATCATATTATCTAAATGTTAGAATATATTTTTTTTAGATTCCGTAATAAAACAATAATTTAAGTGAAATGTATTCAATGTTAGTTCTATTTTACGCCACGACTACGATTCTCTTTCCGCACACAATACTAAAATTGAATTTTTGATGACTAGCGCCACCTTGCGTCGAGTAGCAGAACTACTACAATCAGAATACTATGAGAAAACTGAGGGTTGCACGCACCGTAGTTGCGTCAAAATGCACTTGGAAGCCAGCAATTAGATTTTTTTTAATCGGTATGGTTCCTATTAGTCTAATAATAGTACATTACTGCTGCGATCTATAATGACTACTTTGCTGGTCGCGCTGATGATGGCCGACAGCGCAGCGTAGCGCAGCTCCAGGCCGACACAGCGCGGTCAGCGTGCAGCACTTGATGGACTAGCTGAGATAGCTGAGACTAGCTAGGGCAGCAAGGGCTACAATTATGGCCAAGCTGGAAGGCCTAGAGCGTAGCTAGGCTAGCTCGAGGCAATCATAGCGTGACCAGCGAAGCAGTCGTTGTGGGCTAAGGCTTGTATAGTGCTTTACTCAAAAATGCAAGTAAATAATCTAAATAAAACCAGCAAGTAATTTAAATAAAAAAATAACTAGAAATTTAATTATAATGACAATTATGAAAAGTATAGTTACTAAAATTCGACACAGACTTTCCCGGTTTGATATTACTAATAGTTTGCGATAATTCTATTGCGGTGTTTGACTGCTGTATTATTTCTTAATTTATTACTTCTTTGTTTTTTTTTAAGCAATGGCAGTTGGAACTATAGAGCCAAATATGGAATAAAATATTTTTGTACCTATCTCTATAAATACAAACAGCTGTGTTTTAAATAAAATCTTTTTGCATTTGATTTTTAAAACGTTGAAACGTCAAAATAAGCAAAACTTTGCCGGCCGCTCCTGGAAACTGAACGGCAAGGTCGACTTTGCTCAAACAAGGTTGTCAAAATAATGACCACATTACATGCAATTTTGAGTATATATTGAAATGTATCATCCTAACCGTATAAAGTAATGTTGTGGTAGGAATTACATTTCGTACAGCAATAAGTGCAGAAAGGAGTTTTAGCTTGGAGGTAGCCTGAAGGCGGCGGCGTTTGAAATGTTATTTTCTCAAACATGCTTGGAAATTTGAGCATTATTTTGACAACCTTCTTCGAGATAAATCGAAATTGCTGTACTGGCCAAATACATGCGAGCAGCGGCCGGCAAAAGTTATCCATATCTGTCGTGTTTAGCGACTAAATAAATTACTATAATAATATGTAAACTCATATCTGTCGTGCAATTTAAAAATGGAACGATCTTTTACTACGAAACATTTAAACCAAGGAAGTAACTTAAAAAAGGTTTTATTTAAATTCCGAACTGACTTGCAATAAAAAGCTGTTAGTTGAAAATAAAAACAAATGAACACTGGCGCATGAAAAATTATAGGTAGTAGTTCGTTGTTCGTCATTGATTATGAAAAGTAATAGTATTTGACAAAATGAGTTCATATTAAGACAATGAAAGTGATGAACTTACTTTAACGCCACCTGAAATCTAAAAGGCGGCATGAGCCGTAAAAAAAACTTGTTGCCGCTAAAATCGAAAGAAATGTAAGTAAGTACTACATATTAATTTCCGCGCATTATTTGAGAAAAGTACTATATACAAGCCTTGGCCACAACTAGGCATTGATGGACTTACGTGTGTGTTCCTCAGGTTCGCCTCGGCCCACATTTACACGTTCATCCATCAATTCCTCTTTTGCTGGCCGCTGCAGGAATGTACTTTAAAGACCTTGTAATTCGATACGTTGATTTATCTAGCGTAAAACATTTTTACCTACATAAAACAATGAAAAATATTGATTTGTTCTTCCAGTTGTCGCGCTCCTACTGGGCCGAGGGTCATGGGTTCGATCCCAACTCAAGGCGAACATTCTTGTGATGAACAGTTTTGTTTTCTGTATGTCTGGGTGTTTAATCCATATAATTAAAAGTCGATTTGTATGTGTGTGTGTATGTTCCCAACTTCGAAACGGCTGAAGCGATTACGGTGAAACTTTAAGGGAAGCTTCAGATTAGTTCAGCGGGTGAAAAAAAGTCGTGGGATAGGACGAACATTCTTGTGATGAACAGTTTTGTTTGCTCTATGTCTGGGTGTTTAATCTATATATTTAAAAGTCGATTTGTGTGTATGTGTATGTTCCCAACTTCGAAACGGCTGAAGCGATTACGGTGAAACTTTAAGGGAAGCTTCAGATTAGTTCAGCGGGTAATCGTGTGAAAAAAAATTCGTGGGATTGGGCCGCTAGTAAATGTATAGGGTGTAACAAAATTGGTGTGGGACCCGTTAACTGTGGGTTCTATTCATTATACTGAACAACTTTCCCCAACGAACCCATAGTCAATTCACAAAAAAAAAATTGGACCCTCCATACTAAAATGCAAACAATTTGTCGATCAGCTAAAATATTTCTTTGCGATTTCAGTAAAGTCTTTTACTATTTATTTATTTTTATTTGTATGTAAATGTATTTAAAAGTCACTCGAGAATTTTACTTTTCAACTTTCTTTATTTTTCTTAACTTTTCCGCGCACCGAAAAACGTAGCGTTGGCAAGGCTCCTACGCGGTGGACCGACAACCTGGTGAAGATCGCGGGACGCCGCTGGATGCGGGGAGTGCAGGACCGGTCGTCGTGGAAATCCTTGGAGAGTCCTTTGTCCCGCAGTGGACGTTTTTCGGCAAATATGAAGATGATGATCGACTACACTTATTAAAACGATAAACACGTCAACAGTGTCTTTAATCGCAACACCAAGTTAAATTTTTCTACTTTGTTTTTTTGTTTTCGTTAATTCCTCAAAACAGTATTGAACCGATTTAAAAAAATAAATGGGAACAACCTTGAGATGTAACTTATTTAATACAAAAAGAATCTTGTAAATGTTTGGCGAAATGTGAATTAAAAAAAGATATCAAGTGATAAACACACAAAAAATCGGCCAAGTGCGACTCAGAACTGCACACAAAGGGTTCCGTACCATCATACTAGATGGCACTAGTTTCTTCACGTTTCAAAAAACCACGTATTTTGTATTTTTGGTATTTTTTGTTATAGCGGCAACATAAATACATAATCTGTGAAAATTACAATTGTCTAGCTATCACGGTTCATGAAATACAGCCTGGTGCCAGACGAACAGACAGACATACGGATGGACAGTTGAGACTTAATAATAGGGTCCCTTTTTTATTCTTTGGGTACGGAACCCTAAAAATAAATTGAATAATCTAAAGTTTTCAAATTTAGTTTCGGGAACCTACAGATGACCTCAAGATAATGTGAATAACATAGCGAGTGAATTGAAAGGAGGTGTGTCTTTTAGACAGCTAATAGTTCCTCCATGTCTGTATGTCTGTTCGTCTGCCCGCGGCTTAGCTCATAAATATAAGTACTAGAAACCATTTTAGTTTGGGAAATGTTAAGCTTTAATGTGCAAATTTTTTAATAGTCAAGTGACCTCCCCCCACCAGCTAAACCGCTATTTTAGGACATCTGAAAAATCTAAACATTAGTACTTATAATTATTTAAAAGTAAAACTATCACGGCTAAGTAGGCTTTCTTAGTTTAGGAGTAATAGTCGATTAACCTAAGATGTGCAGTTGGATTTGTAAAAAGTTTATACATTTTCCATACAAAATTCGTCCAATTTTCCACTGCGTTTGGGAATCTTGGTAAGCCCGCTTCCATCTTCGGCAACATCGTCACTTACCACCAGGTGAGATGTTGTTAATTTAAAAAAAAAAAAAAAAAAATGTTACCAACTGCAAAATGAATTATGTTTTTTTAAAATACACATTGATTTTTTTGAAACGACTACGGAACCCTATTTTGTGCGAGTACGACTTCACTTGGCCGTTTTTTTTAAATTCTACAAAGATATATTTTCCTCGGTCCGTCGACATCTCCACCGTCAGTACCTATGAGTACCACAATCCAGTATCGCCTCAATCTCACAAAAGTGTCTTATCCAACAAAAGCCTTCTATATACCTTCAGTAAAGAAAGGAACAGGGGGGGATGAATACATAATGAAATTGCGCCCCCGGCACCGTCCGTTAATCAAAAACTGGTGCAGACTCTGCAAAGGCGCAAGAAAATGGAAATTTTCCTACCCTCCTTTTTCCTGTTAGAGTCCCACCCCCCACTCCCGCGAGAGGTTGGACAGAGCCCCCTTAAATGGTAGGTTAGTGTGGAGTTCTTCTGTAAGTTTTTTTTTGTTTTTGATAAGCAAGCCTAGGGAATGCAATCCCGCAGCATAATTTCAATTGCTGGATCCCGCATGTTTTTTGAAAGTCATTGAAAAAAGAGAGGAATCCTGTATCATAAACGAGTCTATAGAACTTAAAATGAAACTAAAATATTATTGACACTATTTATTAAGTAATCAAATAATTAATCAGAAATAACAGTTTCAAACAAAGGTCAAAAACTATTTTTACAAACAAACAAAAAACAACTATCCATTATTTAGGAAGGAGCTGCGCAAATGCACATAAAACATAGCGTCTCAATAGTTTTGTGAAAGTGAAACTATTTATAAGTAATCAAATCAATCACTAATTAGAAATAAGAATAACTATTACAAATAAACAAAAAACAATTATCCATTATTTTGGAAGTAGCTGCGCATGAAACATAGCGTGTCAATAGTTTTGTCAGCTAAACGGCTTCTTACTTTGCATGCTAGGTATCCGACAGCAGAAAATGCCCTTTCCGCTTCCGCGTGCCGAATAACACATGCCGTATGTCGCTGCGCAGTCCCGCAAATCCCGCGGGATCCCGCACGATTTAGGCGCGGGACTGGTCCCGCAAAAATGGTGCGGGATCCCGGTATTTCGGGATCCCGGTATCCCGGTATTGCATTCCCTAAGCAAGCCCTTGGCATTATCTCACCTGATGGTAAGTGACGAGGATGCCGAAGATGAAAGCGGGCTTACTAAGATTCCCCAATACAATGGGGATCCGGCTATCTTATCTTATCTTAATGCTGTTAACACTGATGTTTGGCGGCAAGACTTAGATAAGATAAAAATACCCTAAAATAAACCAAACCGAGTCTAACAAAGTTAACCCAGCCGGGAATCGAGCCTGCGACCTCCTGGTGTGAAGCGAATGGACCAAGCATTACGCCACGGAAGCGGTTACAGCAATACACTGAATTAATTCTCCAGGGGTACTCGTAGTAATTTTTTCTTTCTTTCTTTAATTATAACCTGTTTACGTCGTTGACTGATAAGCTGTATAATCAATTTTAAATCGATTAATATGTGCGAGAGTTGATTACGGGCGTGATTCCTGGTGTGAGTACAACTTACACTAGGCCAGATTTTTTATTATTTGATTTAGAAATTTGATTGTGAATAAAATAAAATAAAAGTTTTTTTTTTTCATTATAAAATTTTAAAATTTATATTTGTATAATATAATCGCACCAAGATTGTAGTTTGCATGTTTTTTTTTATTATTCACAATTGGTAAGCCCTTGGAATCATCTCACCTGTACTAGTAATTAGGTACCCCTTTTACGATATAACAAAAACAACCTTTTTAAATACACGTTTCTTGGATGGGGAACCCTCTATTTTTTTATCTGTTGGTAAAACTTTCTTTCCATGTTGTTCTCCTTCTTCTTTCGTCCCTTTGTCCCTTAATATTCCCTTGGATTATAAATAGAGAGGAGTTTCGGACGACAGTTGCCAACATCCGATGAGCATCATGGCACCAAAGAAGAAAAAGTTAAACTGTCATATTATTAACTCGAAGGTTGTGTGTGAAGTCGACCAACCCGCACTGGGCCCGCGTGGTCGACTAAGGCCTAGTCGCCCTGATTCAGGGTAGGCTCGAGCCCCTCGGTGGGGACGTATATGAGCTGCAATGATGATTATAACGGTTCAAAAGATACAGCTCTTTAAAGTTTGAACGGACGGATGGACGAACAGCGTAGGCTTAGAAATAGCACAGTGTAACAGACCATGTAGTGAATGCTCTTGACTGCTGATCCGAGGGTTGTGGGTTCGATACCCACCCAGGGCAAACATTTGTGTGATGAGCAGATTTGTTTGCTCTGTGTCTGGGTGTTAAATATCTATATATGTATGTATTTAAACGTATATAAGTATGTATATCAGTCTCTGGTTCTCATTGTTATGGGAATCCTACTTTGGGGCCAGATGATCATGTATGATTTGACCCAGAACATTTATTTATTTATTAAGCGTTTTATTATTAAGCGTCGGTGGCTCAACCAAGCGTCGGTGGCTCAACCGGTAACGACTCGGTCCATCTAACCAGAGGTACCGGGTTCGAATCTGGACGGCCAATGTACCAATGAGATTTTCAAAAAAAAAAAAAAAACTTACGTACATACTTACCGATTGCTTTAACGGTGAAGGAAAAACATCGTGAGGAAACCTGCACACGCCTGCGAGGAAACTCGAAGGTTGTGTGTGAAGTCGACCAACCCGCACTGGGCCCGCGTGGTCGACTAAGGCCTAATCGTCCTGATTCAGGGTAGGCTCGAGCCCCTCGGTGGGGACGTATATGAGCTGTAATGATGATTTATTTATTATTTATTTATTGCAAGTTAAATACAAGCTTGTAAAAATAGAAGCCGTCGCCACACTTGGCGACCCCGCCTGCAGCGTCGGCGAATGCAAATTTTATAACGCCGCCGCCCGCTTTCTTATAGGCCGCCGTAAACTCGCTCGAGACGCGAGACGGTCATTCGCTCGGTCGGATTGTCTGCGTGCGGCTACATGCGTTACGTTAGATGATCACTTACAGAATAATTGATAAAACTATCGGTCTATACGTACCTACGTTCCACCCCTTTGTCGTCAATGTTCCACCTTTTCGCACGAAGCGTTTTGCTTCTTCCTTCATCATGCGAACAACCAAGGAGTGGAATTCCCTTCCGGCATCTGTATTCCCCGATTCGTATAATTTAGGAATCTTCAAGACGAGAGTGAATAGGCACTATTTGAGCTTGCGTGTTACATCCTCGGCTGCATCAGCACTTACCATCAGGTGAGGTGCAGCCAAACGCACTCAAATTTTTAATAAAAAAAAATAATAAAAAAAAAAATTGAAGAATTATCCTCCAACTCCTAACCGTTAAGGAGTTGCACCTTTCTTCATCAGCTCATCAACATGAGATGATGACTACCAGACGAAAATATTTTAATAATTTTAGAAAATACATGAAACACGTAAAACGTGCCCATAGAATTTGAGGTTTGCCCTCGATTTCCCTGGGATTCCATCATCAGATCCTGACTTGGTGACAATGGGACCCCCTCAGGAGTGTACTCTTTCGAATAATAAAATAATTTTGAAAATCGGTTCACAATCGGCGGATATATCACGTAACAAACATACAATAAAAACATACAGTCGAATTGAGAACCTCCTCCTTTTTGAAGTCGGTTGAAAACTCCACGTTAAAAAACCGACTTTCATCGCAACAACTTAGTACAATTTTGCATGTTTATTTTTTTTTTTGTTCATTTTTTAATAAAGTACTGCAGCGATTTTCATAAAATTTATATGAGACCAACTCGGGAGAATACATTATCATATAAAAAAAGAATCGTAAAAATCGGTTAACAATCTACGAAGATATCGCGTAACAAAAAAAAATATACAGTCGAATTGTAAACCTCCTCCTTTTTGGTAGTTGGTTGAAAAATATTTTTTTTTTAAATCCACCTGATGGTAAGTGACGATCATGCCGAAAATGGAAGTGGGCTTACCAAGATTCCCCAATGCAATTGAGATCTGGCTATCTTAATTGTCTTCAAGCCGGAACACATCAATGATGTTAACACTGATGTTTGGCGGCTGGACTCAGATAAGATGGTGGTCGCTAGCCAGGCGAGCTATGAAAATGCCCTACCACCAACCATACCGAGTCTTACAAAGTTAACCTCGCCGGGAATCGAACCCGCGACCTCCTGGTGAGAAGCGAATGGTCTAATCATTACGCCACGGAGGCGGTAAATTTTTTTTTTCGAGGAAAGTTCACAGAAAAACTAACAGATAACTACCTTCAAAATGTTTAATAAAATCTGTTGTATTGCTTTCTTGGTTATTTTACGAATAAAAACATATTACATATGGCTGTGCCCACAACTTTGCCCGCGTGGAGTTTTTGAATTTTCCCAAGGGAACTCCCGAATTTTCCGGGATAAAAAGTAACCTATATGTTACCCGGGCTATAAGAAAACACCGTACCAAATTTCATCAAAATCGACTTGGTAGTTTTAGCATGATGCGCGAACATACAGATAGACAGACAAAAATTCCAAAAGTTGTTGTTTTGGCTTCTATATTAGTAATGTCGACCACACTTATTATTTTCATAAATATTTCATGTACAGACACCCCGTTACAGTTTTATTAGTATAGATGTGTCATACTTTATTTAATGATAGTGACTCGTTCCCACTTGTACCATAATTCCTTGTTGTATACCACCGGAGAGTAATTCACTAGAATGAAACTTTGTAACACCAAGGGAAATAAACAACTTATTGTCACGGTCACAAAATATAAGATTTCCATCCAAATTTTAATCTTTCTTTAAATTTAAATCCGTCATCAAAAAAAGTTGGAAAATGTTAACGTAGGTACGTATTTCGAATACAGAATTATTGCGTGACGCCCACATACTAGTAATTTTAGTTTTACACTTTTACTTTTAATTTACTAGCTGTTTTCCGCAGCTTCACCCGCGTGGACAAAGTTTCTATGACTTTTCGACGGTGCGCCAATGTGTTAATCCAGGTCCTTATCTGTCTACCTACCAAATTTCAGCCAGATCCGTTCAGTAGTTTTTGCGTGAAAGAGTAACACATTCTTACAAACTTTCGCGTTTATAATATTAGTAGGATAGTAGTTAGTAGGACAAGTAGGATAATACTTTGCAAAAAAATATAACAAAATGAAGCCGTTAGGATTGTTGTACCTACCGGGACGATTACCGTTTATTATTTTTTTTAAATAATTAAAAATAAGAATTTTTGCATTTTGGTTACATTCATTTTGTACAGCTCGTATGTAAAGTCACACCCCGGACACTGCACACAACGGTCGTGAAATGACATTTCTAAAAACAAAAGACGGAGCAAACAAAATGCACAGCGAAATCCTATACATTCGTGAACCAAACTATAACCAATCTGTATCAATCTGGGTGATGAGGGGGTGAGGTCGGAATCTAGAGAGCGGCAGGGAGTGTACAGTACTTACAGTCTAAGCATCTTGATAATCGCAGTCCATTGAACGAAGTCCTTCTAAAAGCAAAATAAAATTGAACTAAAGAATGAAATCAACATTTAAATTTAAAAATTCTATTTAAACTAATAATAGATCTTAACCGCCTCCGTGGCGTAATGGTTAGTCTATTTGATTCACATCAGGTGGCCGTGGTTTCGATTCCCAGCTTGGTCGAGCTGTGTAAGACTCGTTTTGGTTGGTGGTAGGACATTTTCAAAGCCTGTCTAGCTACCACCATCTTATCCGAGTCTTGCCGCCAAACATTAATATTAACAGCACTGATGTGTTTGGGAATTTCGGTAAACCCGCTTCCACCTTAGGCATCATCGCCTCTTACCATCAGGTACAATGATGCCAAAGGGCTTATCAGATGTAAATTAAAAAAAAAAAGCATTTCAGGAATGCCATACACAATGCTGTTCCGGAAATCCGAAATCAGCTTCCGAGCGAGAGACACACATTTTTGTGAGCGCCTCAACTTGATAAGTGTAATAAAAGTTGTCCTTAACGCGCGAACTTGTAATGTTATCGCATACGTGATCGCGCGACGCGGGCGGGGCGGCGGGGCGCGGGCGGCCGGGGTAGCCATGCTCACGCGGTTTCGCGGAACTTTAATTTGAGAAGCCTTCTGGACACTTGAAATTTTGTCATATTATGTGCTACTTTTTTAGGCACAAGTCCCTTTATCCTTACTAATATTATAAACGCGAAAGTTTGTATGTATATAGATGTTTGTTACTCTTTCACAAAAAAAACTACTGAACGTATCTGGATGAAATTATGTAGGTTTTTTTTAATATAATTGGTAAGCCCTTGGCATCATCTCACCTGATGGTAAGTGACGATGATGCCGAAAATGGAAGCGGGCTTACCAAGATTCCCCAACGCAATGGAGAACTGGCTATCTTATCTTCAAGCCGGAATACATCAATGTTGTTAACACTGATGTTTGGCGGCAAGACTTAGATAAGATGGTGGTAGCTAGCCAGGCGGGCTTAGAAAAAGCCCTACCACCAACCAAACCGAGTCGGGAATCGAACCCGCGACCTCCTGATGTGAAGCGAATGGACTAAACATTACACCACGGAGGCGGTAGACAGATTAAGACCTGGATTAACATGTAGGCTAAATTTTTCCACTCTCGCGAGTCGTTTGCGGCTCGCGCAGTGCGCACCCTCGGAGACAGTCCTAAAAACATGTTCAAGCGAGCGAAGCTGCTGGCAAAAGCTAGTTTAACATATATTCGTAATGAATTCAATGCACTATCCTTGAAAAGCGCAAACAGACGGTTAAAACAATTGTCTTGAAACATAACGAATAGAAAAAGCAAATCGACGAAAAAATACTTCAAACTCCGCCCTGTTTTCCATATTCGTTTCCAAAATATTCCAGAAAAAGGTTTGAGGGTTCTGCTCTAGGTGACGGCATTATGGGACCGTACTACCACGCCCCGGATACTGCAAACAACGGTAGTGAAATGACATTTCTAAAATTAAATGACGGAGCAAACAAAATCACGGCGAAATCCCATACGTTCGAGAACTAAACTACAACCAATCTGTATCAATCTGGGTGACGAGGGGGTGAGGTCGCAATCTAGAGAGCGGCAGTACTAATGTTATATACTTTGGTACTACTATGCCAACGCCATCTGTCGTCCGTCTGTCCGACTTTTAAAAAACTGTATCGCTTGAACCGTGATAGGTACCCGGCTGTTTTTAGTGCTCCTACCCAAAGGGTAAAAACGGGACCCTATTACTAAGACTCCACTGTCCGTCCGTCTGTCTGTCTGTCACCAGGCTGTATTTCATGAACCGTGATAGCAAGACAACTGAAATTTTCACAAATTATGTATTTCTGTTGACACTATAACAACAAATACTAAAAATTGGATGAAGTGAAAAAAACAGAGGGGTCTCCATACAAAAAACGTGTTTTTTTAAACATGAAGAAACTAGCGCCATCTAGTACGAAGGTTTTTTAGACATGAAACTAGCGCCATCTAGTATGATGGTACGGAACCCTATGTGTGCGGTTCTGACTCGCACTTAGCGGGTTTTTTTAAAATTAAGGGATCCCAATAAACGTGTTACTTATTAGTTTTTTTTTGTTTTTGCTCTGTTATAAAAAAAAAACCAAGACAAAGAAGAAACCTAAACTGATAAAAAAAAACATTTTTCTGGTTCCTACTCACCTACTTTCGAATGTTATTCTTTTAATATATATAAATCTCGTGTCACAATGTTTGTCCTCAATGGACTCCTAAACCACTTAACCGATTATAATAAAATTCGCACACCATGTGCAGTTCGATCCAACTTGAGAGATAGGATAGGGTAGGGTAGGGTAGTGTAGGGTAGGGTAGTGTAGGGTAGGGTAGGGTAGGGTAGTGTAGTGTAGGGTAGTGTAGAGTAGTGTAGGGTAGGGTAGAGTGTAGTGTAGTGTATGTAGGGTAGGGTAGGGCAGTGTAGGGTAGGGTAGTGTAGTGTAGGGTAGTGTAGTGTAGGGTAGGGCAGGGCAGTAAATTAATAGGTATCATTGTTCTAACTAACTTTATCTGGTTTGATAGTTCCAGATATTTCCAGCCAGTACAAAGTAGTATCTTTTGCACAACGCGTGGCGCCCCCACTGGCGGGAATGTTCACCAACTAACGTTTTTCCAATTTGAATTTGGAAGTTAGCCTTGCAAAAACTGTAATTGTCTAGAGATGGGAGATTGCGCCGGTGTGGTAACAACGGTTCTCTAATGAAACTCACATTTCTCATAATTTTCCCTATTTACGAGTTTTTATATAGTTTCACCTGTCCCCGGTGTCTGTAATGAAATCTTGCAAGTTACTTCCCGGTTTCCGATTGCGCTAAAATTTTGCATGCATATGTATATCGCGTGACAATGCAATTTTAAAAGTTTTCATATAAAAGTTTGTAGGTTTTCGAATTTCTTTATTTACCTACACCTGTCCCGGTAACTGTAATGAAATCTTGCAAGTTGATCCACTTTCTGGTTTCCGATTGAGCTGAAATTTTGCATGCATATGTATATCACGTGACAATGCAACAATAAAAGTTTTTATCTAAAAGTTTTTAGGTTTTAGAAATTTTTAGTTACACCTGTCCCGGTGTCTGTAATGAAATCTTGCAAGTGAAATTTTACCCACTTCCTGGTTTCCGATTGAGCTGAAATTTTGCGTGACAATCAATGCAATAATAAAAGAAGAATCTAAAATGTTTAGATTTTTTTTTAATTACACCTGTCCCGGTGTCTGTAATGAAATCTTGCAAGTTAATTTTGACCCACTTCCCGATATTCGATTGGGCTGAAATTTTGCATGTATATGTAAATCGCTTGCCAATGCAATATTTAAAACTTTTACCTGAAAGTTTTTTGGTTTTTGGAAAATTATTCCATAACTTACGACAAACCTACATTAATGAATTTTCATTTGTGAAAGTAAATAAAGTGGCTTAAACTAGGCTAATTGCAGTCTTACTGGATATAGCAAGGAAGGGCTCTGGTTGAAATTTATTCTTACTATAAAATGAAGTATTATACCACACATTGGTAAATTGGATTTACCCAATTGCCGTAATGACGGCCCTATGGTATTTTTTTATAAAACAGGTCAAAATAAAACGACGACCAGCATCAATTTTTTATTTTATTTTAATTTATTTTTAAATCATTTTATTCAATTTTTATGAGAGGTACCTTTTTTAGAGCTTTCTTGGACTACTACTACTAATAGTATATTTTAGGCACTAATAAGATTTATCAATTGCTTAAACTTGATAAATAACTTAGCGCCATATTGGAAAAAAACATTACATTTTAAAACTTTTTTTGCGTGACAGGTACTATTTTTAGTTTTCCCAGCTCCACATACGGCATATTTTAGAGTTAAGGTTAAAGGTTTCGTCATTAACAAAAAAAATTAAAAATCCTTAGAGGCATTTTATTAAAAAAATATTTTTACTATATTTGTATGGGAGGAACCTACTTTTAAAATTATGAAGTTAATAAATCTGAAAAAGTGGCCCTGGCAAATAATTTTGTTATCTATTTTCATATTTTCATCGAAATCGGTCCAGCAGTTTCTCCGCATATCAGGAATATGGACACACACGCAAACACAATTTTTTTTTGGGCCATGTTTTTTGGTGTCTATAAGTGATATAGAGTGCATTTTCGTCAAAAATATTTAGCCGAAGGACGTCCACTGCTGAACATAGGCCTCCCTCAAAGATTTCCACGACGACCGGTTCTGCGTTACCTGCATCCAGCGGCTTTCCGCAACCATCACCAGGTCATCGGTCCACCGAGTGGGAGGCCTGCCTACGCTACATTTTCCGGTTCGCAGTCGCCACTCGAGAATTTACTGCCGCAACGGCCATCCATTCTAAGTATATAACTAATGCTTTTGTTTTTTTTTTGTCACAAATGACTAAATTACATTCAAGATTTCAAAATGTTTTTTTAAAATAGATGCATACTGTACACTTAATAAACATGAATGAAATTTTGTAAATTGGGTACTAGAACTTGATAAGGCCAAACTCTAAGGTTTTGTGTGAAGTCGACCAACCCGCACTGGGCCCGCGTGGTTGACTAAGGCCCGATCGCTCTAATTCAGGGTAGGCTCGAGCCCCTCGTTGGGGACGTATATAAGCTGATATGATGATGATAAAGCCTACTATACTGGGTAGTTCATTACTCCAGCAAAAATCGGAATAAGGCGCCTTCCATACAAATCCATATTTATCATCATCATATCAGCTGCCGGACGTCCACTGCTGGACATAGGCCTCCTCCAAGGATTTCCATGACCACCGGTTCTGCGCTGCCCGCATCCAGAGGCTTCCCGCGACCTTCACCAGGTCATCGGTCCACCGAGTGGGAGGCCTACCTACGCTACGTTTTCCGGTGCGCGGTCACCACTCGAGAAGTTTACTGCCCCAACGGCCATCTGTTCTACGAGCTATATGCCCCACCCACTGCCACTTAAGTTTAGCAATTCTGAGAGTTATGTGGCTTACTTTGATTCTCCTACGGATCTCCTCGTTTCTGATTCGATCACGCAGAGAGACTCCGAGCATAGCACACTCCATTGCCATGAGCCTTCTTTTGAGGCCCATATTAAGTGACCATGTCTCGGTAAATCCATATTACATGTATATTTTCATCGTTATACCTAAGTATTATAAGGTAACTCTGTTCGTTCCTAATTATTGTTAATTTGTGTATGCCCGACCATACCCAATTTATTTGACCATATTGAATGCTACGCGAGAAAGTAATTCACATCATTGCTGTAAAATTTATTATCATTACCACGGCCACTCTGTACAGTAAACACGAATGAACAGAGAGAGAATTTACAAACGAGTTCGAACCTCGGGACAAAATACCAGTAGTACCACCGCAGTGTAACCAGCCAGGCTTCACAGAGTATTCTTCTAGCTGCGAGTATCTCGGTGAGTTATAATCGAATTGCAGAATACTTCACACCGAGGATCTTCTTACTTGATTTATGTCAAAAGAGTGTTCACGGTAAAACAGAATTGCGTTATGTGTAAGTAATGTAAGGTAGATACAAAAAAGTGTACTTATTTAGGGTGATCCAAATTTCTTGTTACTTTAGTCAAAGATAATATATTATAAGGTATGTATATTTAAAAATGCATATTATTGAATACATCATTTATTTTCATATTTTTTTGATTAAAATTATCATCATTAAATATTTCTACGAATATCTGATTTTTCATATTATGGCGCTCCGGATAAAAATAATCTGAAACAAATAAAAATCAAATCACTCGTCTATCTTAATGCTTAGTTGCTGAGTCTTAAATTAAAAACCAGTAAATATATGTTAGAAATTGTAACATCGATCAGTTCTAGTACCTACACATTTACCGTTAAAATTAAATTCTATTCCTTTTTGTAATTCCCTCCACCACTTGATTCGAATTTCGAATCAACTTTGAAATTCATCCCGCCTAGTGTCCGCACCTGCAAAGGAATCTCTTCACGACACCTGGGATGCCAGCGCCCAGAAATTTCCCATAATTTATCGGAAAATTCAAACATATACTTTGTAGATATTATGAGTTGCTATTGAATCATAATCTTTTTTTCAAAAAAATTATATACCCAGTCTTTTGGCTTTCCACTATACAAAGATCTTATTATAAATCTGGTTCAGAATTTCTACCTCATTTTTTTACATTGTTACTGATTTAAAGAGATGTCATGTAATATTTTTTGCAAGAAAAAAAAACAAAGATAATGACAAATTTAAGGACAAATGAAATTGTTTTTGACACTAGCAACACCGCGCGGTCCAACAGACCGCCGCCGTCGTCCAGGTAAATTTTAATTTCTATGCAAATTCGAGCTTTCGTTCAACGGTTAATCTAGTAGCTTTGAGGGTATCAAATCGCTTAGTGAACTTAATGAAAACGCTAAGGTTCAGCCATTCTTCAGGGTTTTATAGAGCTAGGGCAATCTTCGGTAAGTGCTTTTGAACAAAGTTGCGATCGATCCACCCCCGCCCCTGCCCCCCTGCCTCGGCATAGCTTGTAAAGAAGTAAATTAGTAAAACAAGGAGAGACTTTTTTAGAGAGGGGATGCTAATAACATGACAAAAAAAAATTGTTTCATAACTCTTTTTAAGTTTTTTTTTCCAAAAACTAATTTTCATGCATAGTGGTACTAATTTTCATACAGGGTGACTTTTAATTAGTTCTTGATAGCAAAGGATATGAATGTACTGGTGATTACAAACAATTTTCCCAAAGAAACTATATGTCAAATATGAAAAAAAAATCGGTCCTTTATACATTTTTGCCGATTTGATAACTTATTCTTATTATGTATCAAGGATAATTTTTTTTATTTGACATATATTTTATTTAGGAAAATTGTTTGTAATCACCAGTACATGCATATCTCAATAACTAATTAAATGTCACCTCATATATTATATTGGATTATATATAACGCTTCTCTTGATACGTCTAAATGTTATCTTTACATTAAAATCATTTAACAGCTAACAGTAGATATTATTTAAGGTTCTCTTCACAAAAGTATTTGTACATCTGCAGAACGCGGATCATTAGCCCCGATGCTCAACCATTTACCATTTTACCACCAATTCCGAAAACTCCGACACCGTACGTATATACATACGTACGTAAAACGTATAAATAGAACCCCCAAGAAAATTATATCAAAAGTTCCACAGAGGTACGCGAAAAGATATTTGGTAGAATTAAAACAACACTTCGCCGAGAAAAGTGGTTCCCCCACCGCCCACCACCCAACCCCGGGGGGAGAGTACCCAATCCCAAGATGGCTTCTTTTAACTGGGGTGGACGGGGCTGGCCCCTCAAGAATAAAAGTGTGCCTTCGGTAGGTGCACAGGAGGGGTTAAGAACAAAGCGCGCCCGATCGCGCGCGGCCGCACAATTTGAATTTTATTCTTATTTTAAATTGAGTTTTGTGTTTAGAATATACATACATATAATGTATTTACTTTAATTTAAAGATTTTGGAAGATAGTATATGTATGGTGGGTGATAAAGAGAAATATTGATTGCATTGTAGGTAAAAGTAGGTGGACTTTGAGTTGAATGTTAATTATTATTATGATTGATATATGAAAATTATATTGTTGTTGTTTAAGGCGAAATCCTTTCAGAAAATAATGCAAACCCCGAAGTTGAGGGTTGGAAAAGTCATCATACATTTATCTTTTTTTTTAATAAATTTATTACAATATGTCTGCTACAAAGTGTAGGTAGGAGGCCAAAACACGATTTGATAAAATTTACTCCATAGAAAAAATTGCAAAGTTTGCTTAAATTTATCAATTTTCGCTACGTTTTAGCCCACAAAAACCAGTTTTACTTCACTACAGTTAGACATAGCACCTTTTTTTTTTTCTCTCTTATTCCTCAATAAAATCCTTACAAACTGTCGGACTCACTTTTTTTTAACACGAAAAACATTGAAAAAGTGCAAAAGTGGGGTTATTTTCTTTAATCTTTACACGTAAAGAAAAAGACAGAGACAACTGTTCCAAGGTGTATTGGGCTTTAATTTAAGAGCTGAGCTCTTGTCGATGGAGAACTCTCCATCGGCACACCCTGGACACTCCATACAACGGGCCAGAAATGACATTTCAAAAAAGGAATGACGGAACAAACAAAATGGCGACGAAATCCTATACGTTCGACAACCAAACTGTTACCAATCTGTATCAATCTGGGTGACGAGGGGGTGAAGTCGCAATCTGGAGAGTGGCAGGGTGTGTCCAAACTGTTAGTACTAATATACTTTGCCATCGGCCTCGGTCTGTGGCCACCGCCAGACACTTCATACACCTCTTGATACTGAGACGACAAAACACCGCTTAATATATTATTAGACGAAAAATTAAACTAAAAGAAATATCGGATTGGATGTAGGTAGATAAACAGTATTACAGAATTTAAACAAAAAAACTGAGTATTTATCTATTTGGCACTTTTTTTAGTTGGTTTGTCCATATTGTGTTACCGTATATTTTTCTAAGAACAGAAATTTATTACTGACGTACTTTGCTTTACTCGCATAATGAGATAGGTCCTTTAGCATGCTAGATCACGCGTTAGGCCCTACACGCGTTAGACTCTACGCTTAGGCTTTACACGCATTAGGACCTACACACGAAACGTCCTTAATGCGAAATGAAGCCTACGCGGAATGACCTACACGCATTATGACTTAAACCACAGATGAGATACTAGTTACTTCCCATACTAATGAAATAGTGGCTCGCCCAAAATATTCAAATAAATATCGCCTATACAAATACAAAAAAATACAATAAAGTCTTTTAACAACCTATGCTACCCTAGTATCTACAAATTTCACAGTTAAATTCAATTAGTGTTTAAATTAATTATGTATGACCAAAGAGATTTTATTGTTTTAAAAGATGCATAAGTATGTAATAAGTTGTAATTAGTATTATGTAGTGAATAGACAAAACGTAAGTGCAACACCAGGCAACCGCCGTCAATCCCTTGGATAGCATGGTTAATAGTGCCACACGATAAGGGAGAGAGAGAGAGAGAGAATATAAATATGTATGATTTATTATTTATGCTCCCATACCTTTGCGTTTTATTTACCACTCATATAATAGGGCGCATCAATATTTTTGAAGTAAAACTTCTTTACGCACGTTCGACTTGCAGTAAGCTGGTGAATGCGTGACGAGAGCGTTAGGGAAATTGTCATCGGGCGAGGCGAACGGAAGCAACAATATCGGTTGTCAAAACAAAAATATGAAATATAAAAGGATAGTAAAACTCTTTTCATCTCTCCTGTTCGGAAAGTTTAATTTTCATGAGTAGATAGCCGGGTGGAACATTGCTTTTCCATCCCTAGGGTAGAAAGTATTTTCATCCCTAGGGTGGAAAGTATTGTCATCCCTAGGGTGGAAAGTTTTTTTTTATTATTGCCAGCCACGGAGTCGAACTAAGAGGTTTTCATATACCTATCTAAACTCAGCTATACATTAAACGACGTGTTTATTACGATCTACAGATTGATATTAAATCATTTTATAGTTGGTCTATTTTTTTCACAATTACGAAGATTAAAATTTAAAATCATTCCTCTATTCTGCTGCGCGCCATAATGCCATGATAACATGACACTTTTTTTTCAATTTTCGGCATGGCCACCTAGATGCACGTCGTGACCAACTCGATTAGTTTCAATCTAGTCGGCCGTGGCAAGCGGCCATTGCGAAAAGGTTGGAGGTTGGATATAGGTAAAACTAATTTATTGATATCTAATTAATATTTTATATCATATAAACAATTAAATTACAATAAATACATTTCCTCACAGTCGAAATGAAAAGTAGAGTGTTTAACTCGGGTGAAATGACCCATTCCACCCTCGAACTATTGGCGCTCTCACTTCGTTCGAGCGCCAGAAATATCTCGAGTGAAATGGGTCACTTTCTTCCCTTGATTAACAATCTACTATTTCATAAATGCCAAAAAAGATTTGATTATTTTCTGAAAACTAAGTATTTACTAAGTATTTCATACATAATAGAGGAGCTAAAGAAGTTTTGCTTCAGTCATGTGGTCTAAAGCACACTAGTATTTTTTTTATCCTTAGTTAGTGAGTCCTTGGCATCATCTCACCCGATGGTAAGTGACGATGATGCCGAAGATGAAAGCAGGCTTGCCAAGATTCCCCAACGCAATGGGGAATTGACTATCTTATCTTTATGCCGGAATACATCATTGCTGTTAGTTAATGTTGATTTTTGGCGGTTTGTCTTAGATATGATGGTGGTAGCTTACCAGGCGGGCTTAGATAATGCCCTTCCACTAACCAAATCAAGTTGTACAAAGTTCTACTCCGCCTGGAATCAAACCCATGACCTTCTGATGTAAAGCTAATGAAATTACTAGTAAGCCACGGAAGCGGTTAAAAAATATAAAAGGCATCGAATAATTAACTCTAAAGTAATTACCTACAAAATTACTCCAAAACTTAACTATTTATAAAGTTACGAAACATGCTATACAATACACGTGAATGTTATAAACTTTCTTGTACACCAAAATAGACTTAATTACCCCGCGATTAGGGCGATATATGAAATTCCCGTTTGAGAGAAAGGTCCTTCACCTCACGCGTGATATTGGGTGACGTTGTTTTGATTTGGGCTCAGTATGTGGGTCAGTGGGCTGGAGCGGAGGCACTTGTGACGTCACAACTCGGTCACAATCCCAATGACCTTTCAGGAAATAAACAAGTTTAGCAAAACCAACGGATATTGTGTAAAACGTGGATGCCAGCATCTGGCAAGTCTTCCTGTAACCTGTATTCGATAAGGATACATTGTGTAAAAAGAAACCATTTAATAAAGGGGTTGCTCCCAGAGCTGTACACAATATATAATATAGGGCTTGCTCCCAAAGCTGTACACTATTTAATATGGTGCTTGCTCCCAGAGCTGTACACAATATATAATATAGGGCTTGCTCCCAGAGCTGTACACTATTTAATATGGTGCTTGCTCCCAGAGCTGTACACAATATATAATATACGGCTTGCTCCCAGAGCTGTACACTATTTAATATAGGGCTTGCTCCCAGAGATGAACACTATTTAATATAGGGCTTGCTCCCAGAGATGTATACTATTTAATATAGGGCTTGCTCCCAGAGCTGTCCATTATTTAATATAGGGCTTGCTGCCAGAGATGTACACTATTTAATATGGTGCTTGCTCCCAGAGCTGTGAACAATATATAATATAGGGCTTGCTCCCAGAGCTGTACACAATATATAATATAGGGCTTGCTCCCAAAGCTGTACACTATTTAATATGGTGCTTGCTCCCAGAGCTGTACACAATATATAATATAGGGCTTGCTCCCAGAGCTGTACACTATTTAATATAGGGCTTGCTCCCAGAGATGAACACTATTTAATATAGGGCTTGCTCCCAGAGATGTATACTATTTAATATAGGGCTTGCTCCCAGAGCTGTCCATTATTTAATATAGGGCTTGCTCCCAGAGATGTATACTATTTAATAGAGGGCTTGCTCCCAGAGATGTATACTATTGAATATAGGGCTTGCAGCCAGAGATGTACTCTATTAATATAGGGCTTGCTCCCAGAGCTGTACACTATTTAATATAGGGCTTGGTCCCAGAGCTGTACACTATTTCAATCATAGAGATAGCAATCAATGGCAGTGAATTTATTTCAAAATTGTGATGTAAAACATCTATTGGCGCGCCTCGGTAGTAAAACCAACTCGTATGCCGTGACTCTCTCTAACGCTGTGATGCCTCTTCTATGCCTCTATTTTATATAATATTTCAAATCAGTTGCAATATTATTGAATCGAAATATAAGTGACAGCGACGATCATCATATCAGCCGAAGGACGTCCACTGCTGGACGTCGGCCTCCCCCAAGGATCTCCACGACGACCGGTTCTGCGCTGCCCGCATCCAGCGGATTCCCGCGACCTTCACCAGCAACGATCAAGTGGCAAAAAATAAACAAAAAATAATGATGATCAAAGAGCAGGCTGCAGTTAGATGTTACACATCTGATGGGCGATTGGGCGCCCGTGACAGCCAATATTTTTAAAACTGTATTCTAGTCCAATGAGCATAAACTTTTCATGGATAATAACGGATAGCAAATAATGAACGATCAGAAAATGTAATAATCTTTAATCGGAAATAAAATTATCCTTTGTTATAAAAAACCGGCCAAGCGCATGTCGGACTTAGGAAATTACGGTTCCGTAGTCTTTTAAAAAAAATAAACGTATATTTGAATCATATATATAAGGTCTAACAAAATTAGCTGAAACTATATTAACTGGTGCTTCTACCCATGAAACCGAACCACTTTCCCCATGGAACCCAAAGTCAAATATAAAAAAAAAATGAACTTCCCATACTAAGTTGACTGTTCAGCTGATCGAGTTAGTATGGGAGAGCCAAATTTTTTATTGCGATTTGACTATGGGTTCCATGGGGAAAGTTGTTCAGTTTCATAGGTAAAAGCACCAGTTAAAATAGTTTCAGCTAATTTTGTTACAACTTATATATTTGTAGTACAAAATTTTGAATGGATAATCTGTGAACTTTTTTCAAATCCATACTGCACACCTTAAAATGGTCGACTATTACAGTCCTACTACTATTTACATTTTTTTTTCAGATGTCTAGAAATAGCAGTTTAGTTGATAGGGTGGGGGACACTTGACTCTAACAAAAATAAGCGCTTTAAAGCCAGTGACTTATATATTACTGGAATCTGTGTTTAAAGCTTAATATTTCACAAACCGATGCCTAAATTGAAAAATGGCCTGGGTAAACCCTCAGTAGTTTTAAAAGACCTATTCAACGACACCCCACACGAGAGGGTTCGTTAAAAAAAAATCACCCCCCTTTACATGTAAAGGTAACCAAAAAAAAAATTTTTTTTTCAAGATTTCATTATGGCACTTTTTAACCGACTTCCAAAAAGGAGGAGGTTCTCAATTCGACTGTATGTTTTTTATGTGTGTTACCTCAGAACTTTTGACTGGGTGAACCGATTTTTATGATACTTTTTTTTATTTGAAAGCTAGTGCTTCTAGTGTGGTCTCATATAAATTTTATCAAAATCGATGTAGTACTTTATTAGAAAATTAACAAAAATCAAAAATAATAATGCAAAAATGTACTTAGTTGTTGGGATGGAATTCGGTTTTTAACGTGTTTAGCGTTTTTCTTAGTAGCTTAGAGATATGCTATACAGGGTGTAAAAAAAATGGTATAGGAGCCGTTAACTGGAACTTCTACTCAACATACTGAACATCTTTCCCCAAGGAACTGAATTCTCAAAAAAAATGTGGACCCTCCATACCAAAATACACAAAATAGATCGATCAGCTGATCGATTTGTATGAATAGTTATTTTTTTTGCCATTTCAGGAAGGTCATAGAACTAAAGTTGTTCAGTATGATGAGTAGAAGCCCCAGTTAAGTAACGGAACCTGCGCCAATTTTCTAAATGCCATTTTTTTTAAATGGGTTCAATTTTAAAATGTTGTTTGTTAGTGCATAACCTATCTATGGTCAGATACAGAATGTAACAAAATTGGTATAGGTCCCTTTAACTGGGGCTTCATCATACTGAAAAACTTTTGATCTACAACTTTGCTGAAATCTCTGAAAAATTTTTGATTTCTTCATACATAACGATCAGCTGATTGACCAATTTCGTTCGTTTTTGTATAGAGCGTCGAATTTTTTTTTGCGAATTGACTATGGGTTCTTTGGGGAAAGTTGTTCAGTATGATGATTAGAACACCCAGTTAACGGGTTCTACACCAATTTTTTTACACCCTGTGTATATAGCATATCTCTGTGTATGGTAACAAATCTCTGCTTCAAATGTTAAAAATGTTTTAGCGTGAACGAATGAATGAATGAATGAATGAATGAATCATTACAATGCAATGTGTCTTGGTGTAGTCGAGAACGTTTTCGGGATAAAAAAAATACAACAACGTCCTCGTGAAATAAACTTACATACCTAAATATAGTGCTTTTTACCGTACTAGTAGTCTAAAAAGTATATTGCTTAGACCTAGATATTTAAATTAACGAAACAAACTTAAAACTAAGCCTGGTGGGCAAAAAAATCGCTTCGTTTCACGTTGAAAATCTTATATTTTTCCATCAACCATAATAACACTGAAAGAAGACCAAAAGCTTAATTAATCGCCATCCCCCCGTCGTTAATTGAATATTAACCCTCTTACCCCCCAAGCCTATGTCCCCCGTTGTCCCCCTGTAAAAACAACCCTTTCTTATTTTTCCCGCTCTTTTCCCCCCTTGCAAGACGATAAATCCACGCTGAGACAGAAGGGAGATAACTTACAAACGTAATTTTACATTTGCCTAAAAAACCTACAGAAACAAAATGTATTCTACGACTGAGGAATAGCGCTGAAGTTCAGTTTATGATAAAATTTTTGGCGGCCTTTAAAATTTGGTCGTATTAAACAAGAAAAAGCCTCCGCAATTCGTCATTCGAATTCCGCGGGCTCGCAACTTCTGTTTTCAAGTCGGGGAGGTTTTGAATTTGGAATCGATGGGATCTAAAGAGATTGTATTGCGAGTCCCTAGCGAGTCCCTAGTGCAAGCTGACTAGCAATATATATTTTATCTGTCAGGCTTCCACGCCGCGCAATTAGAAAAATTCGCTGTACTCTTCCACGAAGCCTTCCAACAATACAAGTAGTTTTTTTAAATTGCTTCTTTTGATTTGTTTTATCGTTTTCTCTTAAATGTAATAACCAGCAAGTAACTATACTTCTCGAACGGATACTTGAGTCCAACATGTTCTTTTACTTTCGAGCAACTGAGGAGCAAGCGTTAGCGAGCGGCGAAGGAGTGACGAAGGCAAAGTATATAATTATTAGTATTAACATACAGTATGGACACACCTGCCGCTCTCTAGATTCCGACCTCACCCCCTCGTCACCCAGATTGATACAGATTGGTTACAGTTTGGTTCTCGAACGTATGGGATTTTGCCGTGATTTTGTTTGCTCCGTCATTTGTTTTTAGAAATGTCATTTCACGACCGTTGTATGCAGTGTCCGGGGTGTGACGAAGGTATTGTGATGGCAAAAGAAATCGAAGTTGAGATTTGGTAGGAACGAGTAGATTCTAATAAAAATTAATAATAAATGTATCCGTAGGCGTGTGTCTGTACGTCTGTCCAGTGCTCTAGTTCCTGGACCGATGTATGTAAAATTGAGGTCAGGACAATGTTATCTTTATAATATCAGCTCATATACGTCACCACCGAGGGGCTCAAGCCTACCCTGAATTAGGGCCGATCAAGTCGACCACCTGGTCCCAGTGCGGGTTGGTCAACTTCACACACAACCTTTGAGTTTCTTCACAGGCGTGTGCAGGTTTCCTCACGATCTTTTCTTTCACCTTAAGAACGTCCGATAAACATACATATGAAATTGAAATTCAAAAACACATTGGTACGTGGCAGGATCAGAACCACGACCTCCCGGACAGGAGGTAGCGGCCAGCGGCCCTAGTCGTTACGCCACCGACGCTCTAATCTTTATATATATATATATATATATATATATTACCCCTATATTGATTGGGGTGTATAAGTGATTTTTACTATGGTGGAACCATAGTAAAAAAAAATATTATTTTATTGACTCAAAAACGGCCCTGACTATTTTGATGAAACTCGGTACGTTACTACAGCTTTACATGGCCTACAGCACGCGGTAAATTGTAATTTCAAAAAAAAAACTGAATAATAAACGCTTTTTTTTGTAAACTTTTATAAATTTTAAAATACCTTACTTTTCTTTGCTTCTAAGTAAGTGTAATGTTTTTTTTTTCAATAATATGTGTATGCCCAATTACGACAGACGATAAAGGCTTAGCGAGAAAGTATGCTCAGCGTGGCTGTACAATTTGTACTATCTGGCTTTATTTTTTGGTTCTTGTTTTATTCTCTACTAGCTGTCCTGGCGAACTACGTAGCGCCTTACATTACACTACCCTACCCTACCCTACACTACCCTACCCTACACTACCCTACCCTACCCTACACTACCCTACCCTACACTACTCTACCCTACACTACACTACCCTACCCTACACTACTCTACACTACCCTACACTACACTACCCTACCCTACCCTACCCTACACTACCCTACCCTACACTACCCTACCCAACCCTACATACACTACACTACACTACCCTACACTACCCTACACTACCCTACACTACACTACCCTACCTTACCCTACACTACCCTACCCTACCCTACACTACACTACCCTACCCTACCCTACACTACTTTACTCTACACTACACTACACTACACTACCCTACCCTACCCTACCCTACCCTACATAACAACCTTCTCCTGACAATAACGAACTCGACAAAAAAAGAATTAGCCAAATCGGTCCAGCCGTTCTCGAGTTATGCGCTTACCAACACATTTTGCGATTCATTTTTATATATTAGACTTAATTATTACAGAAGAAACGTTAAGTTCTCAAACGGTTCTTTTTAATGTTAAAAGTTTCTGTTTCGGATATTTCAATCCATTTTTTCTACTCCCATTTGGTAATTTGCTTAATACATAACCTTAAATCATATCACAAAGTGTTCGTTCCTACTAGTGGCTTTACAATGATCATTTCAAAACGAGACAACTGTTCTAGAATGAAACTTTTAAAATATTTTTATGGTTCTCGCTTCAAAAATTCAATATAATGATTTTGACAAAATTTTGGATTATTTTTATTTATTTCATGGTCGTAAAAAAATATTAAGTATATGCCACTGCACGCAATTAGCCATGCAGCGGCTTATAGAACTTTTTTGTTTTTATGTTCATTAGTTTCAAAATAGTTATTTATCATACAAGGGTGGTAAAAAGGTAAAAAACAAACGAGTGACATTTGTAAGCCCGACCCACAGGCGAGGGTTTACCGTCGTCACGAGTTTGTCATTTCCTTTAACACCCATGTTATCATACTACGTTTTTCAATACAGTTGTGAGAAAATAGGTAAATTAAAAAAACGAACGTGATAGAAAACAAAATACTTATCAAGGTTTTGGCAACACATCATTTAACGCGACTTGAAGCTCATTTTAAATGTCCGGGGAGTATTCTCACTTTGTTTCTTCCTATGCATACACTTTAGTATATTTTTTATTACTTAAATATTAATATACTAATATAATATACATATTAACTATTCATAATTGTATTCGTATTCGCTTTAAAAAAAACTAATTATATATGACATGTAATTATCAAATTACTTATTCACTACTAAAACAACTCAATTCAGTTTTACGAAAGTTGCGCTATATTTAGTTTTTTTTTTATATTACTACTCTAAATAGATTGCAACAAGACTTGGTATAATATTATTGTAAGCATTAAAACCTCCTTGGAAAAGAGGACCTATTCCTTGGTGTAACCTATGCGCTTCATTCATATTTATTCTCCTTTCTTCACAAAGATATAGGTAGCCCTAGACAATCTAATCAGCTAGCGTTATGTACTAACCTCTTTAAAAGTCTCCTTTCAAAAGTCTTAAAAAAGATAATGTATCTTTGGTTTTTATATTTTTTATTTGCTAGAAATGTCTTGTTCCTCTGAGCTAGAAATTTTAAAAAATGGCAAAGTAAAAAGCACGTGTGTGGTATAATAAATTTTGTGCACAGTTAACTGGCATGTTATAAAGTATCACTTTTCGAGTAACCGTATTGAAAATAATATTAAAGTGAGTAGAATATTTTAATTTGATTAAAAGTGTATTTCATTGATCGTCCCAGTACCTGCGTACAAACATTGATTGTATTGCTAACAATACCTAAGTATACCTAAGTATATTGAAGAAAAATACAGAGTACCTAATAATAATAATATTGTTACGATCTGCATCCCTCGGAATAAAGAAAGGGTAATTTTTTTAGGGGCAACTTCTCTTAGGGCCGTCGTCGTCCGCCCAAGGAAGACCTCTGAAGACCGCACCATTGCCTTCAAGTCACGCAAGTTTGGGGGATCACGGTATGTCGGTGGGGGGTCAATGGGGTGTGGGGGTAAAAAGAAGGAATAAATGAGCTACCCCCGTTTTAAATTGCTAAGATGCGGGGTGCAGGGTGTTGTTCTTTAATTTTGTTTTGCGAGTTGTTTCGCGACTACGGAGTATAATACTGTAAATGTATTTCGTTTACTGATAAGAAAACCCGTAAACAAAATCTAAAAAGAAACATTTCTTCAACGTGATATGATCATAATCATAATAGTTAATTTATTGGTAAAAATATTTTATGTAGGTATCTCTGTATCAAGGACGTCGTCGCGATTATTAATTTTCACGATATTCTTGTATTAGATCAAATGTTGTCGACTAAGGCCCGATCGCCCTAATTCAGGGTAGGCCCCTCGGTACTACTTAGGGACGTATGTAAGCTGATAAGAAGATCAAGTGCTTTTTTCCACAATTGATAAGCCCTTGGCATCATCTCACCTGATGGTAAGTGACGATGATGCCGAAGATGGAAGCGGGCTTACATAGATTCCCCAACGGAATGGGGATCTGGCTACCTTATCTTCAATACGGAACACATCAATGCTGTTAACACTGATGTTTGGCGGCAAGACTTAGAAAGATGGTGGTTGCTCACTAGGCGGGCTTAGAAAATGCCCTACCGTCAACCAAACCGAGTCTTACAAGTTGACTCTACCGGGAATTGAACCCGCGACCTCCTGGTGTGAAGCGACTGGACTAACCATTACGCCACGGAGGCGGTTAATTAAATTATATCCCACCAAAAACATCCTGTAAAAACTAGCCAAGTCTCGATTGAGCTGCTTGTTTTTCTATAAAAAGTAATGAAATCTCTAAGCAAAGCCAAGCCTAGTCTAGGGTTCTTTACTGCGATTTCTTCATTATTATGGTTAGATTTTATGTGACCTGCCGTTGAACATTCTTTATGCATATTTACTCCTTGAGACATCCAAGTCAACGGCCAAGTCACATAAAATCTAACCATAATAATAAAGAAATCGCAGTAAAGAACCCTAGACTAGGCTTGGCTTTGCTTAGAGATTTCATTACTTTTTATAGAAAAACAAGCAGCTCAATCGAGACTTGGCTAGTTTTTACAGGATGTTTTTGGTGGGATTTCACTTATTTTTGTAGAAAACTACATTGATTCATGAACTCCGCCTTAAAAACTAGTAAATCAAGGAGTTCGGTCCTGCGACTGCATAAATAACTTTGTAATCCTATATATTTTATATGGGATTACAAAGTTATTTATGTAGTTTGTGTAACTAGAAAACTGGACCGAAATTGCTAAATGTTTGAGTTTTTCCTTGCTTTATACACTAAAGACTAATTGTATTCTAAATTTGAATCTTCTATGTCGGCTAGAAGTGCCTTGGAATTTTGATGATCTGTCAGTCAGTGAGTGACAAATTAGGAAACTTTGACTAGTTATAATTCTTAAAGTACTGGTTCAAATTGAATGAAATTTGGCTCATATGATGCCTGCTTGGGTACAGAAACTTTAGGCTTCTAGGTTTATCTACAACGAAGTTGTGGGGGGGTCGAAAATGGCCTGAACTGCTTCGAGAAAAGGATGGTACGGCCGTGCCGCTTTTTTTTCTCGACTTGGCGGGGGCACTGCCGTGCCCCCAGATTTTTTTTCTTAAAAATATTTTATTTAGGTATCTCTATATCATTAGAAAGTCGTCACGATTATTCATTTTCACGATATTCTTGTATTAGATCCAAAGTATTTTTTTAATCCACAATTTATAAGCCCTTGGTATCATCTCACCTGATGGTAAGTGACGATGATGCCAAAGATGGAAGCGGGCTTACCAAGATTCCCCAACGCAATGGAGATCTGGCTATCTTATCTTCAAGCCGGAACACATCAGGCAAGCCCTCAGCATACCCAGTTCCGAAATTCGAATTAGAAATGTTAAACACGTTTAAAAAAAACAGGCCAAGTGCGAGTCGGACTAGCACTCCGAGTGTTCCGTACCACCAAAACTCTCCATACAACTACATAGTATAATGCCAATGATACATATACACATTATAAACAAAAGACATCTACGCGAGCAACAAAAATATGTTTTTTTTGTCATTCTGTTGGGATTCCTTAGCGCGAGTACGACTCACACTTGGCCATTTTTTTTTAATTTTTTGTGTTACTTCAGTATTATTAATATAATTACATAAAGTTTCACGCTTGTGTGTAGCGCCGTTTTTACGATAGAGCTAAATCAAAAATACTTCTAAAGACCTATCCTATATAGGGTGACTTTTAATTAGTTCTTGATAGCAAAGGATATGAATGTACTCGTGATTACAAACAACTTTCCCAAAAAAACTATATGTCAAATATGAAAAAAAATTTTGGTCCTTGATACATTTTTGCCGATTTGATAACTTATATTATGTAGGTATCGAGGGCGAAAATTTTTTTTTCATATTTCACGTATAGTTTCTTTGGGAAAGTTGTTTGTTATCACCAGTACATTCATATCCTTTGCTATCAAGAACTAATTTGAGGTCACCCTGTATACAACTCGTTTTTTGTATGGAGTTATTTTTTTCATTTTTTCTAGTTTTGAGTAGTTTTGTTAAAGCGGCAACAGTAATACACATTCTGTGATAATGCCAACTGTCTACATTACGGTTCACGAAATACAGCACGCTGACAGACGGATGTACGGACAGACAGCGGAGGCTTAGTAACATGGTCCCGTTGGTCCCTAAAAAACGACTTCCAATCCAACAACATAGTACTATTTTGTATTATTATTTTTGTTTTTTTTTTAATTTTCTAAAAAAAACTGCACCGATTTTGATAAAATTTGTATGGGACCAACCTAGCAACAATCGAATAAAAAAGAATAATGAAAATCGGTTAACAATATCCGAAGATATCGCCTAACAAACATACAAAAGAAACACACAGTCAAATTAACAAATACAAAATCATTTATTTGTGAAACATGCGGTATAAAGGTGTTACAAAGAATATATGTTGTACATATTGAGTACCTCCTCCGTTTTGGAAGTTGGTTTTAAAGATTTTTTTAATATTTTTTTTACCATTGGTAAGTCCTTGGCATCATCTCACCTGATGGTAAGTGACGATGATGCCGAAAATCGAAGCAGCCCGCTTCCAAGATTCCCCAACGCAATTGAAAACTGGCTATCTTATCTTCAAAATACTAGTTATTGATTGATATACGTTTAAAATGTTATGTTACAATATAATTTAAAAAATCATTGACGGTCAGGCTGTCAATAAACAAATAAAAACGCACACCTTTCATGAATTTTATTACCGATATTACTTTTTCTGACAAAACAAAGTAGATTTTTCAAATAACTTAGTAAACTTAGTAATTATTGTAACAGATCGAAGTTAAACAAAACTAGCACCCAATAAGCAAGCCGCTTACAACCTCCTGACGAAATATTAGCCGACATTTTCAAAAACTTGACAATCTACCTACCAATAATTAATTCTCGACCCCCAGAAATCACCCCTATCGGATTCCCCTCCGATGTAAAGACGGTACATAGGGGGTGTTCTAAAAATGCACTCCGTCATTACATTAAAAGATATAATTAAGGGGGAGGGAGCTCCCTCAGGGAAATTTCGCCTTCTTTCGACATTTTAAAGCCCCCTATTCTTAAAATGTTCGCCACGGAGTAACGTAGACAGTTACTGGAAGGGACAGTGTTGGTAAGTTTTCGTTACGTTGGAGACAAGCGTAACGAAAACGTTAAAAAAAGATAAAAATATACAGTCGAACATGGAACCTCCTCCTTTTTTGAAGTAGTTTAAAAAGTAGTAGTACGTGATGTGATGACTCACTCCAATGTGTTTATATGTCACCGTAAAATTGTAAAAACCGTTAGATTATAATCTAACGGGATCAATCTCGCGAGATTGTGAACTGTCGAAAAATTGTGAACCGTAACATACTGCTTACAATTTCACTAGTGTCATTGTCATCTCACTAGTGAAATTACAATTACACTAAGCGAAGTGAATAACATTAAATAAATGAGCGAGCGAAGAGAGGTTTAATAAATTAATAAGTCCCCCCCCCCCTGGGTAGCAGAATGCTTCGCAGTAGAAGGAATCATCGGTTTTATTCGGAGATACAAGAATGGGCCATGTAATTGTAAGCCGATTGACCATTTACCGTCATATTATAATCTAACAGAATTTCGTGTAGTGAGGTTGTAATATCGCTGTTTCGACAATATCCCGGCGACATATATATATAGAAAATTGTCTACGTAATGCCACTAAGTACTATTTGTATCAAAATAACTAGCTTTTGCCAGCGGCTTCACTCGCGTGAACATAGCTTTTATGACTGTCTTCGAGGGTGCGCAGTGCGCTAGCCGCAAGCAACTCGCGAGCGTGGAAAAAAGTAGTCTACCTGTTAATCCAGATCCTAATCTGCCTATCCACAAAATGTCATCCATATACGTTCAGTAGTTTTGCGTGGAAGAGGGACAAACATCTACACATACAAACTTTCACATTTATGATATTAGTAGGATGTAAGATTTTTATTAAGTGACGGCAAGAGATAGGTAAAAACAAAAGATGCTAAATAAATTGAGACAAGAGTGGTCTTGTCATTATTTTTACTATTTTATGACCTAACTATAGCTGTTTTCCGAGGCTTCATCCGCGTGAACAACGTTTTTATGACTTTTCGAGGGTGCGCAGTGCGCGAGCCGCAAGTGAGTTCGAGAACGAGAGCCGAAAGTTCTCGAGTGGCGACCGCGCACCGGAAGACGTAGCGTAGGCAGACCTTCCACTCAGTGGACCAATGACCTGGCTATGGTCGCGGGAAGCAGCTGGATGCGGGCAGAGCAGAACCGGTCGTCGTGAAAATCCTTGGGGGAGGCCTATGTCCAGCAGTGAACGTCCTTCGGCTGATTTGATGATGATGATGATGAAAGGGACATTAAAAAAGCTAAGCGATGAAGTGCCAACACATCCATTTAATTTGTATCCTTGCTTATATAAAGAACCCCAAGACATCGCTTAAGCGGAATGAGGCTCATTATTGCCGAATGTACCTACATTATAATATTATACTAGGTACCTAGCTACTATAAAGGATGTTATTAGAACTTGATACTGGAAACAATGTCTCTCATAAAGTTTCGATTGGATAAAAAAGTTGAGAGATAAAAATTAATATCTTGAGTAAAAAAAATAAGTTACTAAAATAATTTTGAACAAAAAAAAACCGACTCAAACAGGAAACTAAGGTTCCCCTCGATTTCTCTCGGATGCCATCATCAGATCCTGGTTTCCTTATATATATATACTAGCTGTCCCGGCGAACTTCGTACCGCCTTACATTACATTACACTGCCCTGCCCTACCCTACACTACCCTACACTACACTACACTACCCTACCCTACACTACCCTACCCTACCCTACATACACTACACTACACTACCCTACCCTACACTACCCTACACTACACTACCCTACCCTACCCTACACTACCCTACCCTACACTACCCTACCCTACTATACCCTAATTTTATTATAATCGGTTAAGTGGTTTAGGAGTCCATTGAGGACAAACATTGTGACACGAGATTTATATATATTAAGAGATATATATATATTATATATAGTCGAATTGAGAAACCTCCTACTTTTTTTAAGTCGGTTAACAAAGATTATTTTCAAAACATCAAATGGTGGTACATATTACATTTCAATATCAGTCAATCAATCAATAAATCAATCAATCAATTCAGACCGATTGAGGCCTCGGCGACTGTAATTATGGATAAGAGCGACGTTGGTGCGCTCTTACGTGACGGACGTAGCCAATTTTGCTGAGAATGTTCTGCCACACTCACAGTATGGCCGCTGGTATTAAATTATATTGTTTAGCCGCTGTTGATAAATTATATTGTATGGCCTCTGGTGGTAAATTATATTGTTTAGCCGCTGTTGATAACTTATATTGTACGGCCGCTGGTGGTTAATTACATTGTATGACCGCTAGTGGTAAACTATATTGTATGGCCGCTGATGGTATATTATATTGTATGGCCGCAGATGGTAAATTATATTGTATGGCTGCTAGTGGTTAATCGTTAGATATGTATACAGCTATCTATCGTTTAGACATTATGGGAGCACGGTGGCTTTAACAAGCCAATGAAGACGGTTTTTTTCACCGCAATAAATTGCAATTTTTTACCGACGAAAATACGTAGGATGTTCTCAAATCAACCCGTATATAATACTAGCTGTTCTTCGCGAGCGTAAAAAAAGTTTTTTGAGAAGACTACGGAGCCCTACTTTCCGCAAGTCCGACTCGCACTTGAACAACGTTCCTATGACTTTTCAAGGGTGCGCAGTGAGCCGCAAGCGTGGAAAAAGGTAGCCTATGTGTTAATCCAGGTCCTAATCTGTCTACTTACCAAATTTCAGCTAGATCCGTTTAGTAGTTATTGTGTGAAAGAGTAACAAACATACATCCATACATTCTTACAAACTTTCGCGTTTATTATATTAGTAGGAAAGACTAGTATCATGTATGACCACGTATAATTTTAAAGTCCGATTTCGATAATTCTTTTTCCATTGGAATACTTTGAAATTAGACCCATTTAAATTTAAATTGGAAAATGAAATTTTATCTATATGAGTCGAAAAATGGGGGATTAATTGATTGTTCACCTACTGGATCTTCATCTGTGAACCAATTCTGTTGAAACTTGGCATACATGACACTACAACATGACCTGAAGTTGGTCTGATGACGGAGACGGAAGACAGTCGAGGGAACTCCTCAACAGTGTACACCAGCTACCTCGTGTTTGGGCTTATGTATTTATTCATCTAAATGGAAACTTTGTATCCAATTAAAGATTTATGGGTTATTAATATAATTAAGGGTCTGATGATACAGGTGGAAAGTTTTTAAAAGTAGGTCATCGAAAATAAGTAGCTTTTGATTAGTATATTTTTGTCACGGAAAATAAAAAACAATTTTTTTTTTGACTAAAAATGGAACCGACGAGAAAACGGATCTGAAAAACGAAAAATAATCCTTTTCTACCTAAGCTCCTTACCAAATAACTTTGACTCGGCGCTAATTTCAATTTACGTAATATGTAAGTAGGTCATCTAAAATAAGTAGCTTTTGATTAGTTTATTTTTGTCACGGAAAATAAAAAATAAACATTTTTTGACTAAAAATTTGAACCGACAAAAAGGAAATGAAAAACGAAAAATTAAAAAATAATATTTTTGTACCTAAGCTCCTTATCAAATAACTTTGACTCGGCGCTAATTTCAATTTACGTAATATGTAGGTAAGTACTTGATTTTTCTTGTTTGTTTTCTATTTTTTTTAAGATTAAATCAGTTTCTTTCTTTTTTCGACAGATTATTTTTTGTTAAAAAGTTCTTTTAGGTCAAAAATTTTCATTTTTAATTTTAAAGCTCTGGAGTCATCGCAGGTGTTTGTTTGTTACAAATGTCATATTGAAACGCCCCGAGTGAGATTTCATCACTTTCAGGAAGATTCTTGGTCGTGAATTAAAAACAAGAGCTGTTTTTTTAAATATAAATTAGCACTGAACTTTAACAACTGAACTGGCAATGGGATATTTGACAGTATCTAAAAAAAAATATAAATTATTATTCACTAAATAGCATTTCTCCTACAAAAGCATTAAAAAAATTACTCATTTCATATTTCAATCGAATTCTATTTTATATTTATCAAAATCACTAAAGTAGTTCGTCAAAGACAATGACGTCACAAGTTTGTAACATGAACAATTTCAGAACAAAATGTAGTTTTAGACAGTTTTTAAAAAGTAACTCAAATAACTAGTAGTCAAATACCGGATAACATAGGCTAAATACTTATTATTATCTACACTAACATTATAAAAGGTAGAGTTTGTAAGTTTGTGCGTTTGTTTGTAGAAAGTAATATCTGTAACTAATCAACCGATTTTGAAAATTATTTCACCAGTAGAACACTATATTATTTCTGACTTTCATAGGCTTTTATCTACGCTCCTTATATGCTTGGGGCTCGCACATCACTCACTCTCAAAGACAGCCATAATAATTTTCGGAAAACCTTAAAACTTATATATACTATAAGCTTTTAATATTGCATTGTCACGCGATATACATATACATGCGAAATTTCAGCTCAATCGGAAACCGGGAAGTGGGTCAAATTTAACTTGCAAGATTTCACCCGAACAAACATACATACATTGCAAGTTAAATTAAAGCTTGTAAAAACGGTGCTCACGCGAGCGATGCCGCGGGCAAAAGCAAGTAGATCATAAAAATATTAAAAACAAGATTGATAAAACAAAAATAACGATGGCTATAAATTTAAGAAAGAACTCGAATTTATCAGAACCTTGCAGGACAACGCTCAAAATTTAAAATGTCACTTAAAAAGGAAACAAGCACGTTTGTCTTTCAAAATTGGCGGGTAAATTTCCCGCGTCAACGCCGGAGGGACGTGTCAGGACTTAGAAAAACCCACCAAAAAAAAAACGTTCAAAAGGCGGGTAAAAGGAAAGAAAAAATATATAGAACCCGGGTATTATCCTTGTTAATTCCGGGGGTAATTTAATTCACGCCTAATTCTATTTGCCGAGTAAAACGGGGAGGTGATAATTGCGGGACACTTTTTTGTGACATGGGCGAAGGAGGGAAATATAGGATTTTTCCTCCGCCCACACGTTTTAAGAGTTTTTTTTTTCCCCTCTCTTTTAACCTGTCCGTGGGAATTATGCCTTTTCGGTGGTATAAAACAGTAAACTCTGCGGATCAGGGTATGTAAGAAACGTTGTTGTTTAAAAAATATTCAAAACTTATTGTCATGTTGTAGAAAAATATATTGCTTACTTGCCTACTAACAATAAATGAACACCAAAACACGTATTTAGATTAGGGTTGCCAAGCGTCCTGTTTTCCCAGGTCGTGTCCTGCTTTTGGGGGGGTGTCTTGGATAATTTTTAAGTAGTGTCCTGGGTCTGGATGAATTGTCTTATTTGAGAATCGAGTATGTGTATACCCAGTAGAGGTGCGATAGACATTGAAGAGCATCAAAAAAGGCCAAACACAAGATTACAGTCTTAGGGAGGGACTTCTAAAACTTTAGGCAATTTGTTTAAGAAATTGTCGATAAGTTAGAAAACAGTACCTAGCTTATGAAGGGGCTGCAGCTTAATGCTTGCTATTAGTTAAGTTACATTGATCCTATATTCATTGCCTGATTTCTATTAACTATTGTTCTTATATTGCGTACTGTTTTTAAACAGAAATGTCCTGGTATTCCGAATTTGGGGATGGCAAGCTTACACAGGCTGTAACAAAGCTTGTAGGAGCCGTTAACTTTACTGGGCTTATAAAAAGCAAGTCTTCATATAAATTGATCAGCTGATTGACTAATTTGGTGTATGTGACCGTCTAGTCGACTCGCAGGGTGCTATAAAGCCTTAAACAAACGGTCACAATATGTAAAAAAAAGGATATGGTTCCTGGGTAATTTGGCGCAAGTGATTTCTTTTTTTTTTTGAAAATATCTAAAAAAAGGAGGTTAAGGGGGTGATTTTTCGGTGGTACATATGTTACCCTTGTCTATGCGGGACTTGTAGAATGTGGTCGTTGGTGGTATATAAATTACCATGGTCCGTTACGTTCTGTCTGTAATTTTAGGCTAGTTCTTTCACCTGACTGTAGTTCTCAATTTGTTAATTTAAGTAGATAAATATAAGATTGGTAAACAAAATATTTGACATTTTTACAATTTTATAATCCAAAATACATAAAACCATACTTGCATACATTTTTATGTATTTATTTCGATAATTGACATGTCAAGAATAAACAGCTACCTCTAATAGCTCTACTTTGAGCTATCAAAAACCATACAAACACTAATAGCTTTCTTTAATATATGTGTTAGATATAGTAAATTTTTCATAACTGAACTCAAATAGCACTTATCAGAATTTTCGAAAAACAAAAATTATGAAAGTTTCAGAGCGACATACATATTGCAGAACAGATGGCCGATGGAGCAGTAAAGTTCTCGACCGCGCACCGGAAAACGTAGCGTAGGCAGGCCTCCCACGCGGTGGACCGATGACCAGGTGAAGGTCGCGGGAAGCCGATGGATGCGGGCAGCGCAGGACCGGTCGTCGTGGAAATCCTTGGGGAAGGCCTTTGTCCAACAGTGGACGATTTGTGGCTGATATGATGATGATGATGATACATATTGCAAACCGAAAATGACCGTTACATTAACTTTCACACCAATATTCACTGACAAATGAAGTCGCGGGAAGTGATCAAGTGTAATGTTGCCCGGTATTACATAAAAAAATGTATCATAAAATACCATTACTTTCAAATTATATTTTTGCCTTAAATAGAAAACTATATATTTTGCAATCAAACTAAGTGGTACGAATATTAATTTTATTTGATTATGACTTATGAATTATGATGACGTAGACGCTAGACGCAGTTTGTTTGAGATTGTGCTAAGTGAAGGGTTATGGTCGCGGGAAGCCGCTGGCTACGGGCAGCGCAGGACCGGTCGTTGCGGAAATCCTTGGGTGATCCTTTGTCTAGCAGTGGACGTTTATCGGCTAGGATGATGATAATTATAATGAAGGTTGATGGAGGAAGCTTATGTTCAACAGAGAGGTCTTCGGATTGACATGATGATGATGTTTATTTATGTATAAATGGTATTTTTTAAGAATTCACTGGATTCACCCTTAGAAAAGTGGTTCAGTATTATGAATAGAAGCCTCAGTTAACGGGTCCTTTAATTTAACCAACCTTATTGCAAATTGCAGCTGAAACACTTCACTATCTTATTTCACCAATGCATTCGATACCGCACATCACGACGATCACTTTCAAAATCTAATGCTAAACTGACCAGTGCTTCTGATGGTCATTGTCAACAGAAAGTAGTATTAAAATCCAAATTTATAACCCTTTGATTTAATACCGGTTTCGGACGGCCCGCGGAACTGACCGGTGCAGTGTCCCCCAAGGGTCATTCCTAGGCCCCTTTTTATTGCGACTTTTTTGAATAGAGACTGGTCAATCTGGTTTCGCTGACCCTTCCTTATCCTTTTGAAAGTGTTGGATTTTTGCAGCTGCTTCAGGACTGGTTTGCGACAAAACAGTTTTATGTTTCCCTGTCAGGGCGTCCGTTGTTTCCGGCGAGGATTTTATTGTGAAACTGCGTTACGCATACAATGTGGAATTAATGTTTATTGATTAAGTTTTTTGTAGCGTGTATAGAACGTGACAAATCGTATTTTGAATTGCTTTAATTTTTAAACTTGCACGAAGTTTAGATCAAACATGAATATTCACTGGTCAGTCATCCCTACTAATATTATAAATGCGAAAGTAACTCTGTCTGTCTGTTACGCTTTCCCGCAAAAACTACTGAACGGATTTGGCCGAAATTTGGTAGGTAGACAGATTAGGACCTGGCATATGACATAGGCTACTTTTTACCACGCTCGCGAGCCGCTTGCGGCTCGCGCACTGCGCACCCTCGAAAAGTCATAGAAACGTGGTCCACGCGGGTGAAGCCGCGGGAAACAGCTAGTAGTGTTATATACATATAGTGTTAGATAAGTTAGCGGCACGTAACAATTTGGCGGCAAAATGTGAAAAATTAAATTACTATCTATTTTTTCTTTCAAATGACTGAATTGTTAAAAAAAGCTTTTCTAATTTATCCTTAAAGTTTACTTTACTTATTTAATTTATTTATTATTTATTTATTTTCAGCTAAGTACCAACTAAAGTACACACCTATAGATATTATATAAAACCTTAAAAAATTAAACAAACATACTATTGTATATTAAACAAAAAACATGTTTACGAAAAACGCCCGTCGATTCGTCCCTCTATCCGCCACCCTTTCCCCAATGCTTAACAATGTTGGCATTTTCTTTAAGAATCGAGCCGATGTTATTAGCCTACTCTAAGCTTTAAAGAAATCAGTTTTCAATTTTGACATGTTGTTATCTATACGATTTTGCAAGAAAGTATGTGCAGTGTTGCTGTACAATTTATTTTTCTCGGTTATGGACCTGACCCGGCAATAAAACGGTCGTAGGTACCTAGATGTGTGTACATGTACAGAGGCCAGCACATCAAGCTAGACACTTTGGACTTTGTACCGTTCTTATGCCGTATATTTATGGATCAGAATCGCACTACGAGTAGACAGACACTCGTAAGTAAGATAGCTTGAGTGCTGGCCTCTGTACCTAAGTCAGCTCGGAAAAGAGGTCACTCACTAAACTATTTATAACACGAGCCCCTGTGCGCGCAGGGCTGTCACATTACTTTCCTACATGGCGTGCGTATTTTCAAGCGACTTCCAAAAAGGAGGAGGTTCTCAATTCGACTTTATGTTTTTTTTATGTGTGTTACCTCAGAACTTTTGACTGCGTGAACCGATTTTTATGATTCTTTTTTATTTGAAAGCTTTTAAATTTTATCAAAATTGGTATAGTATTTTAATATCAAATTATCAAAAACCAAAAATAATAATGCAAAAATGTACTAAGTTGTTGCGATGGAAGTCGGTTTATTAAGGTGTTTAGCGTTTTCAATTATCTAAACGTAGCGGTTCAGGTACGCAGTCAGTACAGCCCTTGTACAGCGTGTTAAAATAACTGAGCACTAATTATATATAGCATATCTCTGAGCACTAATACTTTAAAGCGGGCATCTACTCACCAAACTGAACAACTATTTCCAAGGAGGTTCCTTAATCGATTCTCACAGAAAATTTTGGCCTCTCCATACAAAATTAATCAACCAGCTGATCGATTTGTATGAAAAGTCCATTTTTTTTATGCGATTTCAGCAAAGTAGTATAACAAGAGATGTTCAGTTTGATGAGTAGATGTGTACCTTAAAATATTAGTGCTTAGTATTTTACACGCTGTAGATAATTAACTTTAAATTGATCAATTAAGAAAACAAAAGCAAAAAAGTTGATGCCAGTGATGACATGCAGAACTGCGAGACATGGTCGCTTACTATGGGCCACTCAAAGGGCAAAGGAGCGTGCTATCTTCGGAGTTTCCTTACGTGATTGAATCCGAAACGAGGAGATCAAAAATAGCCCTCAGATGGCGGATATCAATGTGATGAGTTGGCACTAGTACTTACAAGTTTTGAGGCGACGCATTGGAAAATTTGGTCGCAGGATCTCCATTTTTCTCAGCAATTATTGAACATATAAAAGTGATATTTTGTAACCTGATTCTTCATTTCATCATATCAGCTCATATACGTCCCCTTTGAGGGGCTCGAGCCTACCCTGGATTAGTGCGATCGGGCCTTAGTCGACCACGCGGGCCCAGTGCGGGTTTATCGACTACACACACAAGCTGCGAGTTTCTCCGCAGGCGTGTGCAGGTTTCCTCACGGTGTTTTCCTTCACCGTAAGAGCGTCACCAAACGTACATATGAAAATTAATTTTGAAATCACATTGGTACGTGGCAGGATTCAAACCACGACCTCCCGGACAGAAGGCGGCGGCCCTAGCCGTTACGCCGCCGACGCTCCTTACGCCACCGACGCTCCTTCGTTTCAATCACTTCATTTTGTCAGTTGCAGAAACACTATTAGTTAACTTTTGTAACAGAAAAAAATATACATATAAACCCACAGACTTAAAATATAAGTCTGTGTATAAACCTCTTTTAAAACAGACATTTTCATTTTACAATTAAACCAGACCGATTTAGTAGGTACCGCAAAATTTTCTTAGTCGATTATTCTAAACACAGACTTCAATATGCCAGTTGGATTTAAAAAAATGTATTGTAGTTTTTAATTTAAAGCGAAAAAATAATAAAAAAAGTGCAAAAGTTTGGTAATTTTCTTTATTCTTTACACGTAAAGAAAAAGACAGAGACAACTGTTCCAATCAATGCCTCGCTTTTAAATAAATGTAGAATGTAATCAGTTACTAAAATCTGTCTTGTTTAGTTTTTACGAAGCACGAAACTTACATCGTTCAGTTGGGCCCTATCACAAATAACAAGGGAGGTTTTTATTTCATTTTAAGTCGTCCCTGTAGTTACAAAGCAAGAAAACTATAGAATCACGCAAATTCTCTATAAAATTTAAATATAACGAAAGATTCGCCGTCTTTTTATCGATTCCCTTGCATTAGGAATTTTATTGGTTTGTACTTAAAGTTAAGAAACGACTGGCACGGTCTTTGATAGTAATCTTTTTAATAAAGTAGGTATTCAAGCATGGTTTTTTTTATGAATACGATTTTTTTTATTTAACAGACAACCAAAAAGTTTGTGCATGTATTTATCTAATACAACCATTCAAAATCAATTCGCTGGGTGCAAAGTACTAGGTGGGGGTAATATAATCGATCGCAGCGCTCATAGTGGCCAACAGTAAAAATAATGTTGGCGCTGTCATCTATCATATCTCATAGTGAATTGTTTAGACTTAATGACCTAATTTTAGTAAAACATGTCCTTAAAATAATACTCATTTCGATCTTAAAACTATATTTAATTTATCATTAGCGATACAGGAACAATTGTATTATATGTTTATAATGAATGAAACCATTAAAGTAGCTTTATCTTCTTGTTTTACAGTAAAACTACAACTAAAAATGAAGTAAACAAACCCTGACATGTTCAAAATAAAACACTCTTTTTGAATTAATTTTACTTACCTCATTTGATTTGAATGACCAAAAATGATTTTACAACCCTTTCTCCACCCAAATCAAGATATCACAGTTATTTTGGAAATAAATTATTAGACAATTTTGCATTAAAATAATATTTGTCACAATGTTGTGATTAAATGTCAAAACGTCAGAGCCAACAAAGTTGCGGACGCTAGGTGGCGCTGAACTCGTGCACAGAGCCAATAATATGGATGTTTACATTGTAAAGAAACTTTCGCTTTTTTTTTCTAAAACGCACTAAATCAACAAAACGTTTTTAATAACAGTCAGTATTTATAGATAGGCATGACGACGAAGGAGGTTTTTTTTTACCTCAACCCTTTCACTGCGGCCATATGGTGACTGGCCGTCAATAAAGTTTTATTTTACGAAAATACGTGTGATAGTTAAGTATGGTCATACGTTCTTAACCGTTGCTGTTCATATGTTCTGTTCATTGTATTTTTTTCCTGTTTAATAATAATAATCAATATACTATTATTGAATACGAATTGTTTCGGTCAGTTGGGTGCAGTGCGCATGAGTTTGGGTTAAAACGGACAGAAACATAACGGAATGTGGTCTTAAAATGTATAAAAAAATTAGTGTAGGACACGTTAATTGGGGGTTCTACACTTCATACTAAACAACTTTCCCCGAGGAACCCATAGTCAACCTCAAAAAAAATTTGGACCCTTCATACTAAAATGCACAAAATTGGTCAACCAGCTGATCGACTTGTATGAAGAGTATTTTTTTTGCAATTTCAGCAAACTGGTAGGACAAAAGTTGCTCAGTATGATGAGGAGAAGCCCCAGTTAACAGCACCTACATCAATTTTGTTACACCCTGTATATCAAGGAGTACAAATCTTAGGCTTGACCTATCTTTCTTCATGATACTTTCAATATAAGGCGAGGATAATGATGATGGTGATCTGATGTTTGAAAAATCTATGATTTTTTTAAATATAACTATATTGGTGACTACTACTCTCTACTACTATTAACGAAAGTTTGTATGTATGGATGTATGGATGTTTGTTGCTCTTTCACGCAAAAACTACTGAACGTATCTGGATGAAATTTGGTAGGTAGACAGATCAAGACCTGGATTAACATATAATCTACTTTTTTCTACGCTCGCGAGCCGCTTGCTAAATAATTATTATTTTATATTTAATTTAATTTATATTTTCGTAAATTACTGAAAGTACAAATTTTCTGTGGACATACCTATTTAATATTTAAGGATTTTTTTCTTCAACCACAATAAGCAAAGCTTCCGCTATGTTATGGTCACCCTACCGCGAGACCGGTTCCGGCCTGAGCCGGACGCTAGGCCCGGTCAGAGTGACCGTCCTTGCGCACGTAGTCGAGGGTTCGAGTCGTGCGCGGGTCAAGCAGATGTTCCTTGCGTGTACAATGTGCCCATTGAACAATGGACATTCTTATGTAGATAAAGTATGTCCAAATAATGATAGGGAAGCTTCTGTCTATTTCATTTCTTTACAAAGGTTTCGCTTTGGTGTCATATCATAGTTCAGTGTTGTTTTAATCAGTTCTGTCACAGAAAATTTTGAAACGAGACCTTTAATGACTACTTTTTTTGTCTGAAGTATACATCAGGTATATTGTACATGTTCCCAGTGCGGCACTGGCGAAGAACCTAATATTTAAGGCTTTAAGATGCCTCAATCCGAGCAGTTTGATACGTGTTAAAATAATATCGAACGTAAGGCACATGTCCCACCGCCGACGAGAAAGCGACTAACTATCGACTATTTTCTCGCTCAAGAAACGTACAATACATGTAGATCCCGTGTCAATGAAAGAGATACATATATTACTAGTTAATCGCTGACTGTTCAGGTTCACACTGCCGGCGATTAACTATTAATATATGTATTATGTATCTCTTTCACTGACACGGGATTTACATCTAATTGTACGAGAAAGCGACTAACTATCGACTATTTTCTGTCTATTCATTCTAAGTGCAAATCAATGCGGGCTTCAACGCGGCTGTTACGTTGAAACCGACTGCCCAATTCTCGATTTTAACATGTTTTTATAACTTTTGTATACTTTCAAATAAATTTTAAAAAAAGTATTCAATTAAAATGAAAGGTCTTAATGTCATTGCTTTTTGTGTGTTGGATTCATTCAACATTAACTATTTGTTTTCGAGAAATTTTGCAATGAATGCCAAAAACAGGGTCTACAGTATATATTTTTTACATCAAAAGTGGTAATATGTTAAAAATTGTATTCAATTAAATCGATTTTTTATTACTTTAAGTATATCATATATTTTTTTCAACACTGATAGCTTTACACAGTCTTTCAATAATTTGAATTGAATATTGTCATTTGACCTATCTTAAGGCCTTAACCGTTTGAAATCAGCTGTACAGTTGAAATTTGCGTGAGTGTCTTAACGTAACTTACGTCCTTTACTTCGGGCGTAAATGTACATTTTCGTTTATTGCGAGCTTATAAAAACATAAGGAAAATTTCGTCGTAGCGGTTTTATCAATTTCTTTATTTTCTAACTGTCCATATTTATTTCTTGAGCCTTACTTATGTAATGTAGGAGAAAAATCTAATAATCTCTCAAAACGATATAGTTTTACAAAATAAATGTATGGAGCGAAAACCAATTAATCGTGTTTTTGTTTCAGCCATACGAAAGAAAAAGGTTCAAAGAATTACATGTGTAGTTTTCACGTTCAGCAAGCTCGCGGATGACTCAACATATTCTAGCAAAAATGCACTAATTTTGGGAGCCTAACTGTGGAGTAAGTAGCTACAAGTATATCCCTTTAATCACCCACTTACAACCCACAAAATTCACGTTCCGTTTCGCTGTTTTCGTCCGAATTTCGTTACGTTCCTTACACCGGAAGGACTTCCGCAGGTAGTGCTAGGTTGTTCGTAGTGTAGAACAATTTGTGAGGCAAATTTTTAGTGTGTCGCCTCCCCCGGACGTCCTCCACAACTATGCCACAGGATAACCGGCGTAAATCTTACATTAGGACGGGGCACAGCGGCACGGGGTGGAGGGGTGGCGCGGTGGCGGGGCTCGCTCTCGCCTGCCACCCTTCTAGATAACTAGGAATTACAATAATTTCAAAAACATAAAAACTTTCAGGTACAAGCTTTTAATATGGCAATGTCATGCGCTATACATAATAATATAGCACCACGCACCGGAAAACGTAGTGTAGGCAGGCCTCCCACTCGGTGGACCGATGACCTGGTGAAGGTCGCGGGAAGCCGCTGGATGCGGGCAGTTAAGAACCGGTCGTCGTGTAAATCTTTAGGGGAGGCCTATTTCCAGCAATTGGCGTCCTTCGGCTGATATGATGATACATAATATGCATGCAAAATTTCAGCTAAATCGAAAACCGAGAAGTGGGTCAAATTTAACTTGCAAGATTTCATAACAGACACCGGGACAGGTGAAACTAATTAAAAGCTTTTAATTGGGCAAGCACTTGAACAACTGTGGCTGGAGTGGGTTTAGAGGGTTTTGAAGTTTTTTCTCACTTCGCACAACATATCTGAAACGACAGGCATAACATTACACGTCAATAAGTCCCGAAAGTAAATCAGGGCCGCCAGGAGGCTCGAGTTTCCATACAAACGTAGTTCTGCTGTAATACAAAAACTACATTCCAGATTGAATCCAAACTTTGCAAATATATTGAGGACACACATATCAATGTTTGTAATTAGTTTTCAATGCACTAATATAAAACGGAAAATTAATAAGAGCAGTTTCAAACTTTCAGTACAAAACTAATTTAAGCCTTCGTTTAGTTATGTTTAAATTTACTACGATGAAAACTAATTACAAACATCGATATGTGCCAACTCAATATATTTACAAAGTTTGGATTCAATCCGGCATGTAGTTTTTCTATTAAAGCGGAACTACGTTTGAATGGAAACTCGAGCCTCCTGGAGACTCTTTTTTTTGGTAAAACTATTTTCAAAAAAAATTACACATATCATTTTGATGGCCAGTACTTTCTAAAAGTTAAAAGAGTTTTTGATGTATAACATCTTTGCTCTCGCTTTCCTGCAATTTGTGGGAGTGATTTCGTGAAATAGGACGGAAAAGTGTCCCATGGGACGGAAATGTGTCCCAGGGAGTCGCGTTTTTTCAGGCTTTAAAAGCGCCGAAAAGGCAAAGGTATCTATGACCATACAGCCTACATACAGCCTAGTCTGCCGTATCTTTGCCGTCCTTTTTTCAGGCTTTAAAAGCGCGGAAAAGGCAAAGGTATCTATGACCATACAGCCTAGTCTGCCGTATCTTTGCCGTCCTTTCATAAAGTATTTTTTCACATGTTACACATCATATGCGAGTACTGTAGGTCTCGCTCGAATTTTTTTTTTTAATATAATGCGCCTTTTTGTTAGGGAGTCTCGGGACTTATTGAACGATCTAGTATTACGAATGGTCCGGTAAATAATAAAATAGACCATCCCAATGAATTGTATGTACCCAACTTGTCTTTCACTGCACGGTGCATGGTAAAAAACGTTACCACTTCGGGAGTGCCGACACAAGTGATTTTTTTACAATTTTATAAGTTTTGACCTTCCGAGTGATCCTGGTTACGGTAACGGTAACAGTGTTACGAATTCAATGGTTCTTTCCCATCTCAAAAATTCCCAACGCGCATAAAGAAGTTTTTTTTTCCCTCCGTGGCGTAATGGTTAGTCCATTCGCTTCACACCAGGAGGTCGCGAGTTCGATTCCCGGCGGGGTCAACTTATAAGACTCGGTTTGGTTGGGTGGTAGGGCATTTTCTAAGCCCGCCTGGCTAGCTACCACCATCTTATCTAAGTCTTGTCGCCAAACATCAGTGTTAACAACATTGATGTGTTCCGGCTTGAAGATTAGATAGCCAGTTCTCCATTGCGTTGGGGAATCTTGGTAAGCCCGCTTCCATCTTCGGCATTATCGTCACTTACCATCAGGTGAGATGATGCCAAGGGCTTACTAATTGTGAATAAAAAAAAAACTGTTTTCACAGGAACAGTGACTACACTATAGCGAAGCTACTGGCTGAACTCATGGATCCTACCTAACACAACGCTACGCTCTCTGTCTGCCCGACCTTTACAGGACTTTAGCGACTATGTTGTTATTTAATACTATTATAGGGATGACAACAGCATCAGAAATAAATTATGAACTCTTGATCACTAAACTTCCCTCCTACTGAAACTTTGGAAAACCTTACTTATTTTGTTTTTCATCAAGTCTTCGATTTTTAATTTACCAAAATCACAAAAGGAGTACATAAATGACGCTGCAAAACTATGACGTTACGCCTAGGTAATTAAAATTTTTTTAGAACAAAATGTAGTTTTTGACAGATGTTAAAAAGTAAATCAGATGACTGACATTCGTCATCCCTGTTATGTTTTATTGTATGTATGATCTCACGTTATGTGTTATCTATCTGTGATAATTTTTAAGATTGTGCCTACACCTACACAAAGCGTTTTGTCAGTGGAATAAATAAATTAAATTGAATTGAATTTATATTTTAAAACCGTAATTGGCAATCGGCTTAAATATTGTAGCGGATTTACTAAAAGCTAATAAAAAAATAAGGTGGTTCCTGAAACAAGATTTTTTTTAAAAGTTTTATGGTTTTTTAGGGTTCCGTACTTGAAAATGAAAAAACGAAACTCGTGTGTTTTTCTGTCCGTCCGTCTGTCACAGCCAATTTGCTCAGAAACTACCGGACCTATTGAGTTGATTTTTGGTGCACATATGTAAGTTGGTGATTCAAAGACGGAAATGTAACGTCAACAAATTAATTTTAACATTGTGTCACTTTTATTTATTATTTATTTACACTTATAGTACACCAAAAGAGTCGGTGGCTCAACCGGTAACGACTCGGTCCATCTAACCAGAGGTACCGTGTTCAAATCTGGACGGTCAATGTACCAATGAGTTTTAAAAAAACTTAGGTACATATACTTACCGATTGCTTTAACGGTGAAGGAAAACATCGTGAGGAAACCTGCGCACGCCTGCGAAGAAACTCGAAGGTTGTGTGTGAAGTCGACCAACCCGCACTGGGCCCGCGTAGTCGACTAAGGCCTAATCGCCCTGATTCAGGGTAGGCTCGAGCCCCATGGTGGGGACGTATATGAGCTGATATAAAATACACCAAAACAATTTCGTAAAGTTAATACATATAGTTATTATAGGAGAATCACTTTAGGAGGGTAACTTAGAAAATATAAAAAAAAGTTCTGCAAACTATACTGTGGTGTGTCATATCAAATGAAAGGGCTTTTTGTGAAAAATAAACTTCTTAATAGAACAATATATGTAAAATGTTTTTGTTTTCTTACTTTTTGGAAATTCTTCTTAATTTATTTATAATGAATTAAAAACCTCAATTTTCACACAATTCGTCCTTAGCGATTGACGCCACGTTGCATTACGAGCTGAACAAGAACTTTATTTCCAAGCTATTTCGTTCGATGTTTGAAACATCGTGAATCTTAGGGATGGAGGAGCCTTACATATTACAAAAATAAGACAAACACGAACCCCGTGCGTGTGTACGCGGAAGTCAGTATTACCTCTGCGGTGTTTTCGCGCATTCTTCCGCCGCACGTACTGCCAACCGCAAACCGCAGAAAACACGCTAAACCCGACTTTAAGATTACTACATAAGGTAACTAGTATCTCGTCTGTGACATAAGCTAAAACAACACTCGCATACGACAATTGTACTGTCCACGAAAAGTCGAAGTTGCTATAGAAATTTGAATTTTAAGTCGTTGGAAAAAGCCAGTCAGGTATAACCTATTTTAAGTGAGTTTGCGTGTTTTTGGCACATATAAACCGAGTTCCGACTCCACCTCAAGTTGCATTGTGGTTTGTGTGGAATTTTTACTAAAATAAACAATACCTAACATTCAGGTGTGTATAATATGAATCAGGCCTCCCACTCGGTGGACCGATGACCTGGTGAAGGTCGCGAGAAGCCGCTGGATGCGAGCAGCGCAGAGCCAGTCGTCGTGGAAATTATTTGGGGAGGCCTTTGTCCAACAGTGGACGATTTTCGGCTGATATGATGATGATTATGATGACGCACTTAACGTCACGATAAATTAACTTGTCCACTCCAGCATCCAGGCAAAGTCAGGTAAATCGCCATTCAGCTTGTTTACAATTATTGTACTAGTGGGAGATATAGTTCATTTCAAATACCACGGTGCGGTAGCCTTTAAGACGATCATTAGGCGATAACAAAAGGAGTGGTATTAACAATCGATACCTGGAAATAACTTTTTCTAGCGTGGTGTTATTGAGGCCGTAAACTAGTTTTGTTCCTTTTGGTACAAGATGAGCTTGATAGTGATTAAACATAAGGTTTAGTTTGTAGCATATGAAATTGAAATTGTAGCGGCTTAGATATAGTGACTAAATATAAGATTTAGTTTGTAGCATATAAATTGTAAATAGCAGCTTAAATATCGTAATTAAACATGAAATTAAGTTTGTAGCATAGAGAATTGTAAATACTATGTAACCTATAAATATTAGTTCTGTATTATTTTTTCAAGTACCAAATTGCATTGTTCCTGCTATAGTTGATAAATGAAATGAAATGATTATTGATTTGCGATGAAATAGGTTACATAAAGTGGCATTAACAACAGATGCTTGACTTCGAGTGTTAAAGTAATAAAATAATTATACAACAACAGGCTAATTCTCTAGTGTTATCCCGCCATGGTATTTGAAATCAACTATACCTACTTACAAAAACAACTAATGAAAAAACAGGCAAAGTGCGAGTCGTACTCGCGCGCCGAAGGCTCCGTACCACCACACCTCACACCAAGTAAAAAAATTGATACATATGTTTCATCATCATCACATTAGCCGAAGGACTTCCACTGCTGGACATAGGCCTCCCTCAAGGATTTCCACGACGACCGGTTCTGCGCTACCCGCATCCAGCGGCTTCCTGCGACCTTCACCAGGTCATCGGTCCACCGAGTGGGAGGGCTGCCTAAGCTACGTTTTCCGTGCTACATTATATGTTTATTTCAAACAAAATACATCAACGCAATAACGCGAGCGATGTAAAATACCTTTTTTATAATCAATTTTTCAGTTCCGTTTTTTTTTGTTATTTTTACTCAAGGATTTTAGTATTTTCACCTTTTTACGATGAGCAAAAAAAACTTGAAAACACACGTTTTATATTAGGTTCCCCCCCTAGTTTTTCACTATATTTGTTATTATTTTAATTTAATTGTTATTATTTGTTAGTAAACTGCGCATAGTAACACGTATTCTGTAAAAAAAACAGCTGTCTACCTAATCACGGTTCAAAAAATACGGCTTTTTAAAAGTTGGACAAATAGACGGACGATCGGATAGCGTAGGCTTAGTATTAAAGGAGTCCCCTAAAAACCACAAATATCTAAAATCAAATACAAAGCCACTTTCTCCAAACTAAACATCGACCTCGGCAAAAAAACCAGCAAGGGACAGGTGCAAGCCAGTTGTCGCATAAGCCACTTCCAGGTATAATATCTGTGACGCGCGTGTATTGCGCGTGCGCGGCGCGGCACAGCCAATCGAGGCACAAAGATCAATCGATTTTGTGTACTACAGTGTAGACAGGACAATATTAATGTAAGTTCCTTTGAAAAAGATGGCAGTATTTTAATTTGTAAGTTGTACTTAAAATAATTATTTAAAAAAAAAATCGGGAACCCACCAAAAATTTACCGTGTAGAACAAAATATGCATTCCATTTTATTTAGGGAAGGGAATGATCTTGATGATTTTCCCAAAAAAAAACATTTTATTTGTATTCATTAAAATTTTTGATCAAGATAATAAATTTTAACTCTATTCATCATTACAGCTCATATACGTCCCCACCGAGGGGCTCGAGCCTACCCTGAATCAGGGCGATTAACTCTATTACTATCATTAAATACTCGTAGTATTAATTCGAACAATACTAACGTAACATACGAAGAATATTTCTAGTTTTTTAGCGCAGGTTCTGGCTATTATGAATACTCACCCGTTAAGTCTTACCACTTCCTCGCCTCACGACTTCCTTTCTCTTACCCCAGGACACTTTCTGGTGGGGCGCCCACTTACAACGCTTCCGTCGCCTCCCCTAGTGGACTACAGCCTGACCAGTCTATCACGCTATGCAAGACTGGAACATATCCGCCAACATTTTTTGAGCCGCTGGCAGAAAGAACGTGGGCTAATTACAGAGTGACAGTTAAGAGGCAGCAAACTTAAAAAAGGTACCCAGTGGCGCACAAATGGATCCAAACTTCACATCGGTGATATGGTTCTTATCAAGGAGGACAACGTACCACCCCTAAACTGGCGCCTGGGCCCGTAAAGGTGGAACATAAACGTCAAAGGGGAGGAATCGCCCTCCGCGCCTGGTCGTCCGATGATGAAATGGAGAGGGGGGAATGAGGTCGCGAAGCTCCAGGGCACACTCTCCGAAATGAATACTGTAGAACACCGATAGACAGGCGACATACCGGCGATGCTCGAGGCTTAGAGCCTTTTTGATACAAGTTCCTCGTCGGCAATGAGTCTCTTAACGCGTCGGTCGATAGAATCCAAGGCATCTATAGCTGGTAATGAGCCGATCCCTCCCATACGTGAGAGCAGTACTCCATACATGACTGAACTTGAGCTTGGTATAATATTAGAAGCTGCTCTGGTGTGAAGTAAAGTCTAAGGGATACCAAGCTTTTTGGCAGTCGTTTATGCCTTCGATTCAATGTAACGTGGTTCCATACGAAGAGCTTTGACAATTTTTCACTCCCTACTTAAGAAGAGTTCGTTTCCTAACTCTACAAAACTCAAAGATTTTCTATACCAATACTTGAAGATTTCATAAAATTTCAGCCTTCAAGGAGGGCGAGATGTCTACGTATCTGCAATCCATGAAACCATTAGACGAAAGGATCCTATTTTCTCTTTTTCGCACATCTACTGACACACTTACTTCGATGCAAAACGCTAATTTGTACAAAAAACATGGAATTGAAATTGTATGACATCTCTCCTTTTTTAACATCTTTGCCTTTCTATCAACCACAGTGTGTCGAAAGCTAAACTGTTGCGCTCTGTATCATTTCGGTGATTTATAAACCAAAGCACCCATCCTAACCCCTCACCTGTCACCTGTTCGACGGGTGCTCGTTTAAATCACTTTACGACCAACCCTTGAACCAACAACAATCAAAAAGATTTTTGGATCCCACCTGTGCTATAAGGACTTACAAAAAAAATTTCGTCGCTTATGTATGCCCATTAATGTTCATGTTGTATTGAAAACAGCGTCGTCGGTGACTCGACCGTTAACGACTCGGTAATTCTAACCAGAGGTCCCGGGTTCAAAACCGGACGGCCAATGTACCAATGAGATTTTCGAAACTAACGTAGATGTCACCGTAAAATTGTAAATTCCGTTAGATTATAATCTAACGGGATTTACTTTGCGAGATTGTGAACTGTAATATATTGTTTACAATTTCACTAGTGATATTACAATAACACTAAGCAAAGTGAAAAACACTAAATAAATGAGCTCGCGAAGCGAGCGATGTTGGGTTTGATTGGTTTAGTAGTCAAGCAGAATGCTTCGCAGCAGAAGAAATCATCGGTTTTATACGGAGGTACAAGAATAGACCGTGATATTGTGATCCGATTCACAATTTACCCATATACTTATAATAATCTAAATAGTGAGATTGTAGATAATATCGCGGTTTTCACAATATCCCGGTGACATACATATACTTACCGATTACTTTAACGGTGAACGAGAACATCGTGCGGAAACCTGCACATCTGATTCCAGAAGTAACTGTAATATGATGAAGATGCTGAGATGGGCGCGATGTGTGACCCGCCTGAATATAATTCGAATAAGATAGGAAGCTTTAAAGTTACAAAGAAAATCTCCGAAGGCCGACTTATATGGTACGGCCTCGTGGTACAGATTGCTCTTACCTGATGACGACCTCAAGAAAGCTCTATTGCCAGATGTGACAACCCTGGACAGACCGTCCTGGTGCACAGTTGAGGAGACCCGACCCCAAGTTACGGATATCGGGATGGACAAGGAAGATTGATGATAGGCTTGTATTATTGTAATATTTAAGTATTTTATATAACTGTTTATTATAGTTATAACTGTTGAAGCGTCGGTGGCTCAACCGGTAACGACTCGGTCCATCTAACCAGAGGTACCGGGTTCAAATCTGGACGGCCAATGTACCAATGAGTTTTTCAAAAACTTACGTACATACTTACCGATTGCTTTAACGGTGAAGGAAAACATCGTGAGGAAACCTGCACACGCCTGCGAAGAAACTCGAAGGTTGTGTGTGAAGTCGACCAACCCGCACTGGGCCCGCGTGGTCGACTAAGGCCTAATCGCCCTGATTCAGGGTAGGCTCGAGCCCCTCGGTGGGGACGTATATGAGCTGTAATGATATAACTGTTTATTTGCAAATTTTTCTGTTTTTAGTTTTTGCACCGCCCCTTAACTTATTCTATCGCTGTTTTCCTACCCAAAGGTTGCCTGGAAGAAATTGCTACCTAGGAATAAGGCCGCCTATTTTATATGCTTTCTTCTATATAATTTCTTTTTTTTTGTATGTTGTGATAACGAATATTGTATTGTATTGTTTTGTATACCTACTACAACTGTACTAGTAATTATGAATAAAAAAAAGCGTGTGGCACTCGGGGACTGCTAAGGTAAAGCTATTGCATAGCATTTTTTATCAACTTATGCAATTATAATCATTTATTTATTTTTTATTTATGCAGTATTTATTTACTATTTTTTGATGTTTTACTGTTTTTATGTGCTCCTTTTGATTAAAGGACCATGTAGATTTGAACTTTATTACTTTTCTAGTAACTAAAAAGTTCAAAATGGCGGCTACTTTTTTCAATTCGGGCAACGGATTCGTGATAAGGGACCTCAGGGACCCTCAAAATATCGATTTTGGAAGCAATAGGTCTAGTAACTAAAAATTTCAAAATGGCAGCCAATTTTTTCAATTCGGGCAGCGGATTCGTGATACGGGACCTCAGGGACCCTCAGATATCGATTTTGGAAGCAATCGGTCCAATAACTAAAAAGTTCAAAATGGCGGCCACTATTTTCAATTCGGGCAACGGATTCGTGATAAGAAACCTCAGGGACCCCTAAATATCAATTTTGAAAGCAATCGGTCCAGTAACTAAAAAGTTCAAAATGGCGGCCACTTTTTTCGATTCGGGCAGCGGTTTCGTGATATGGGACCTCAGGGACCCTCAGATATCGATTTTAGAAGCAACCGGACCAATAACTAAAAAGTTCAAAATGGCAGCCCCTTTTTTACTTCCGACAACGAATTCGTGATATCGATTTTGGAAGCAATCGGTTTAGTAACTAAAAAGTTCAAAATGGCGGCCACTTTTTTCAATTCGGGCAGCGGATTCGTGATAAGGGACCTCAGGGACCCTCAGATATCGATTTTGGAAGCAATCGGTCCAATAACTAAAAAGTTCAAAATGGCGGCTACTTTTTTCAATTCGGGCAACGGATTCGTGATAATAAGGGACCTCAGGGAACCTCAGATATCGATTTTGGAAGCAATCGGTCACATAACTAAAAAGTTCAAAATGGCGGCCACTTGCGGCTAGTTGTTGGGGCGCTGGATGTTTATGTAATAAATTAACACTAAGAAAGTTAATCAATATCATCGTCATCATCATCATTCGTCATTCGTCATCCGTCATTCGTCATCGTCAGTCATCCGTCATCCGTCATCGTCATCCGTCATCTCATCCGTTTCTTGATTCGGTCCCCTCAAAGCCCGCGATAAAAGCTATACCTACAATAGCTTATTAAAATAAAATAAAAATGCCACCTATGTTCTGTGTATGATCTCTCTATCTTATCATGTGGCACAATTAACCCTGCTATCTAAGGGATAGAAGACGGAGGTTGTCTGGTGTTGCACTTAGCATCACCCGCGGTCACGTGTAGGGCATTTAGATTTACACCTACGGACGTGTGCAACGCGACCTTCATACACATCTGGAATCAGATGTGCAGGTTTCCTCACGATGTTATCCTTCACCGTTAAAGCAAATTGGTAATTATAATATGTACAATGTACTTACATAAGTCTTGAAAAACTCATTGGTACATTGGCCGTCCGGATTTGAACCCGGGACCTCTGGAAAGGAGAAACGAGTCTTTACCGGTTGAGCCACTGACGCTTTTTATGATACTAGTATACTTATACGTTGGTGCGGATCACTCCTTCAATAAATAACGTCACGTTAAATTCTCGCCCTAATTCAGGGTAGGCTGGAGCCCCTCGATGGGGACGTATATGAGCTGATAACAAGGAACTATATAGACTTGTTCGTTACAGAGATGCGAGCACAAATGAAAACGAGTTGGGAAAACATACAATATTTTAGAAGGAGTTGAAGGTGCCGGTGTGGCCCAGAACTTGCTGAGTGGATTCTATTGTCTATGGGACGGAATGTGCGAGTATAATATGGTCTGCTGTGGGAAGGACGATATCCAACCGGTGGACCTCGTGTAGCTGAGACGGTAACATAATGATAAAAAGTGTTTAATCATACAGGTAATAGTTGAGTAATACCACAGATCAGATACTAGTTACTTCGTCAGTAATACAGTGGTCATTCATATAGGTAGGTATCTGATACGGTGGCTGCTAGGCCGATTGTAGTTGGTTCCATTCCCGCACAAGGCCAAAACTTGGTTTTCAGTGGTCGCCTTTCCAAGGGCACCGCAACAAAACATCGCCTAAAGATAATTTTGCTATCTCAGTTCCCAATGAAGGTACAGGGAACCCTGGCTGGGGGTCAGATAATTTGTCACTAAATTACTATTACTATAATCTCGATATTTTTTTAACGTCTAACCTATTTATCCTTCTAATAGTTTTTTTTTATATCGAGGGACTAAACGAAGCCATAACATACCAGAGGTGGTGAAACCGAGGGTATTATAGTTGGCGTTTAAGTCTCGAGGTGAAAACTGTACTTTTCACTTTGTGTGCGCGAAAAATAGTCAATTTAGTACAGAAAACATTTAATAAATATTACTTATTAAAGTAAAAATCACAAAAGATTTTAAAACACATGGCGACAACATTTTCGCAATGAAGATGGTCCACACTCCACAGATAATAGTATATTTACTGGCTGTTAGAGTTTGTCTATGTCACATGAAGGAAATTAAAAAAATAATTACTTTTCTCTCCCTAGAGACTAAAGTGGTCACTTTAGTCCCGATTCGTAGATAGTTTTAGAGCATGAGAAGTGAAAATTATTATTATTCTATTTTATAATTTTTAACTTATTATAAAATTTAAGACGACTTAAACTTTCTACCCCTTTATAAGTAACATAACCGTTAACTCCAATCAAATCAAAGTTATCTAACATATCCAAAAATAAAGCGTAATTTATACTCGACTGCCTCGCAGCATCCTTTTAAATGGCTACAAACTCGCAAACAATTTGATCCATCCATCTTATCTATGTACAGGTTGCTCCCAAAACCACCCTCACATAAACAGGACGCTACAAAACAGGCCAAGTCGCCGCTTAGCTATGTAAGTGCAATTTAAAATGTAAATTAACACAGCAAAGAAGTGGGGAGCGCCCACCAGCGCTGTCTTGAACACCCTATGGATCCGAGTGAAGTTATAAAGACGTATCTCCATTTTTGGCAAATTAAATACTACTGTTTTGATAACAGTATAGTGTTGATATTTCTTTGAGCTCATGTTGTGTTTACTTCTTATTTTTGTGGGGAATTCTTGGGATTGTAAAGTTTTGGGAAACAAAGAATTTCAAAGCTTGGCGTCTTAGTTTTAAGGACAGTTTTTTGCTCGAGGACAATGTCTCTCGATCATTTTTATAATTCTTTAAGTCGACGGGAACTTTGTTTTAAGAAGAAATATTCTCTTATATATTCTGATGCTTTTTTCACAAAAGTATATCTTTTACAAATTAATAATCGTGAAGCAAAATAAATAGCCATAACAACTTATTACTGCATGCATAGTACATTTCCTTTAATCAAAAATGCTTGTAATTTGTTCACTACTTTGATAACCTTCTTTGAGCAAAATCGGTCTTGGCATACTACTCGGAAAACTATTACCTACTACTACGACCACAAATTCCTGTACAAAGAGATTTTATTCAGAATTAGGCTGTATCTATCCCACAGAAAGCAGGTCGCATATAGGCATAAAAAACATCATTTACCTACTTAATTTTTTAAAAAAGTGCGGTGAACACAGAACAGGTAATAAACAATATTACCTGTTCTGTGGAGGTGAAGAAGTTATCCAACAACTAAACTTCGGACTAGGATTATCGTATACTATAATTAATATAAAACCTGGTAAAGCGGTCCTGAATTTTAGTATCTCTCTTCTAACTTTTGATATTTGCTGTTTTAATTAAATCCCTACTATTATTATCTAAACTGAACTGATTTTATTCAAATGGCTCGCATTTTTTAAGTAAAGCGCTATACAAGCCTTGGTCTGTAATGACTGCGTTGCGAGCCACGCGTTAGTTATGGCCAAAAGCGCCGCCGCTCTAGGGCATCACAGCGCGCGGTCAGCATTGCAGCGCTTGGGCCTTGATGGCCAAGTTTAAGTAAAGGTTGAGACCGAAGGTAGTAGTGTACTATTGCTTGACCATAATTAATTACTTTAATGTTTATCAGGTGAGTTTTATGTCAACACCCGCCCTCAGTCTATCACACTAATATTATAAAGGCAAAAGTTTGTGGGTATGTGAGTGTGTATGTTTATTACTTCTTCACGCAAAAACTACTGAACGGATCTGGCTGAAATTTGGTAGATCTTGATTAACAAATAGGCTAGAAACGTTGTCAAATCCAATCCAATCCATGTTTAGATTCATTGTGTAAATTATCAGCGCTATAATTACTAACAAAACCCAGAAGATAATAAACTAATCATAATACATTCAAAAACAATTAATTTTAAAAAAACATTGCATCAAAAACACCTCGAACAAAATACGAACACATAAAAATCTCAAGATCCATCCGTTGCCTAGCAACCCCGGTCCACTTCTTTTTTCTCCCGCCCCCTCCTCGCCAGGGGTGGGGGGAGGGTCGCCGAGAAATGGAAAACTCGGGAAAATTGTAGCATTCTTGAGGCGACGCCGCTCACACCTTCTTAGCGCAGGGGTTGTCAACCTTGAGAAAGTAGGGGCGTTTTTTTAATGAATATATAGTGGCAGAACAAGAAAACATTAAAATTACAAAAAATGTTCACTGAAAAATATAGAAAAAATTGACTTTTAGCATTCAATAGATTTTATTATAACCAAAAATACATACAAAGAATTTTTCATTAAAATTTTGAAGTTATTAGGGCACCGCATTATTACTCTTCTGAAATTGTGTATATAATGAATTAATGAAGGTAAGTATGTTGGAAAATTAAAAAACAAACAACGTAACAAACACTAATATGCCGACTTTGTTTGAATAATTCCCCAAAAATAAATAAATACAGAATGCAACCTAGCAAATCTTTTGAAAAACCATAATAAGTGTTTTTTTTTTCATACAAATATAATTTACATAAAAAAAATCAGTTTCCATCCTTAAAACTCAATGTAAATGATTGGAAAATGCATGATTTGTCCCAGTTTGTTACTGATCATTTAATTTAGGTTGATTGTAGTATTTTATTTCCAGACCTTACCAAGAAAGCGTTGGGCATCCCTGCGCGGGCGCGCACCGTAAAAAGGAGAGCTATGTCGGACGCCTCCTCCCCCCGCCCCCCGTTCTGGACGCGGACAACGTACAGAGAAGCACTCAGAAAAACCGATTATTTTGTTTAATTGCAGTTTTTTTATTAAAAACGGTATCGCTACTATTATCATAAGTAAATTATAAACTTTGAAAGCTCCCACGACGGGTGTTAAAGTGTAACTGAAAAGGATTAATTAACTTCTTTAAAGTCCCCCAACTAGAGGGAAATAAGAAACGAAAGGTAAATTTAAAAAATAGAAGAAAATCCATCGGGTGTTGCCATCGCCTCGTCTATTCCAAATTTCAGTTTAAATATAGCAATTTATCAATATTTATTAAAAACTACATTAATTTACATACTTAATTAGTCAAACTCATAAAATTGTGTACTTATATTTTAGACCGTGAGTATGTTTTCTTCCCATTTACTTAAAGCCTTAAACTACTTACTCTTAAAGGTTTCGCTGTTCGTATATCGTAGATTCTTTAAATTCTTCAAAAACTTTCATTAGATATGCATGCTTTATGATCTTGTATTGAGCAGCAGCGCCCACTGATGGTCTAAGGCTGTAAAACGTGTCTAGATGTGCTCTGAATAACCTAAACAATTTTTTTTAAATAAAAATCTGACTGCAATGAAAACTTTAAAATAAATCTTATGACACTTTCGGGATCCAGAAAAATCTAAACCTTGCACTTCAAAATCCATCAAAATGGGTCGGCTAAAGCAAAGTATATATATATATATATACTAGCTGTCCCGGCGAACTACGTACCGCCTTACATTACCTACATTACACTGCCCTACCCTACCCTACCCTACACTACACTACACTACCCTACCCTACCCTACACTACACTACCCTAACCTACACTACCCTACCCTACATACACTACACTACCCTACATACACTACCCTACCCTACACTACACTACCCTACCTAACCCTACCCTACCCTACCCTACCCTACGCAAAAAAAAAATTGATGTTGGCCGATTCTCAGACCTACTCAATATGCTCACAAAATTTCATGAGAATCGGTCAAGCCGTTTCGGAGGAGTAAGGGAACGAAAACTGTGACACGAGAATTTTATATATTAGATATATATATATTAGTACTAACGTAGCCAAAGACACGTACATATATGCATACATACTACACCGGAAAAACATTATCCTCAATTTTGGGCAGTCTGGTAAAAATGACACTTATACAAATCAAATAAGCGCAGCGGAATCGGTTGAATAGTACCTGAGTAGCCCTCAAACGCCAACCATCCTGGCTGGTGCAGCACTATCTGTAAAAAGTTTCGTAAAATTAGATCTGAAATGACAACCTACATAATACAAAAAATGCATAAGATAGTTTCTAAGAAGCCCTCAAGCGCCAAACACCCTGGCTGCTGCAGCGCCATCTGGTGGTCTACAGTTGTAAAACATTTATGTCTTAAAACTAACTCTGAAATGACAACCTACATAATGCAAAAAAAACGCATCGGATTCGGCTGTATAGTTTCTAAGAACCATCCTGGCTGCCGCAGTGCCATCTGGTGGTCTACAGCTGTAAAACATGTCTTCAAACTAGCTCTGAAATGACAAACTACATAATGCAAAAAAACGCATCGGAGTCGGCGGAAAAATTTCTAAGAAGCCCTCAAGCGCCAACCATCCTGGCTGCTGCAGCGCTTTCTAGTAGTCTACCGCCATAGAACATATCTATCATATGTAGGGAATGCAATCCCGCAGCAAAATTTCAATTGCTGGATCCCGCGGGATTGAGAGGTTCGATCCCGCGGGATCCAGGTATTTGCGGGATCCCGCATGTTTTTTGAAAGTCATTGAAAAAAGAGAGGAATCCTGTATCATAAACGAGTCTATAGAACTTAAAATGAAACTAAAAATATTATTGACACTATTTATTAAGTAATCAAATAATTAATCAGAAATAACAGTTTCAAACAAAGGTCCAAAACTATTATTACAAACAAACAAAAAACAACTATCCATTATTTAGGAAGGAGCTGCGCAAATGCACATAAAACATAGCGTCTCAATAGTTTTGTAAAAGTGAAACTATTTATAAGTAATCAAATCAATCACTAATTAGAAATAAGAATAACTATTACAAATAAACAAAAAACAATTATCCATTATTTTGGAAGTAGCTGCGCATGAAACATAGCGTGTCAATAGTTTTGTCAGCTAAACGGCTTCTTACTTTGCATGCTAGGTATCCGGCAGCAGAAAATGCCCTTTCCGCTTCCTCGCTGGTGGGCACAACTGTTAATAACGCATTGTAGACGAATTGAAGATTTTCACCTTTGAGCCCACCAGACTCTTAACAAATTCATTTCTTTCCTGATTATACCTTCAACGTGCCGAACAACACATGCCGTATGTCGCTGCGCAGTCCCGCAAATCCCGCGGGATCCCGCACGATTTAGGCGCGGGACTGGTCCCGCAAAAATGGTGCGGGATCCCGGTATTTCGGGATCCCGGTATCCCGGTATTGCATTCCCTAATCATATGTTATAAGAAACTGCTCTGAAATGATGCATTGGACTGATTAAACGACAGCTATAACTTTGACTTATTACAGAGTCATCATAAGGCATAAAGTATTACGGAATTTTTCTTCTGTTTTGCCACAGTTTATGGACGAATTATAAAAACTAAGAAAAAATGCGGGGGACCACGTGCGTGTCAGACCACGCATAGTTAAGTGTCCGGAACACGAATCGCCCTAATTCAGGAGAGCCCCTCGGTGGGGACGTAATATGCGCTGATGATGATGATGACCCTGAAAACAAACAACTTTGACTAGCCCCTGGAAACGGGACACCTGATAAAAATGTTTTGTCATTAAAAAGCACTATATAGGTACTACATTTAAAAACATTAATTTAACGATACCGCACCCAAGGAGGTACACACAACGTTTCACTGTTTTTTTGCTTTTTCATTTTTGTCTATTTTTTTATTTTACTTAATATTTTTGTAACTCTTTTAATACTGTATTTATGGTTGCCGAATAAACTCAATTTCTTTCTTTTTTTTTCAAGTTCATTTTACTTGCCTGCGAGGCATCCCGATTTTTTTCACAACGACCACCATTTATTTTGCGTTATAAGTTAACAATTAACAGTATAACACTCTTTACGGATTTGAAAAACCAGCTAAGTGCGAGTCGGATTCCCACACTAAGAATTCCGTACCATCGTACAAGATTTAACACTATGTACTTTTAAAATACTTTACACATTTCAAATAAGTTCCAAAACTAATACTACTGAAAAACCCGACTACTGAAAAATCACGCTCTAAAAAGTATTAAACAAAAAAATATATATATTCTCATCAAAAATTGTTACGTACAAACTATTCAATATTTATCGTCTATAAAATAAACAAATATTATATTATAATATTTTATTTTACCTTATTTGAAAAACAAACAGTATTTTATGACTATTTAAAAACTAATTAATTATCTAAGTACCTACTATTCATATGTATTTAACGTATTTAATCATAATGTATATATTAATATATTTAATATGTATTCATAGTGATGTTCAGAGGATAGCCGTGATTAGTGGATGGGCATTTTCTAAGCCCGCCCACTAACTACCACCATATCATCTAAGTTTTGCCACCAAACATCAATGTTAACAGTATTGATGTGTTGCGGCTTGAAGATAAGATAGCCAGTTCTCTATTGCGTTGGGGATACTGGTAAGTTCGCTTCCATCTTCGGCATCATCTTCACTTATCATCAGGTACGATGATGCCAAGGACTTACCAATTGTGGATTAAACATAATATTCTCAAAATGTCGTCAAGTTATGTATTTGAAAATTTGATGATTTTGTCTTTTGTTTTTACCGTAGGTGTATTTAAGAAAAGCTCTTTATATCACTTAGCATAAAATGCGATTCCCAACTTGTGTGTAAATATCGTTATTTTAGCGTTAACTGCTTACACATTTTTTCAACCGACTTCCAAAAAGGGTGAGGTTATCAATTCGACTGTATGTTATTTTTTTCTTTTTTGTATGTTTGTTACGCGATATCTTCGCAGATTGTGAACCGATTTTCATGATTGTTTTTCATTCGACAGGGTATGCTCCCGAGTTAGTCCCAAATAAATTTTATCAAAATCTTATTGCGATGGAAGTTGGTTTTTTAACGTGTTTAGCGTTTTCAATTAACATAAATAACGAACATAATTATTGTAATGTACTTACTATACCGCAGTGTCTTAAGACCAAGGTGTGTTGTCAGTGATGACATACGGAACTGAGACATGGTCGCTTACTATGGGCCTCATAAGAAGGCTCAAGGTCACCCAAAGGGCAATGGAAGCGTGCTATGCTCGGAGTTTATCTGCGTGATCGAATCAGAAACGAGGAGATCCGTAGAAGAAGCAAAGTAACCGACATAGCGCTCAGAATTGCTAAACTTAAGTGGCGGGGCACATTGCTCGTAAAACAGATGGCCGTTGGGGTAGTAAAGTTCTAGAGTGGCGACCATGCACCGGAAAACGTAGTGTAGGCAGGCCTTCCACTCGGTGGACCGATAACCTAGTGAAGGTCGCGGGAAGCCGCTGGATGCGGGCAGCAAAAAGAAGCGGTCGTCGTGGAAATCTTTGGGGGAGGCCTATGTCCAGCAGTGGATGTCCTTCGGTTGATATAATGATAATGATGACTATTATTCAGATGGAAAAACTTCCCTTTTCTCAACTAGTTTAATTTAATCAAACTGAACGCCTTAATTTAAATAGGCAGTTTAAATGTAAACTAAAGTCCATCTCGGATGACCCGCTCGCCTCACGTAATGCGTCTTATCTGGGTTAATAGCCAATTTTATGGTCGCCATTAAATCTACGGTCAGACCGTGTTATTTTCTTAGGAAAACTAGAAAAAAATAAGAAATCTCTTACTCACAGCTCTCTCTCTCTCTCTCTCTCTCTCTTATCGTATGGCACAATTAACCGTGCTATCCAAGGGACAGACAGCGGTTGTCTGGTGTTGCACTCATCACCCGCGGTCTCGTGCAGCGCATTTAGATTTACACAAACACGGACATGTGCAACGCGACCTTCATACACGTCTGGAATCAGATGTGCAGGTTTCCTCGTGATGTTTTCCTTCACCGTTAAAGCAACCGGTAAGTACTCGTATATATACGTAAGTTTCGAAAAACTCATTAGAAAATTCGCCATCCAGATTTGAACCCAGGACCTCTGGTTAGAAGGACCGGGTCCTTACCGGATGAGCCACCGACGCATCTGTTAAATGTGTAAGTAATAGAAATGAATAAGTACTTAATTTATTATTCATTTGTTTTCATTTATAATTTATCATCAAAGTCACTTTTACGAAGATAAATAATTGAATTGAGTTAATAACAAACACACAGTTATAATCAGTAACAAAACAAATATAATATTTTTAAAATTTAACGGAACAAAAGTAGCAAATGAAACTAGAAATGGCAAAGGTCTTCACATCAAAGATATGGATTGGTTGTGGTTTACGACAGTTTTACAGCAGATATACATTTTATGAGCACGCGGATCGCTTTGCAGTCTCAGCTAGCTTTTTTTGTACAGAGTGTTTTTTGGTCCGTTACAAAATAAACGTACCCACAGGCTTGCTTATCCATAAATAATAATCAAATGATAAGTCTATCTGGATGCGGGCAGCGCAGAAACGGTCGTCGTGGAGATCCTTGGGGGAGGCCTATGTCCAGCAGTGGACTTCCTTCGGCTGATATGATGAAGTCTATCTGTGTAATAAGCTAATAAGTTACTATACTATTTAGGAACAGTTGGATGTACCAGGCAGAGCCTGTATTACAGAAACTAGTCCCAACAAAGAAACTTAATACACTTGAGTAACAAAATCTTATTTCTTAGACCCTGTTTGGTGGGCGAAATAATCAGGATAATTAAGTCACTCAATAACACAGCGTCTGTGGGCTTTGATAACATTGCAACTAAAGTTCTAGATGTTATATGTAGAATCTAGATGCATTTATAGGACCAATAGCTCGTAGCTTAATAAATTTAAATAATTTTTATTTTCAGCAGGGATGATTTCAGAATGGATAAACTTAAGAGCTAGTTGGCGGGATGCATAGCTCTTAGAACGGATGGCTAATGGAGCGGTAAAGTTCTCGAGTGTTGATCGTGAACCGCAAAACGTAGCGTAGGCAGGCCTCCCATTTGGTGGGCTGATGGCCTGGTGAAGGTCGTGGGAAGCCGCTGGATGGGAACAGCGCAAAACCGGTTGTCGTGGAATTCCTTGCGGGAGACCTTTGTCCAGTAGTGGACGTCCTTCGGCTGATATGATGATAATGATGGTGATTTCCAGTACAGATTCGAAAAGGCTTTTTTTTTAAACATCTATATGTGTTTTAGAAAAAAAAGGAATTATTGCTATGGAACAGAATGGCTTTCAAAAGAGAAAATCTACTATCTATGCCATTTATTCATTAATTAAATCTGTTACACAAAACATAGATAAGAAAATACCGGTTGTAGCTTTATTTTTTGACATGAAAAAAGCTTTCGATGTCGTTGAACATAATATATTATTACTAAAATGTGAGAAATATGAGATAGGAAGCCAAAGCTTAAGAAAAAGTTACTTACACAGTCATAACAAGTGTGTAGAAATAAATAGATTAAACAAATTTAAGAAAGTAGAACAATACAGGTCGACGTACCTTAAAAATGAATTTGGTGTTCCACAAGGGAGCATAGTCGGTCCTCTGTTATTTTTACTTATGTCAATGATCTCTCCAACATTACGGGCTACCAAATGGTATTATTTGCGGATGACATTTCTATTATTATACCATTTAATGACTTTGGTTTTTGGCCAAAATTAATGCAACTATTGACATGATTAATGATTGGTTAGTTAAGAATTAATCTATATATTTTTGCGTTAAAAACAAACGACAAACAATTTAGTAACTATAAAACTAATAAAATAGATCTACATATACGGAATAAAATAGATCTACATAATCGATGTGATGGTAACGCTTCACAGCAAATACAAAGGACTAAATTTCTTGGCGTGGTCATAGATGAGTAGTGTACATGGCAGGACCATATTCATATTATTTGTGACAGGCCACAGCGTTTTGTGTTTACATTAAAAAAGGTATGAAAAGTAGTAAGACAAAAGGCAGCATTGGGGGCTTATGATGTATATGTGAGTTCAGTCATAAAATATGGTCTCTTGCTATGGGGTACTTCTACGAGTATACATGGCTTAGAGGTACTTTTGGTGAAAAAAAGTGTATTAAAGCAATAAGTGGCACAGGCCCGATTGACTCATTTGTCTTTTATATTTAGGAAGCACAGGTTATTAACTTTTACAAGTATGTACATTCTCGAAATAGCCTCTTTTGTCAGAAATTATACCGACTATTATAGGACACTTGTGCAAGTACCTAGATGCTTTGTTTATTCACAATTGGTAAGCCTTAGGCATCATCTCACATGATGGTAAGTGACGATGATGCGCAAGATGGAAGCGGGCTTACCAAGATTCCCCAACGCTATGGGGAACTGGCTATCTTATCTTCAAGCCGAAACACATCAATGTTGTTACCATTGATGTTTGGCGGCAAGACATCGATAAGATGGTGATAGCTAGCCAGGGGGGCTTAGAAAATGCCCTTCCACCAACCAAACCGAGTCTTACAAAGTTAAACCTGCTACGATTTAACCTGCGACCTCCTGATGTGAAGCTACTGGTCTTAACCATTATGCCACGGTGGTGGTTAAAATTTATTTAGGAATGTTTAATTGGACATACCATTGAAATGTACAATAAGATCCCTGTCGCTTTAAGACATTTACCAACCACATCTTTATATAATTGTTAAACGACAAATGTAAAAAGAAAGTTATTATGGTTTGAATTAATTTTTATTTTTTATGTCAGACATCAATTTGATAATATAATGATGATAAATTTATTTAAAACTTATTACAACTCGACATTGAAATTGACAGGTAATGGTTTAATTTTTGACATCTATCAATAATATTTGACATATTGTATATTTTGTAATTTGAATTTGTGTTAGTTAATACTTTGATCCTACCTTTCAGTTTTTTCGAAAATTATGTAAATCTTGTATAATCGATGTGTGTTTATGTCAGAATAAACATCTGTCTATTGTCTACTTGCTGCATTATCAGCGTCGTTTAGCATGATTATAGGAGGACCGAGTCGTTATCGGTTGAGCCACCGACGCTTTTACCGGATTCAAATCCGGAAGACCAATGTACCAATGAGTTTTTCGAAACCTACGTATACAGGGTGTAAATAAAGGTGTGGTGATACTTATCAAACTGAGCAACTTTTGTTCTGCAACTTTACTGAAATCGCGAATTTTGTTTTGGATTTTTCATACAAAACCGTTGAATCAGCTGACCGATTTGTACAAAAAAAATGTGATTTCAGCAAAGTTGCAGAACAATAGTGGTTCAGTTTGATGAGTACAAGCCCACCTTAAAGTATCGCCACACCTTTATGTTACACCCTGTATATACTCACCGATTGCTTTAACGGTGAAGGAAAACATCGTGAGGAAACCTGCACACACCTGCGAAGAAGGTAGTGTGTGAAGTCAACCAACCCGCACTGGGCCCGCGCGGTCGACTAAGGCCCGATCGCCCTAATTCAGAGTAGGCTCCTCAGTGGGGACGTATATGAGCTGATATAATGATAACATGATATCATGAAAGAGAACAGAAGAAATAAATTAACTGTTATATGGAAATTGTGAAGCAAATGTATGGTTTCCGTAGTATAAGAGTACTACTACCCTTATCAAAATACTTTATTTACCCTCTTATATCGGCTGATTGCGTCCCTGTCCCCGGGCGCGGGTTCCGCAGCCGAGTTTTACATATTTCTTGGCCCCCCGCGAGGGCAGCGCGCTGAATCTGCTCGCGAGCGTGGGCCTGTGTGCGTCTCGCCTCGCTTTGTCTCCAGCCAGTTGCGAGCCCGCCCGATGCGATGAGGTGAGGAAAAATAATTAAATGAGTCACGAGAAACCAAGAGGGATGAAATGGATACCAAGTTGTACTACGATGTAAGAAAGTGGGTGGTTTATTGCTTAATCACAAACAGCACCGCCTTAATCGCCTCCGTGGAGTAATGGTTAGTCCATTCGCTTCACACCAGGAGGTTGCGGGTTCGATTCCCGGCGAGGTCAGCTTTGTAAGACTCGGATTGTTTGGTAGTAGGGCATTTTCATAGCCCACCTGGCTAGCTACCACCATCTTATCTAAGTCTTGCCGGCCGCAGTGTTAACAGCATTGATGTGTTCTGGCTTGGAAATAAGATAGCCGGATCCCCGTTGCGTTGGCGTTGGGGAATCTTGGTAAGCCCGCTTTCATCTTCGGCATCATCGTCACTTACCATCAGGTGAAATGATTCCAAGGGCTTATCAAAAAGGAGCTTAACCGATATTTTTGAAATTTGGCTCTTATGTAGTCTATTACCTGGAAAATAAGATCATTTATTATTGATTCTGGAAATTCATTGGTTTCCTCGTGAGACACATCTACGCAGATGAAATCGGAGAACACAGCTATTTACCGAGTAGCTCAATAACTTGACCGATTCAATAAAAAAAGGAATGTTTTTAGTTAGCAATCAAACAACAAATCACCTATTTAATTTCATTATTTATTTATGAAAATCATATCAAAAACTGATTGCACATCAAATTATCTATCCTTCTGAGCTGGACTAGAGTTGAGCGAGTGAAGCGAGCGATAATATATTCGCGAGGCTCTCAAATCCTAGGTGGCGGACCTGATTTACGAAAAAATAAAACAGTTTTGCTTAAACCAGAAAAACGCTATATTTTTAGGTAAATAGTGGTGCGCCACGAATCTAAACTGTTGCGTAATCCCTACTTCCCTACTAATATTATAAATGTGAAAGTAACTCTGTCTGTCTGTTACGCTTTCCCGCAAAAACTACTGAACGGATTTGGCTGAAATTTGGTAGGTAGACAGATTAGGACCTGGATTCAGACATAGGCTACTTTTTACCACGCTCGCGAGCCGCTTGCGGCTCGCGCACTGCGCACCCTCGAAAAGTCATAGAAACGTTGTCCACGCGGGTGAAACCGCGGGAAACAGCTAGTTAATTATATTTCGAGGTAAGTATTTTGCTGTGCAATCAGTAACTGTGATAGGAATTTGGATTATTTTATAATACCAAAGTAGTTTTTTTGATTTACGATTAAACACTTACCTTTAAAAAATAAAACCTTTTGCTCAAAATATATCCTATGTCACTCAAGGGGTCAAGACACCTTGCACTTCAAAATACATGTTTCCATTTAGTACAGGCGTGCGTGAGTGTACAGGCTTAGCCACAGAAACAGACATACATACATACAATCAAGAAATATGACCATCCTTTTGGGGTAGCCAAGTGAAAACTGTTTATCATAGGAATCAGGATGTCCAGAAAACGTTCACTGATAGCTCTTACTAAGGCCCACTTACAGAGTGATGTCTAATTTCTAGGTGAAGCAGTTTGGGATCGCCATCAGGGTAGCAGGAAGGCACATTGGTAATGTGTGTGTATGTGTGTTTGTGTGCGCGCATGAAATGCAAACAGGTTGTCTCACTTTCATCTATGTTACTTTTACCCCACTGCGCCAGAAGGAGGGTTAAGTTTTTATATAGTGTATCATCATCTTATCAGCCGAAAAACGTCCACTGCTGGACAAAGGCTTCCCCCAAGGATTTAGATAGATAGATAGATAGATAGATAAATCATTTATTCATTGACAGTTAAATACATTTACCAAAAAAATTAAAAGATCAAGGCAGGCGTGGGAAGCCGCTGCATGCGGACAACGCAGGGCGGTTCGTCGTGTGTATGTAATGTATGTTTATTTATTTCTTTATCCTAAACGGCTTGATGGATTTTAGAGTGCGAGATGTCGTTAGATTTTTTTTTAACCCTTGAGTGCCGATTTTACCCGATTGGCCAAAACGAAGAGTTAAGTTTTTATGCAGTCGTCGTTTTTTTATTAATTCGAGTAGTTATTGTTTTATGTTATTTCAATCTGCGTTCCACAAACATTAGTGTAATAAGACTTTGCGTTACTAACAATGTTTAAATAGTATTTTTGTGTAGATGTATCCTATCTCTGGGTTGCCTGGAAGAGATTGCAATAAGCAATAAGGCCGCCCAAATTGTACAACTTAAATTTTTACTATCTGTTCTGTACTATTCTTTATATTTATTTATTTACTGTACAATAAATCTTATTTGATTGATTAAATATTAATAGACCGTTTTGTTTGACATAATAAATATTAACATTGGTGTCGATTTAATGCAACATGATTTAACTTATTTGAAAAGACTTAACAAAATTTACGCATTTTGTCTTTTTTTCTGTATCGAAAAGACAAGGACAGAATGACTAAATTTAGTTTAGTCTTGTCAATTAAGTTAAATCGTATAACATCCAATCGAAACCAATAATTAATCAATCACGTACGATCGGCCTAAGCGTTCGGCTCGTGATCAATGTTTTCTGACGTTATCTATCACGTAAAATTATCATTCGTAAACCGACTTCACAGACAACCACTTTTAAAATATGATTTCTTATATAATTTCGTTCGCAGACAACGGAAGGCCCTAATAGAATTAAAACCTTGAAATTATTGGGTTAAAATTGTTTCATGTTTTTCTGCTTCCATTTTTATGACTCAACAGATCATAATAACATGAAGCCCATAATTTTTACAGATTGCCATAAAGGGAGCCTCCCTCATAATGTGACGTCACGCTTCGTTCCTCCGATGTGTCAGCGTATACGGAACCATTTTACACTGACCCGTAATACCTAACAATCTAATCATATTTGTGTTTCAAGATACACTGGTACATTGTAAATCTAACCAACCTCGTTTGACCCCTAGTGGTAATGAGACTCAGAATTTTGTTAAGTTCAAGTTATATTGGTTTTTTGCAAATGTTTTGTTTGGCTCAGCTTAAATGACGCAAAAAGCCTTAAGAAATTACAACGGCCACGGTACAAAGGGGCGCTGTATTGTTTTTGTGGAAGATGGATGGGAAGACATTATTCATTATTATTATGTCTTTAATAAAGTATACGGACGTGTCGTTCTACTTGTACATGGCGTTCCTATGTACAGGGTGCCTTTTTATTTGCTGACAAGCGGTAAATTGTAGATGCTTCTCATCAGTATGAAACAACTTTACTTTCCCCAAAGGATCTATAGGGTAAAACCAGGATAGTTGCCCCAGGGGTATAGTTGCCCCGATTGTAATCATTCTAAGTAGTTTCGTGTATTAATCGCATGCTATTTTACTAATATATCAAAATATTCTCCAATTACCACAAGTTGACCGTGTCTCATGTCTCTGTTCGATTGCATGGGAAGGCAAAATGCGATCAAAGTTTATGCGGGGTAGATGTCCTGTTTCTCTGCGGGGCATCTATCCTAAACGTAATTAATATGGATTAGACAACTATTCCCTATGTGGGATATATGTCCCAAAATATACAGGTCCGCAAAAATTGCGAATCCTCTAAAAATATTAAAGATAATGTTTTTTACTTTTCATAAATTTGTAGATAAAAAACCAAAGTACCTACCGGCCAGTTTTACAAATAAAGTATTTTGCTTTTTGTACTGAGAGATATAGAGTGATTTCAAAAAGTGAGGCAACTACATATCCGGCTTTTACCCTACATTAGAAAAGTTAAAAAAATTCCATGTAACCGTGTTATCAACAGTATCGTTTTTTTTTTTCAGTATGACTGACTCGTTGGCTCAGTGGTCCTGCTCTTGACTGCTGATCCGAGAGTTGTGGGTTCGATCCCCACCCAGGGCAAGCATTTGTGTGATGAACAGATTTGTTTGCTCTGTGTCTGGGTGTTAAATATCTATATATGTATGTATTTAAACGTATATAAGTATTTATATCAGTCTCTGGTTCCCATAACACAGGGAATCCTACTTTGGGGCCAGATGACCGTGTGTGATTTGTCCCAGAATATTTATTTATTTTATTTTTCTTCGATGTATATGCTACTTGGTGACAGATGCTTAGTTTTTAGAGTTCCGAAGTCAACAAGGAACCCTTATAGTTTCGCCATGTCTGTCTGTCCGTCTATACGCGGCTTAGCTCAGAGACTTTTAGTACTAGAAAACTGTAAATTTAAAATAAAAAATATCACGGCTAAGAAGATTTTCTTATCTTAGGAATGATAAATAATCGCCCAAATTAAGGTGCGCAGTTGAATTTAAAAAAAAAACATAGATTTTCCATACAAAATGTTCTGTCCCCAACTGCAAATATAATTTTGTTTTTAAAATATACATTTATTTTTCTAAAAGACTACAGAACCCTACTTTGCGCGAGTCCGACTCGCACTTTGCCGGTTTTATTATTTACAATTGATAAGTCGTAGGTGTCAACTAAAACATAATAATTAGTGACGAAGATGGAAGCGGATTTAAAAAGATTCTCCAACGCAACGCAATTGGGAATCTAGGAACTCTTGAAGCCGAAACACATTAATGCTGTCAACATTTATTTATTTCCTAATTTTTGGTTCCAATGTTTTTTTAACTCTTTTGTAAGTTGTTTTTACTTTCTCAACCCCGTAGTACAGTACGCGTAGGGTAGAGCTCTTTTATTTAGAAGATTTTCTTATCTTAGGAATGATAAATAATCGCCCAAATTAAGGTGCGCAGTTGAATTTTTAAAAAAACATAGATTTTCCATACAAAATAATAAGTTCTGGGCCGGAATGATTTAATTTGTCATCGACACGCAAAGAAGAAGAAGAGCTCTTTTATAAGTTGTTTTGACTTTCTCGACCCCGTAGTACAATACGCTTAGGGTAGAGCTCTATTATAAGTTTTTTTTTACTTTCTCGACCCCGTAGTACAGTACGCGTAGGGTAGAGCTCTTTTATGAGTTGTTTTTACTTTCTCGACCCCGTAGTACAGTACGCGTAGGGTAGAGCGCTTTTATAAGTTGTTTGGACTTTCTCGACCCCTTAGTACAATACGCTTAGGGTAGAGCTCTATTATAAGTTGTTTTTACTTTCTCGACCCCGTAGTACAATACACTTAGGGTAGCGCTCTTTTATAAGTTGTTTTGACTTTCTCGACCCCTTAGTACAATACGCTTAGGGTAGAGCTCTATTATAAGTTGTTTTTACTTTATGGACCCCGTAGTACAGTATGCTTAGGGTAGAGCTCTATTATAAGTTGTTTTTACTTTCTTGACCCCGTAGTACAGTACGCGAAGGATAGAGCTCTTTTATGAGTTGTTTTTACTTTCTCGACCCCGTAGTACAGTACGCGTAGGGTAGAGGAAGTATTGTTATCGCAAAAAAAAGGGTTTTTCCAATACATCAAAAAACCGAACACTTTAATTCTGTCCGTCCGTCCGTCACGCTTGGCTCTGGAGGCTAAATCATTAATCCGATTTGGACTTGAAATTATTTTTTTCTCATAAAAAACACGTTTTTTTTTAAAGTTTGTACGTCGTATTTGCTTATATTTGTCTTTCATTCATTAATTCATATCAGCTCATATACGTCCCCACCGAGGGGCTCGAGCCTACTCTGAATTAAGGCGATCGGGCCTTAGTCGACCACGCGGGCCCAGTGTAGGTTGGTCAACTTCACACACAACCTGCGAGTTTCTTCGCAGGCGTGTGCAGATTTCCTCACGACGTTTTCCTTCACCGTAAGAGCATCGGATAAACGTACATATGAAATCTAAATTCGAAATCACATTGGTACGTGGCAGGTTCGAACCACGACCTCCCGGACCGTAGGCGGCGGCCCTAGCCATTACGCCACCGACGCTCTATTTTGTTATATTTGTCTATTACATAGTAATACCCATTGTTCTGGGTGATTTCTCTGCGTGATCGAATCAGAAACGAGGAGACCCGTAGGAGAAACATAGTAACCGACATAGCTCACAGGATTGCTAAAATTAATTGGCAGTGGGCGGGACACATAACTCGTTTTGCCGATGATGATGATCGTCGATGAGATGGCCGTTGGGGCATTAAAGTTCTCGAGTGGCGACCGCACACCGGGAAACGTAACGTAGGCAGGCCTGTCACTCGGTGGATCGATGAGCTGGTCGCGCGGAACCGGCCGTCGTGGAATCCTTGGGGGAGGCCGTTGTCCAGCAGTGGACCTCCTTTGGCCTACATGATATGATGATAATCAGGACGTTATTAATATTTTGACGTATTAATGATATTTTATAATTTAAAAAAAATTGCCTGTAAATTTAAATATTTTGAACTTTTGGTTCTTTTTATTTCTTCTAAACTCTCGGATAAGTTCTGTCCTTCATTCATATCTATTACTGTTCACATAATATCATCTATTGTTATCTATCGTATAAAGTCTATGGACTGGGATGGAAACAAAATGTAGTTTTTTAATAGTAATTTAATAACAATGCTTATCTACGCTTCTTTTGTGCGGCCTGCCGGGGCGCGAGCGGGGGTGCGGGGCTGCGGGGCGCGGGGCGTGGGCGGGTGATATGCCAGAATTTATTATGTTTCGCTACTACTAACCTAGCTAATAAAGAGCAGGATTTAAAAAAAATATTTTTAAAAATAGAAAGTCGTGTAGGTTAATTGATTTATTTTATTACTTCTTTTATTAATTGGGAGGGATCGTCCCGTTACAAACAGATGCCTTGCATTCTGCCGAAAGACGCGCTAGAAGACTCCTTGGCGACGAAGAACTTGTGTCAAACAAGCTTCAAGGCTTCAAGCATCGCCGCAAAATCGCCTGCGTGTTGGTGTTCTACAGGATTCATTTCGGCGAGTGTGCCCTGGAGCTTCACGACCTCATACTCCTATCTCTATTTCATCATAGAACAACCAGGCGCGGAAGGCAAAACCACCCCTTTGCTGGTAATGTTCCACCTATACGCACAAAGCGTTTTTCTTCATCGTTCACCATGCGCACGGCCTAGGAGTGGAAAATCCTTCCCGGCGTCTGTGTTCCTGGATTTGTATAATTTAGGAATCTTCAAGAGGAGAGTGAATAGTCTTTAATTGAACTTAAGTGTTACATCCTCGGCTGCATCGGCACTTATCATAGCCCTAATTCAGGGTAGGTTCTAGCCCCTCGGTGGGAACGTATATGAGCTGATATGATGATTATGATGAGGTGCAGCCAAACGCACTCAAATTTTTAATATAAAAATCATAATAATTACACGCATAGTTAAAAGCTAAGCAATACAACACAACAGAAGTAGAGGTCAATAACTAGCAGAAGGTTTTTGACAAAATAAGTATAAGAAAAAATTATAGAGTCGGCAGAAAAAGCAACGCTGGCTCACCGCCTGCCGTAAAGAGTCGCTCACCCCAGCCAGATTTCGAAATTTACGTACTTACATGGGCCTACCCAACGATGCTTAAATGATAAGGAAAAAATAAGTTTTTGAAACTTAAGTGCAATTACAGTCGACAGTGAAGGAATACGTCGTGAGGAAACATGCATATCTGACTCCAGATATGCATAAGGGTCGCGGTGTACCCGTAAATGTAAATTTAAACAGGTACAATTCACAGGTACCCTATTTTTTTCGACATTATCATCATCATATCAGCTCACATTCGTCCCCACCGAGGGGCTCGAGCCTACCCTGAATTAGGGCGATCGGGCCTTAGTCGACCACGCGGGCCCAGTGCGGGTTGGTCGACTTCACACACAACCTGCGAGTTTCTTTGGCGACAATCCTTACTAATATTATGAATATGAAAATGTGTTTTTTTGTTTCTTACCCTTTCACGCTTCAACACCTTGACCAATCTTGATAAAATTTGCCATGCAGGTAGTCTGTGTCACGGGGAAGGACATAGGTTACTTTTTATTACTTTTATCTAGTGAAAATAGCATAGTCTGATGCAGTTCCTGAGGGAACTGAAAAAATAATCTTTTTTTGGTTAATTTCTTCAACATCACAACGGAACAATGGATTGTTGTGATTTTTTGCACATACTCGTAATTTACTAATTAGCATATCCTGACATAGTTCCTTAGGGATCTGGGTGAAACTCATTTCCACGCTCGCGCACGTCGGCGTTGCAATGGCAATTGAAGTGCATTTTTGTATAGAATTGGTTGAAGGAGTGGAAAGTGACATAGACTGCTAATCAGAATAGCCCAATATAGTTTCTGAGGGATCTGGAGGAAAGTCATGTCCACGCTCGCGCACCACTCACCCTCAAAGACGATCATGAAAACGATGTACACGTGGGCGAAACCGCAGCCTAAAGCTAGTCAAGTGCACAGGTTCCGTACCAAATCCGGCCCCAGTTTCTCGCTGTATCTAGTTTTGCGTCGCCTTTGTAAATTATTTTTGGCTTTTTGCTCGCGGAGTTTTGGGCGTGGGCCAGCACATTCACACGCAGCCGCATGACAGCCTGCGACATCTCCACTACATACTATTAAGCTTATCCATGAATTTAAAGCTTACGCCATGAATTTATTTTTATCTAAAGGTCGGTCATAAATGGTGCTTACTGTTTATATAAGTAAGTAAATAATATTATTAAGAATTATTACTTACTACTTATAACACTACTTAACCGCCACTGTGGCGTAATGGTTAGTCCATTCGCTTCACACCAGGAGGTCGCAGGTTCGATTCCGGGCGGGGTTAACTAGTAAGACTCGGTTTGGTTGGTGGTAAGGCATTTTCTAAGCCCGCCTGGCTAGCTACTACCATCTTATCTAAGTCTTGCCGCCAAACATCAGTGTTAACAACATTGATGTGTTCCGGCTTGATGATAAGATAGCCAGTTCTCCATTGCGTTGGGGAATCTTGGTAAGCCCGCTTTCATCAGGTGAGATGATGCCTAGGTTTTACAAATTGTGAAATAAAAAAAATGTCTTCATCTAATAACAATACATAAGGCTTTTACTGAACTAGCAACCGGTGTGTGTGTGCATCTCAACGTCTCGTCGTCTATGACGGTTTTGATTTCGGGTGAGTCCAATAATTTGTTTGTTTGTTTGTAAACTCTTTATTGATCTTTTGTTACAATACTTAAAAAAATATATATATGTAAAGGCGGACTTATCCCTTACGGGATCTCTTCCAGTCAACCTACTGATGACGTTTGAGATATACAACAAAGAAAAAAGGTAAGTGCAAAAGTTACAAACACGACTTTCTATAATCTATACCTTATTAATTATACATATATACAGAATTATTTAAAAGTAATTAACAATATCACTTACATATTAATGCCTAGTAGTAAATACTTATAAATAAATAAAAAATACTTATATATAAATAATAATAAATACGATTAACGTTATATAATAATAAATAAATAATAAATATCATCATTACAGCTCATATACGTCCCCACCGAGGGGCTCGAGCCTACCCTGAATCAGGGCGATTAGGCCTTAGTCGACCACGCGGGCCCAGTGCGGGTTGGTCGACTTCACACACAACCTTCGAGTTTCTTCGCAGGCGTGTGCAGGTTTCCTCACGATGTTTTCCTTCACCGTTACAGCAATCGGTAAGTATGTACGTAAGTTTTTTTTTTTTTTTGAAAAACTCATTGGTACATTGGCCGTCCAGATTTGAACCCGGTACCTCCGGTTAGATGGACCGAGTCGTTACCGGTTGAGCCACCGACGCTTGTGGAATAAATATATAGGTACTTAAATATATATACACATATACGAGCTCAGGATTCAGTGTTGGATTTCATTTTATTGATTAAAAAAACCTTAAACCTTTTATTATTAAAACCTTTTCGTTGTTATGGGAAATCACCTTTACTTTTTTGATGGGATAAATAAAATTATAACCATATTATATTTATCTTGCTAAACACAAAAAAGGCACTATTATTTTCTTAAATAATAGTTACTACACCCTATCATTTATGTGATACTAGCTGTTTCCCGCGGCTTCACCCGCGTGGACCACGTTTCTATGACTTTTCGAGGGTGCGCAGTGCGCGAGCCGCAAGCGGCTCGCGAGCGTAGTAAAAAGTAGCCTATGTCTTAATCCAGGTCCTAATCTGTCTACCTACCAAATTTCAGCCAAATCCGTTCAGTAGTTTTTGCGGGAAAGCGTAACAGACAGACAGAGTTACTTTCACATTTATAATATTAGTAGGGATTATGTCACAGACCTAGTGAGAATGCCTTCTCTATGACCTTGTGCGAACGGTGCCTTCTCACCGCAGAGTGGTGTTAAATAGTTTTCAAGTTATTTTACTTTCTGATAATGTTTCATCGGTCTATAATTTAATTTTATAATGAATGTTTATAAATCGTGTATACTTTTTATTTTCAGTATATTTGAATAATTTCGACATACATAATTATTTAGTCTTCTTTACAAAGTCACGTCATCAGACAAGATCTCACCTGTCAAAATCAGCAAGCTATCTAGGAAGCACTACGTATAGTGTAATAAATAAAGAGGCTTGACAACAACGTACCTATCTCGTTATATTTATTACAATTACATAAGATACAATATCATTTTCGTATCTTTACGATTTATGCATTGCTAGTCATTGTGATTGTCACTGTATTTAAGTAAGTATCAATAAAAAAATAAAATTGCAAAATGCAATTAACTCTCCTATTTGGGCATAACAATAAATTATTATGTTCGATCATCAAAACGCTTCCTAAAAATAATTCCATAAAAAATTGAATTTCGAAATTGAGCGCCTAAACCGCCCACCTAATTAGCCCAACCACTAAATCTCGTACAATTTCCGAGATGCACCCCGCGGCCCCGCGGCCGCTCAAATTCCACTCCCTTCAGCTTTGCAACGCAAAAAAATATCTGCGCCCTTCTTTGTGTGCGTGAAGACCCGTCTCGTCACTGATTGTGCACTCGTGTGGGTGCTAGCCGCTGCTTCCATTGGGCACAGAGCTATTTCTTTATTGATCCATATTTCTTCTTCTTTAGACTGCCCCGGGGGGAAGCCACCCCACTCTCCCCTTAACCCCCCGCCGTACGGAGGTGTTTTTCTACAGTTTTAATGAACGAAGGACTCGAAAATGGCGCGGAAGGAGTTTTGGGGTGGAAGAAAAGGTTATTAATGCTTTTTAAGCTGAGTAATTTTCGACCTTAATGTTGCGGGCTCTAAGTGACGAGTTTTTGTTTTCAAAACTTCTGGTATATTATGTGTGACACGACAACATGTTTTTGGAGAAAATTTTAACATTGTCACCTTGTGTTTTGTTGAATTTTCTAACATAATACTTGCAGCAACCGGATGTTTTTCCAGTAATTACTTATTTTTTGTTTTATGGATTAAAACAACTGTACATATACATATTGCGAAGTTGGCTCTTCTAATCTTAATTCAACTACGATTTTAAACTCATGACAAAGTTGATTTTGTCACATTCATACACACATCATCATCTTCATCATTTCAACCGAAAAACGTCCTCTGCTGGACAAAGACCTCCCCCAAGGATTTCCACGACGACCAGTCCTGTGCTGTCCGCATCCATCGGCTTCCCGCGATCTTCACCAGGTCGTCGTTCCACCGCGTGGGAGGAATCACACACATCAATGAATACCAATTCTAGTTTGTAAACAATAATTTTATGAAGACTAGAATGGAAAGAGGAGGAACGTGGTGGATCACCATCCCCAAAATTATAAGAAAAGACCAAACCAAGATCTAAAATGATCGTCTTAGTGCATTAATATTAGAGAACCGACCACACTTAAACTGGGAAGTGTCAAAGAAATAGTTAAAAGGATTTTTCTCGGATATAACTGTAATATACATTTGGACAAAAGTCCCATAATAACTCTTGAACATCACAATCTCAAAAGTGAAGAGCCCACCAACAAAAAGTTCCAAAACCCCCTTAACACTGTCAATAAAACGCGCTACCTACTTATCTCGTACAAGCAGTTACAAAAATCCCCACACGCTACAAAAAGTGAATCCTGAAAACAACCCCAATAATTCGGCTCATTACGAGCCCGTTGGAAAAACATATTCGTTGCTTTAACCGTCGTCATAAATATACGCGATGGGCAGAAAGAGGGAAAAATTTTATTATGCCTTCCCCAACCTTCCCCCACCCCGAAGGAGAAATATGAAATAAAATGGAAACGTAATGGGGAAAAAATACGGAGAGTACGCGGCAAGACAAAGGGATGTGAGTAGCTAGGACAGGGTGGAAACGGACTTTTCCATTGCATTTTCGTTCTTTTATTATTTTATTTCTTTCCCTCGACGAACGAAGGAGTGAAGGTTGTATTGTGATGGCAAAAACATCGAAGTTGAGATTTTGGTGTAAATCGATCAACAACTCTCTTCGATGTTTTTGCCATCACATTACACTAATAAAAACAGTATAAAAAACTTAAAGAAGTAAGTATGTGTGTCTGTGTGCATGTTTGTCCGTCCGATATTCTAGTACCTCTGTTGGAGAAGGTTTTATAGTTGTATATGATAGGACAACACATTTATATATAGGATTTGTTGCCAGGTGACGTGGTGGATTATAAAATATCATATACAACCTTCTGCAACAACCTCAACTATACTGAACGGATCTGGGTAAAATTTGGGTTAGGGCAACATTTTTTTTACTCCAGGCGTACTTTTTAAATTTCTTCTCCTTTGCTCTTTTAGAATTGCTATCATAGTAAAAAAATATCGGTTTTTACTCAAAACTGGCTTTAACTATTTTCATAAAACTTGGTACAATTTTATAACTTTGTACGGCCTACTAGACTATGATGTTCATTATTCTAGGAAACTCAGAATGAGGTACTTCCCATGTAAATCTAGATTAACGTCTGTAGTCTGTAGTCTCGATCGGGATTACTTGACTCTAAAAAGTAGTGAGATGAAGAGCCAAGTCTAAGTGAATAAAATAAAACAATGACTTGGCCATTGAACGTTTTTTAAGAGCACGTAGGAAATATGGGTGACATGTAAGTGATTTTATTTTCTTACGCTTGTAATTGAAACAATCTATAAGATTTACTTTTACTGACATACATATTATTTACCTAGATTTATTACTCTTAAAAATGTGTTACTCGTTTTCTTTCATTAACTTAGACTTGGCTCTTTATTTCATTTCAATACTTTTTATGGCCAAGTTATCTTAATCTAGACATGGCAAGTTTTAACAGAATATTTTGTTGGAATTTTACTTCTTTTTGTACGAACTTAGTGCCCAAATAAGGGTTAAATCGCCGAAATTGTTCTAGAAAACATATTAAGGCAGTGCTTGCTTTGCGCTAGACTCAGTGGTGGCACTAGCCTGTGCCAAAATCAAGGCTTAATACATGTTTGTATCATATTTTTGTCAGGATTTCACTTCTTTTTGTATGAACAGTACTATTTTGTGAAGGAGTTTTTTTTTTCAATAATTATTTGGTTTTTAAGAACGCTCATCAACATGAAAAAAAAATTGCTATAGGGCGGCATTCCTTTATCTCCAAAAGCTAAGACGTTCCCCCTGTGGTTCCTCATCAGGTAAAAAAAAATATTTAAAAAATGGGAGTAATCCTTATTTTGAAACTTTAGTATCTAGTTGTTGAATGAGCCGGTGACAAAATAAAGGAACTTTGACTTAGACACTTCGCAAACTATATGAGGCACAAACATGTAATTGAAGGATAGATGATTCAGTAAGCACTATTGGTTTCAGACTTCTACCCATATCCAGAACGAAGATACAGGGGCTCAAATATAAGTCGAGTTGCTTCAAGAAAAGGATGGTACGGCCGTGCTCGACTTGGCGGGGGCACTCCCGTGCTCCCATATTCATTTCACTTCGAGTTGTGCCAGAGTCCTTAATATTTTTTTGTTTCTTAATTTAATTATATTGTTATAAATAACTAGTTGTTTCCTGCGGCTTCACCCGCGTGGACAACGTAAGCGGCTCGTGAGCGTGGAAAGAAGTAGCCATTGTGTTAATCCAGGTCCTAATCTCTCTATCCACCAAATTTCAGCCAGATCCGTTCAGTAGTTTTTGCGTCAAAGAGTAACAAACATACATCCATACATTCTTACAAACTTTCGCGTTTATACGATTTTCAGCTTTACTATCTGAAAATAAAACTTCAGAACCTCAAAGTTTGCTAAAACTTACCTACGTGGCATTATCAGATAGAACAACATTACTCGTATCAAACTTAACTTACAACGTTTCTACGACTTTTCGAGGGTAAGCAGTGCGCAAGCCGCAAGCGGCTCGCGAACTTGGAAAAAAGCAAACTGTGTTAATCCAGGTCCTAATCTGTCTACATTCCAAATTTCAGCCAGATCCGTTCAGTATTTTTGGCATGAAACATACATCCATACATTCTTACAAACTTTCGCGTTTAATATATAATATCCTCCTCAGCCGATTTCGGCCATTGCGACTGCTTACTACTCCTAGTCGGTGGCTCAACCGGTAACGACTCGGTCCATCTAACCAGAGGTACTGGGTTCAAATATGGACGGCCAATGTACCAATGAGTTTTTCAAAAACTTACGTACATATCATTACCGATTGCTTTAACGGTGAAGGAAAACATCGTGAGGAAACCTGCACAGGCCTGCGAAGAAACTCGAAGGTTGTGTGTGAAGTCGACCAACCCGCACTGGGCCCGCGTGGTCGACTAAGGCCTAATCGCCCTGATTCAGGGTAGGCTCGAGCCCCTCGGTGGGGACGTATATGAGCTGATATATATACTACTCCTAGGCCGGGTTATGGCGTTCGTGCGCCCTAATATGGCTAACATAGCCGATCTTAGCGGCAAATTCCCGCGCACAGTGAGGGCGGCACGTGAGAACGCCGTTCACAAAGTTGTAGTTTATAGCCGATGGTGGTCGGGCTTTTATTTCGTACCGTTTGTTGTCTAAGTCTATCTTGCGACGATCTTCGAAAGAGTCGGTTTTTTTGCGTTTATAATACATATTAGTAGGATGAAGTGGTCTCCATAGTGAACAGCCTCCGGAGGCGGGCGGTGCGGCGGCGGCGGCCGCGGGCAACGAAGACTCGCTTCTATAAATCTGCCTTATCACAAAAATATACCGCCCTTCTTTCATATCTCCATCCCAGCCCAGCGTACCTCGTGCACAGTACGTAGGTACTCAACAATATAATGAGGTGCAAGGGTAGGTAGCTGTACCAAAGTACATATTATATTAGTACTAACTACAGTATGGACACTCCCTGCCGCTCTCTAGATTGCGACCTCACCCCCTCGTCACCCAGATTGATGCAGATTGGTTACAGTTTGGTTGTCGAACGTATAGGATTTCGTCGCCATTTTGTTTTTTCCGACATTCGTTTTTTGTAATTTTATTTCTGGCCCGTTGTATGAAGTGTCCATCAGGGTGTGGCTTAGTTACCTAGGTACTTTTTGGGAGATATTTTTTGGTATATTATTATTTTTACTAAAAAATTGAGTGCGTTTGGTTGCACCTCACCTGATGGTAAGTGCCGATGCAGCCAAGGATGTAACACGCAAGCTCAAATAGTGCCTATTCACTCTCGACTTGAAGATTCCTAAATTATACTAATCGGGTATTCGCCGGCAGGGATTAAGAGATACTAGAATAAGAGTTTGAACAATCATAAAAATTAGGTAAACGCGTTGGTCGAATGTATACAAACACTTTTGAGAGTATTTTTTTATTTAATCCAGAAACGATGTCAATTATGTAGGACACATGAAAAGTAAATAAAATAAATTACAACAAATGATAACTGATAAGAATTACAACATACCTAACTTAAAAAAATCGGCTAAGTGCGACCCAGATTTGCACACATAAGGTTCAGTACCATTATACTAGATAACGCTAGTTTCTTAACATTCCAAAAAAAACACTTTTTTTTTGTATGGACACCCCTATTTTTTCACTTTTTCATATTTTTAGTATTTGTTATTATAGCGGCAACAGTAATACATCTTTTCAACTTTATAATAGGCTATTTGACTACTACTAGAAAATAGTTTTGTATTATTTGTTATTGCATAAAATGCAAACCATTTTAATATTTCCTGGAGATCTGTCGTATATACGGAGAAAATCAATGTTAAAGTTTGAATTTTAAAAATACGCGCCAAAACGCAATGTCCGCTATGGCGCCTGGTTGCTTTGACAGATGACGTCACACATAAGTAAACAACAAACTGCTGTAATAGTGAAAGCACGCACTGAACCTAATGTTTACTTCTGTGTGACGTCATCAGAGTTGCAACCAATAACAGAGCGTTTTCAAACACGTGATCAAACCACAAAAAAAAATAATTTCATTTATGTTTTTTTATACAGAAAATGACCTTATTTTTTTCAGAACATTAATAAAATATGCTTTTTACATTACATTTTATTAGGATGACAACAAATTGTTACATATTTTAAACATAGTCAAAATGCCTATTAAAACGTTTCATGAAATACAACTTGGTGACAGACGGACGGACATCGAAGTCTTAGTAATAGGGTACGGAACCCTAAAAATAAGTTGAATAATCTAAAGTATTCAAATTTAAAGTAACAAGCGTCAATTATAAATTTATAATATCAACTAGCTGTTTCCCGCGGCTTCACCCGCGTGGACCACGTTTCTATGACTTTTCGAGGGTGCGCAGTGCGCGAGCCGCAAGCGGCTCGCGAGCGTGGTAAAAAGTAGCCTATGTCTTAATCCAGGTCCGATTCTGTCTACCTACCAAATTTCAGCCAAATCCGTTCAGTAGTTTTTGCGGGAAAGCGTAACAGAGAGACAGAGTTACTTTCGCCTTTATAATATTAGTAGGGACTAGTAGGGAAGGGATAGGGATTGTGTAGTAGCTACTTATAAATACAAAATGTTCATTAATAATCGTTAGTGCCGTTTCCAAGAAACAAATTATGTATAAGTAGTACATAATTATCTACAATGGTAATCATGTTAACTTTAATTTATATTTTGTCCTATTCTGCAACACGAAAAGCACTTTAGGTTGCTACAAAAAAAGCGTCGGTGGCTCAACTAGTAGCAACTCGGTCCACCTAACCAGAGGTCCCGGGTTCAAATCCGGACGGCCAATGAGTTTTTATAAACTTGCTTACATATACTTACCGATTGCTTTCGGCGAAGAAAACATCGTGAGGTAACCTGCACACCTGATTCCAGATGTGTATGAAGGTCGCGTCCGTAGGTGTAAATCTAAATGCCCTACACGGGACCGCGGGTGATGCTAAGTGCAACACCAGACAACCGCCGTGGATAGCACGGTTAATTGTGCCACACGATAAAAAGAAGAAGATGCTACAAGCAGGTATTTTACTATTTTATTATTATATTTATTTTATTCACAATTGGTAAGCCCTTGGCATCATCTCACCTGATGGTAAGTGACGATGATGCCGAAGATGGAAGCGGGCTTACAAAGATTCCCCAACGCAATGGAGAACTGGCTATCTTATCTACAAGCCAGAACACATCAATGTTGTTAACACTGATGTTTGGCGGCAAGATTTAGATAAGATGGTGGTAGCTAGCCAGGCGGGCTTAGAAAATGCACTACCACGAACCAAACCGAGTCTTACAAGTTGATCCCACCGAGAATCGAACCCGCGATCTCCTGGTGTGAAGCGAATGGGCTAACCATTACGCCACGGAGGCGGTTCAAATTTTACATTTATTTCACTTTAGTGATAATGTAAATTAAATTACAATGAGTGATAAGAACTAGCGTCGGTGGCTCAACCGGTAACGACTCGGTCCATCTAACCAGAGGTACCGGGTTCAAATCTGGACGGCCTATGTACCAATGAGTTTTTCAAAAACTTACGTACATACTTACCGATTGCTTTAACGGTGAAGGAAAACATCGTGAGGAAACCTGCACACGCCTGCGAAGAAACTCGAAGGTTGTGTGTGAAGTCGACCAACCCGCACTGGGCCCGCGTGGTCGACTAAGGCCTAATCGCCCTAATTCAGGGTACGCTCGAGCCCCTCGGTGGGGACGTATATGAGCTGTAATGATGAGTGATAAGATCTTTGAGGGGAAGGCCTGTGTCTAGCAGTAAGCCCGCTTCCATCTTCGGCATCATCGTCACTTACCATCAGGTGAGATGATGCCAAGAGCTTACCAACTGTGAATAAAAAAAAAAAAGATGAAGTAATAATAATTAAATACATGAATCACAAGATATAGTTAGGAGAGTAAATTGCATATCATATCCTAATCTGTCTACCTATCAAATTTCAACCAGATCCGTTCAGTAGTTTTTGCGTGAAAAAGTAACAAACATTCATCCATATATTCTTACAAACTGTCGAGTTTATAATATTAGTAGGATTTTCAGCTTTGCTATCTGAAAATAAAACTTTAGAACCGCAAAGTTTGCTAAAACTTACCTACGTGGCATTATCAGATAGAACATTATTAGCAAACTTACAAAATTGAGGCGAGTGATAGCAAATGGATATTAAAGTTAAGTAAACGAGGTTATTATAACATGATCATTATTGTTTTGAGCTATATCCGCCTTAGCACACCCCGGACACTGCATACAAATGGTCGTGAAATAACATTTCTAAAAACAAATGACGGAACAAACAAAATCACCGCAAAATTCCGTACGTGCGAGAACCAATCTGTATCAATCTGGGTGACGAGGGGGTGAGGTCGCAATCTAGAGAGCGGCAGGGAGTGTCCATACTGTATGTTAGTACTAATACTCGTATATGTACTTTGGCCTTAGCCTCTCACGCGCACAGCTGCTGTGCTATAGCAAACACTTCATTTAAGACCATCCTTCCATTGTAAATGTGAAAATGTGTTTGTTTGTTACTTTTTCTCGATTCAACTCCGCAACCAATCTCGATAAAATTTGGTATGCAGGTAGCCTGTGTCACTGGAAAGGACATATGCTACTTTTTATCCAGAAAATAACATAGTAACACGCAGTGCCACAGGGAACTGAACAAAATACAATTTTTTTTGGTTAATTTCGTTAGGGCATTTTCATAGCCTGCCTGGCTAGCTACCACCATCTTATCCAAGTCTTGCTGCCAAACATCAATGTTAACATCATTGATGTGTTCCGGCTTGAAGATATAATAGCCAGATCTCCATTGGGGAATCTTGGCATATCCTGACAACAATGAGGGATCTGGGGAAAACTCATATTCACGTTCGCGAACGTCGGCGTCGCAACGAAGCAACGAATTAAAGTGAATTTTTGTATAGAATGGATTGAGGGGGTGGGAAGTGACATAGACTGCTAATCAGAATAGCCCTATATAGTTCGTGAGGGATCTGGAGAAAACTCGTATCCATGCTCGCAAGCCTCTTGCGGCTTGCGCACCACTCACACTCAAAGATAGTCATTAAAACACTAACCACGCGGGCGAAGCCGCTGGCAAAAGCTAGTAATTGTATAAACTTTTAAAATTTTGCAACCTCTCGAAGTTTTATACTGGCCACATTTTTTCATGTCCCAAAATAATCTAAAGCATATTTTATAACGCACTCAAGTGCAAAATCCTCCCTCTAATCTTCAAAAGGGCTTAATAGCTATATAAAATGGCGCAGGTAAAAGAAAATTCTGTCCCTTGCAAAAATTAGCCCTTGGGGGGGTTGAGAGGAGGAAAGGAAGGGGGCATTTCTGAGGGATGGTTATTGTTTGGAGTTTTTGTAAAGGAGTAAGTGAATTTTGCAGATAATTTTGTGTTAAGGGTTGTTTTTTGCGAGGTTTTGTAGCTACGTAGCGCGTAAGTATAGCTACAGTTATGTAGCTGTACGAGTTGTTATCAAGTTGAGGATATTTTCTTGCAATTAAAAATATAAGCACCTTGATATACAGTCTGTAAAAAAATTGGTGTAGGACCCGTTAACTGTTGATTCTACTCATCATACTAAACAACTTTCCCCAAGGAACCTGTAGTCAATTCTCAAAAAAAAATTGGACCTTCCACATACAAAAATGCAGAAAATTGGTCGATCAGCTGATCGTTTTGAATGAAGACTTTTTTTGCGATTTCAGCAAAGTCATAGAACAAAAGTTGTTCAGTATGATGAGTAGAAGCCCCAGTTAACGGGACCTACACCAATTATGTTGCACCCTATTGTTGTAATATGTAAGTAATAATGTAATAAGTATTTAAGTTTTCATTAAAGAGTTTAACAACAGTTCCTCAAATATTGTTACTATTACAAAACTGCAAGTGATCTCTCCACTTCATTGATATTAAAGGATAGTAAAATTCTCGAGTGGCGACGGCACACCGGAAAACGTAGCATAGGCAGGCCTCCCACTCGGTGGACCTATGATCTGGTGAAGCGTTCGTCGTGGAAATCCTTAGGGGAGGCCTATGTCCAGCAGAGGACGTCCTTCGGCTGATATGATGATGATGAAATTAAACTTCTTTTCCCGCCAAACATCAATATTACTGTAGAGATCTAATATCTCTACACTTGCGTATCGCACCTCTTTTGTAGCTTTTCTAACCGTGTGTCAATTTAAACGTAGATTTTGAGAATACAATGTTTTCTGGAAACTTCTAGACACATTCTGCGTTTGGGCTTCTCACAGGACAGGTGTCTCTTTAAATATAACCATCATCGTATCAGCCGAAGGACGTCCACTGCTGGACATAGGCCTCCCCCAAGGATTTCCACGACGACCAGTTCTGGGCTACCCGCATCCAGCGGCTACCCGAGACCTCTACCAGGTCATCGGTTAGATGTCTCATTATTTAAATCAAATCTTAATCTTGGTGTGTCAGAGCTATAACAGGAGCGTTGACGGGTCACTAAACGCACACCTTGAAAAAAATTGGCCTGACGAATGACCCCGCAGGGCCTGTGGTGAAGATACAAAGATCCCATTGGGTCAAAGAGTCGCTGCGACTGCAGCCCCCACTTACAAAGATAAGACAAGTTAATACATATGTGGTGACGGGCGGTGAACCAGGTGAAACAGAGCCACCAACAAGCAGGAGGAGAGGAAACCTAGACAATACAAAGCTCCAACCGACAGCGTTTCGAAAAGAGATAAGCGAAGAAAGAGCTAACACGGAGCCCAAGGAAACTCATGGAATAGAAATATAGAAGTATCTTGAAGCACTCACTAAATCATCATCGCTCAGCTGATCATCAAAGTCAATTCTTAATAAAGCTATTTTAATTTAATTTTAGCAATTCTTATTCTATTTTAATGCTGTAAGATTACTTGTAACAAATCAATATATAAATTAATGAAGAAAACTGCCGGCAAGTCCTGAATGCGCGTGAAGTCTCCAGCAGTGGATAGATCAGGTTGCGAAGGCATAGTTTTGGCACAGTATTACAATATAGCGGCTTACAGTAGCGCAACGAATGTACTTACGCACAGCAACGGAAGGGTACTTGCGGGGCAGCGGGCGGCGGGTCTAAGGGTCTAACTACAGGCTAGTGTGGGCAAGTACCTACGCCGGTGGCGCATCGTGCGACATCAAAGGCGTTGCGCTACTGTAAGCCATATCGTAATACTGTGTTTTTGGCCCTTCGCTTCCCAAGGTGTCGCAGGACCTGAAATAAGACCACAAACAATGTTTTAGGAGAATACCTGGGTGCCAAATACGATTCGAAGACTTATTATGATAGAATAAAGACCGGGGAGGTGCGAGTGGTACTCGTGCTCTTAAGGGCTCCGTACCACCACACCTCTCCACACAACTATGACGTTGATGCCTATTCACATTATAAACAAAAGATATCAACTCGAGCGACAGAAATATCCTTTTTTTTTCATTTAGTTCGGACTCCTTAGCGCGAGTACGACTCACGCTTGGCTGGTTTTTATAAATTGTTATTCTACTTCAGAATTAGTAAGTACCTACAATATAGAGCTAAGCCATTTTTTTTGTAAAGGGACACATTTTTAACTTATTCTTTTTTTTTGTTATAGTGGCAAAAGAAAAACATAATATTGTGAAGCAAGCGGACAGAAAGACAGACGGACGAACAGCGGAAATAGTACGGAAACCTAAAACTTGCCTCTATCCAAAAAATATGAGACGTAGCTCATATTCTTAATTCTAGAATGATTTAGGTAATCATAAAAAAGTAAACATGAGGGCCACATCCCCCTCTTTCCCTCGGAGCTCCCGCCATAATTTGAAAGAGGATACACCGCTACGAATTCGGGTTGCGAATAAGGATTAAAGTATTTATTTATTTTTGCTTGAGAAGAAAAATTTGTACACCAGCATAGCGAATCTGTGGAGAGTTAGGAATGTTCAAGATTCAAGATATTTGTTCAAAATAGGTGAAAACTGCACTCTTTTTGATAGTCATAAAATAGTAATTAAACATGTCATTTGTGAAAAATCAAGAAATAAACAATCATTAGTTATCTAATAACGTCTAAATCTAATCCTTCATCATTACAGCTCATATACGTCCCCACCGAGGGGCTCGAGCCTACCCTGAATCAGGGCGATTAGGCCTTAGTCGACCACGCGGGCCCAGTGCGGGTTGGTCGACTTCACACACAACCTTCGAGTTTCTTCGCAGGCGTGTGCAGGTTTCCTCACGATGTTTTCCTTCACCGTTAAAGCAATCGGTAAGTATGTACGTAAGTTTTTGAAAAACTCATTGGTACATTGGCCGTCCAGATTTGAACCCGGTACCTCTGGTTAGATGGACCGAGTCGTTACCGGTTGAGCCACCGACGCTTTTCTAAATCTAAATCTAATCCTTGATATAAAACAAATTATGTAATTAGAACATGAAAACAATATGACACAAGATTTAAATCATTGAATGTCTTTAAGATGTCTCAATCCGAGCAGGTTGATACGTGTTAAAACAATATCGAACGTAAGTCTATTCATTTTAAGTTCAAATCAATGCGGGCTTCAACGCGGCTGTTACGTTGAAACCAATTATTGAATTTGTCATAATGCCTTTGACAAGAGTAGGCCAGTTCACACGGACATCACCCAGTTACGAGTATGACGCGAGAGTCAGCCATCGCTCCCCTTAACCGTAGTATTAGAGGGAAAGGAACGACCCAGCTCCGGATGTGCCACCATCCGCATGTGTTTAATAAAAACATTGATGATGAAAACAAATTCTGGATAGAATGGGCTTGTTGGTACTACAATTTACGACATTAGAAGCGACTAGGTGTGGTGTACGTGAAATTAACATACAGTGTAAAGTCTATACAGCGACACTCAAGGGACCGGGCATTTTGTGACGTTATTTCCCCATTGCGTTGGGGATTCTTGGTAAGCCCGCTTTCATCTTCGGCAACATCGTTGACTGACTCTGTGGCTCAGTGGTTAGTGCCCTTTACTACTGATCCGAGAGTCGTGGGTTCGATCCCCACCCAGGGCAAGCATTTGTGTGATGAGCAGATTTGTTTGCTCTGTGTCTGGGTGTTAAATTATATCTATATAATATGTATGTATTTAAACGTATATAAGTATGTATATCAGTCTCTGGTAACCCATAACACAGGGAATCCTACTTTGGGGCCAGATGACCATGTGTGATTTGTCCCAGAATATTTATTTTATATTTTATTTATTTATTTACTTACCACCAGGTGAGATGTTGTCAAGGGTTTACCAATAGTGAATAATAACAAAATAAAAAAAATTGCGTTAAAGTAAACCAACAGGAGCCAAAAAAAATTGACGTTTCAAAGAGCGAATCGTTATATCGAGTGACGTTATACAGAGTTTACTCTGTATATTATATAGGACAACATGACATCTGTGTCGGACTGGGATCCTATCGGGTTCGGCTAAGGCCCGCGTGCAAGTATAGGGAGGCTCGAGTACCCACCCATACAAACGTAGTTCCGCTTTAATACAAAAACTACATGCCGGAATGAATCCAAACTTTTCAAATGTATTGAGTAAACACATATCGATTTTTGTAATTAGTTTTCATCGTAGTAAATTGAAATATAACTAAACGAAGGCTTAAATAAGTTTTGTACTGAAAGTTTGAAACTGCTCTTGTTTTTTTTCCGTTTTATATTAGTACATCGAAAACTAATTAGAAACATCGATATGTGTCTACTCACTATATTTAAATAAGTTTAGATTCAATCCGGCATGTAATTTTTGTATTAAAGCGGAACTACGTTTGCATGGAAACTCGAACCTCTTGCCCATAAAGAATGAGATAATTAAAATAAAAAAAATAGGTAAGAATAATTTACACAAGGACGGTCATCTGGCCCCGAACTAGAATTCCTTGTACTATAGCAACTGGACAGTTATTTCGGAGAGTGTGCCCTGGAGCTTCACAACCTCATTCCCCCCTCTCCATTTCATCATCGGACGACCAGGCGCGGAGGGCGGTTCCATCCCTTTGTCGTCAATGTTCCACCTTTACGCACGAAGCGTTTTGCGTCTTCGTTCATCATGCGAACGGCCAAGGAGTGGTATTCCCTTCCGGCGTCTGTATTCCCCGATTCGTACAATTTAGGAATCTTCAAGTCGAGAGTGAATAGGCACTATTTGAGCTTGCGTGTCACATCCTCGGCTGCATCGGCACTTACCATCAGGTGAGGTGCAGCCAAACGTACTCAAATTTTTAATAAAAAAAAAAAAAAAAAATACATACTTTGTAATATAAATTCAAATACATACATACATACATAAATACTAGCTTTTGTCAGCGGCCTCGCTCGCGTGAACATAGTTTCTATGACTGTCTCCGAGGGTGAGCAGTGCGCAAGCCGCAAGCGGCTCCTGAGTGTGGAAAAAAGTAGCCTATATGTTAATCCAGGTTCTTTATCTGTCTACCTACCAAATTTAATCCAGATAGGTTCAGTAGTTTTTGCGTAAAAGAGTAATAAACATCCATACATACAAACTTTCGAGTTTATAATATTTGTTAGTAAGGAAATCTCGTATCACGGTGTATGTGTTTGGCTCGACCGAATTTCATGAAATTTTGTATGTGTATTTAGTAGATAAGGGAATAGGTCGTAAAGTATAAAAATCTCGTGTCACGGTGTTGGTGTTAGTACTCCTCCGAAACAGCGCGACCGAATTTCATGAATTTTTTATTATGTGTATTTAGTAGGTATGGGAATAGGTCGTAAAGTTTATTTCATTATGGAACGTTTGCCAGGTCAGCAAGTTTACAAATATTAAATCGTTTGCAGGATAAACGTATTATGTAATGATTGTGAGATATTGTCAAGGGTTTACCAATTGTTAATAAAAAAAAAAAGATTATCGTACACTTGACCTTTAGATTTTTTTTTCTTTCTTTTATTAGGATAGTATTTAAATACTTACTAAAAGCCTACTATACTTACCTACTAAAAGCGTCGGTGGCTCAACCGGTAACGACTCGGTCCATCTAACCAGAGGTACCGGGTTCAAATCTGGACGGCCAATGTACCAATGAGTTTTTCAAAACTTACGTACATATACTTACCGATTGCTTTACCGGTGAAGGAAAACATCGTGATGAAACCTGCACACGCCTGCGAAGAAACTCGAAGGTTGTGTGTGAAGTCGACCAACCCGCACTGGGCCCGCGTGGTCGACTAAGGCCTAATCGCCCTGATTCAGGGTAGGTTTGAGCCCCTCGGTGGGGACGTATATGAGCTGTTATATAAATTTAAATACTTACATAAATATATAACCAGACACAGAGCAGACAAACATGTTCGTCACACTAAATGTTGGCACTTAAAGTCAACCCTACGACTCTCGACCCACCAGGCATGAGCTCCGACCACTGGACTCCCGGCTCAGTCCTACTGTAAAACAACAAGTTTTTGACGTGACAACGTCTAATAAATCGATGGACACCGGCTGCACGCACGAAAAAGGTTGACTCATTGTCCCGTTACGCTCATTGTCCCGTTATGTTATGACGTTGTCACGTTAAACTATCGTCCATAATCCGACTTTACGACATCCAATTTTTTTTATCAACAATTAGCTGGTGGTTGCTAGCCAGGCGGGCTTAGAAAATGCCATTCCACTAACCAAACCAAGTCACACAAAGTTAGACTCCGCCAGGAATCGAACCCGCGACCTCCTGATGTGAAGCTAATGGACTTAACCATTACATCAAGTAGGCGGTTAAAGTTCTATAAAGTAGTGTGAAACAATGAAAGTGACACACTATGTATGTAGTAGAAAATAACCGCTCCGTTAAATATATAGTCAACCGCCTCCATGACGTCATGGTTAGTCCATTCGCTTCACACCAGGAGGTCACGGGTTCGATTCCCGGTCGGGTCAACTTTGTAAGACTCGGTTGGGTTGCTGGTAGGGCATTTTCTAAACCCGCCTGGCTAGGTACTACCATTTTATCTAAGTCTTGCCGTCAAACATCAGTTTTAATAACATTGATGTGTTCCGGCTTGAAGATAAGATAGCCAGATCCCCATTGCGTTGGGGAATCTTGGTGAGCCCGCTTCCGTTTTTGGCATCATCGTCACTTACCATCAGGTGAGATGATGCCATGGGCTTATCAATTGTGGATTAAAAAATGCTTGTTTGATACCATCTGGTGAAGTGACGATAAAACTTGTGTTCTAATAAGAACCAAGCCGGGAGTTTTCAATTCAGATAAGAATCAGTAAAAATTCAGGAGTAAGTTAATATTACTAAGTTAACGCGCGCTCGTCAATTGCGAGAACTATACGTATAGATAGATACCTTTATCAATTAATTCCAGGCAGAATTAAGGAAAACATTAAAAATTAAAAACCCGTGTGCGTAAAAACTTAACCCCTCTTTTTGGTCTGTCGGGTAAAAATGCATTCTATGTCACTCACGGGATCAAGAAGAAACTAACGATACCTCATACGTTGAAATCCTTCAAGGGAACATAGAAATCTACATACCTACATACATACAAAAATACACTCGAAAAACATAACTCTCCTTCTAAAGAAGTCGGGTAATTATTTTATAAATGACAGTCCGTCCTTACGATATGCGCGTACAGGTGCTGGTAAAATAAAATGTGATTTTTGTGATGAAAAATTCTACAGGGTTATTTTACCGCTAGCCGTTTGAAATTTTCATACATTGCTTGTTAAAAATGACGCCAGCACAAAAAAAAATTTTGCGTGGTGTGCGCGATATTAGTAAGAACAAACGCCAAAACGCGCTAACCATCGAATTAAAGAAAATGACTAAGTGCTAGTCAAACTAGTGCACCACACCTGTCCACACAATTTTAATGGTACATATTAATTTCAAACAAAACACATCAACGCGAGCGCCGACAGACAGACAAACAGACGGTCAGCGTAGTATTATGGTCCCTTTACCTGGTACGGAACTCTTATAATTGGAACCGCTAACACGTTAAACCCAACTTTAATCGCTACAATAACCAAGTACAGCTTTGCTATTTTTCACGTGATAACATCTTATAAACAGATGAACGCCGGTTGCACTTATTAGTATAAGTGTCACGTCTTTGTCACGTCCCGCCTGAGCCGAGCGTGCAAGCGAGAGCGCGGAACAAGCGATAGATACATAATGGAGAGGCAAGATCGGCGTAAGCGTTCGGCTTGTGACACGTAATTTAACACGAAAAATTATCGTCCGTAAACCGACTTTACAGACAACCAGTTTTTTTTAAATAATAAAAGATAAATGACAAACTGAACGCTACCAATTCCAGGCAAAAAGTCCCCCATCACTATTTCTTAAATGACGCTAACGATTTTTTTTATAAGTGGTTTTCTATGATCTGAGCTCAGAATTTTTTTTTATAATCTCATTTTATCGCAGAAAATGTTTAAAGTTCCATAGTACGAAAACCTTATTGCATGGGTCCGACTATCTTTAACTTCTGATTGTATACTTGGGCTTGTAAATTTAAGAGGAATGTGAAGCTTCGACTTTTCATACAAACAGCGATAACGATTATCACTTCTATAATGCTAACCGATTTGGACCTATTTTTGATAGGTTGTCTGTCAGTCAGAACAAAAGCTAGGCGCATACGTTTTATTTTTTTCGATAAAGTTAATAAGTTTAATTTTATTGTCGTTCACGTGTTTTCATACAAAACTAATTTCGGCTTTTTTTTAAAAAACGAAACGTATAAGCCTAGCTTTTGTTCTAACTGACAATCTGTTCAAAATTGGTCCAAATCGGTTAACATGTAAGAGGTGAAAATCGATATCGCCGTTTGTATGAAAATTCGAATTTTCACCGTGGGTTCACTCACAGTCCTCTTATTGAGAACATTTTTTACAAAACACCAAAGAAATGCATATACCTAAATATTTATCACTACTAAATGTCTCCATGCCAGTCTCTGTTCGCGAGAACCCATCTAATGGAAAAAAGGATAAAATTTTCGGGAGCCTTTTAATATTTTTTTCATTAAAGTTTTTAATATTAATGGAAACGTATCAGAGTCGGGCGGGTTTCCTAATTATTTTTCGGACTTTCCCATTTTCCTGGCGAAGGCGGGAGATGATCATTTTTAGGGTTCTGTGGACACATGGGTTCATGCGTTATCACAAACAACGTATTATATTGAGAAGTAGGTATTATGCAGTTTTGTTGATTAGTGGACGATGCCACTTTCATTTTGGAATGAAAAAGGAGTAGATGATGATATTATCATCATCATATCAGCCGAAAAACATCCACTGCTGCACAAAGGCATCGCCCAAGTATATCTACAACGACCGGTCCTGCACTGCCCACATTCAGCTGCTTCCCGCAACCTTCACCAGGTCCACCGAGTAGGAAGCCTGCCTATGCTACGTCTACCGGCGCGCGGTCACTACTCAAGAACTTTACTACCCCAACGGTCATCAGTTCTATGAGCTATTTGCCCTGCTACAATACTCATAACATAACATAATGTCATTTGTGAAAAATCAAGAAAAAAAATAATAAAAAAAACCATCAATAGTTAATAAAAATATGATACGAGAAGTTATATAATAAAATCGTTTAATATCATGAATGCCTTTGACAAGAGTAGGCCAGTTCACACGGACAGCACCCGGTCACGAGTATAACGCAAGAGTCAGCCTTCGCTCCCCTCGACCATATTAGAGGGAAAGGAAAGACCCGGCTCCCGATGCGCCACCACGAACATTTGAATAACCTTATTTGTTAACCTTATCTACCTGGTTAACAAAAAGCGTCGGTGGCTCAACCGGTAACGACTCGGTCCATCTAACCAGAGGTACCGGGTTCAAATCTGGACGGCCAATGTACCAATGAGTTTTTCAAAAACTTACGTACATACTTACCGATTGCTTTAACGGTGAAGGAAAACATCGTGAGGAAACCTGCACACGCCTGCGAAGAAACTCGAAGGTTGTGTGTGAAGTCGACCAACCCGCACTGGGCCCGCGTGGTCGACTAAGGCCTGATCGCCCTGATTCAGGGTAGGCTCGAGCCCCTCGGTGGGGACGTATATGAGCTGTAATGATGATCTACCTGGTAGCCAGCTCAAAGATCTCTGTTCTTTGAAATCAGAAGCAAGTACTCATACTTTCTCAGTTTATCACTTATTTAAAGTTTAAGCCCATCTTTTGTACGAAGTTTTGAATATCAAATTTCAAATCTTAAATTTTATCAAAAGGCGGATTCTATTTCTCATTTAAGTTTGTAAAATCTTTTTTAGCAAATTGTTAGTGGCACTAGGCCTTATAAAAGGTTTGTTTTAGTTTTAAAGTTCGGACAGTAGGGTTGGCACTTCTTTTACAAATGTCCAGAATGTGTGTGAAGCATCGTATCAATTTAGTTTGTTAGGTATTAAAAGAGCCAATAATCAAGTGAGGAAGTGAGATAACAGGTAGAAAAAATTCACTAATCATACCAACATCCACAGTCAGCCTCCTTGTGGTTGATTCCCGAAACATCCATGCACCACAACAAATTAAACACACGGCGCATTTCAGGCCAACCTTATAAAAAATATTAAACCACATACGATGAAGTGTTCGGGATGCTTCGCAATATCTTCACGTCCCAAATATCGCAGTGTCTCAATACTAAGGTCTTTGACCAGTATATTTTGCCAGTGATGATATACGGAACTTCAAATTCATAAGAAGGCTCAAGGTCACTTAAAGGGCAGTGAAGCGAGCTATGCTGGTAATTTCTCTACGCGATCGAATCAGGAATGTACGGGTAAGGAGTGTAGGAAACTGCGGGGCCTAAAATTTTGAAAAAAAAGACCAAGGTATTTGACCAGTGTGTGTTGCTAGTGATGACATACGGAACTGAGACATGATCGCTTACCATGAGCCTCATACGATGGCTCAAGGTCACCCAAAGGGCAATGGAGCGTGCTACGCTCGGAGTTTCTCTGCGTGATCGAATCAGAAACGAGGAGATCCGTAGGAGAACCAAAGTAACCAACATAGCTCTCCGTATTGCAAAACTTAAGTGGCAGTGGGCGGGGCACATATCTCGTAGAACGGATGGCTGTTGGGGCAGTAAAGTTCTAGAGTGGCGACGTAGCGTAGGCAGGCCTCCCACTCGGTAGACCGATGACCTGGTGAAGGTCGCGGGAAGCCATTGGATGCGGGTAGCGTAGAACCGGTCGTCGTGGAAATCCTTGGGAGAGGCCTATGTCGAGCAGTGGCTGATATGATGATTCACAATTGGCAAGCCCATTTTTTACCATGTGTTTTTAAACTTAACATTAACACAAGTGGTGCATGCCTGCTTAAATGTTCCTTTCCCTCTAATATAGTCGAGGAGAGCAAGGGCTGACTTTTGCGTTATTGACCGGGTGCTTTCCGTGTGAACTGGCCTACTTTTGTTAAGGGCTTTAAATAATTTTTAATTTATAACTTCTGGTTTAATATTGTTTTCCTGTCCTAATCAAAGGTTTATTATTATTATATGAGCTCATATACGTCCCACCGAGGGGCTCGAGCCTACCCTGAAATCAGGGCGATCAGGCCTTAGTCGACCACGCGGGCCCAGTGCGGGTTGGTCAACTTCACACACAACCTTCGAGTTTCTTCGCAGGCGTGTGCAGGTTTCCTCGCGATGTTTTCCTTCACCGTAAGAGCGTCGGATTAACGAACATATGTAAACTAAATTGGAAAGACATTGGTACGAGGCAGGATTCGAACCACTACCTCCCGGACAGGAGGTAGCGGCCCTTGCCATTGCGCCACCGACGAGTTATTTGTATAATATCTAAGCCTCTAAGTATCATATAAGTACTTTTTTCCACGCTCGCGAGCGCAAGCGGCTCGCGCACTTCGCACCCTCGAAAAGTCATAGAAACGTTGTCCACGGAGGTGAAGCCGCGGGAAACAGCTAGTACCTATTCCATATTTGGTCTGAGGTCTTACAACAAATTTCATAAGAATCAGAATGTCACGAATTCCCTTATCAAGCGACTTCCAAAAAGGAGGAAGTTCTCAATTCCACTGTATGTTTTTTTTAATGTGTGTTACCTCAGAACTTTTGACTGGGTGAACCGATTTTGATGATTCTTTTTTTATTTGAAATCTATAGTGCTTCCCGTGTGGTCCCATATGAATTTTATCAAAATCGGTGTAGTACTTTATTAGAAAATTAACAAAAACCCTACATAATAATGCAAAAATGTATAGTACCTAAGTTTTAGCGATGGAAGTCGGGTTTTTAACGTGTCTTGTCTTATGTATACAGAACCAACCGAACATTTGCTGTTTACTCGCTTTGCCCGTCTGAATTTGTATAAAATACGAAATAAAAATGGCAGGTGGATACGGTGCAGGTATGAAATTTAATTTGTTCCCAGAGTCTGTACATTACCGTCGGCTGGCTGCCTTGATGGAGTTTTTGTCAAATGCATCCGACTGTAACGGTTTATTTTGTAACGAGAGTATGTTTTATAGATTTACCTATTTTAAAGATTAAGTAAAAGCGTCGGTGGCTCAGCCGGTAACGACTTGGTTCTTCTAACCAGAGGTACCGGGTTCAAATCTGGACGGCCAATGTACCAATGAGTTTTTCAAAAACTTACGTACATACCTACTTACCGATTGCTTTAACGGTGAAGGAAAACATCGTGAGAAACCTGCAACACGCCTGCGATGAAACTCGAAGGTTGTGTGTGAAGTTGACCAACCCGCACTGGGCCCGCGTGGTCGACTAAGGCCTGATCGCCCTAATTCAGGGTAGGCTCGAGCCCCTCGGTGGGGACGTATATGAGCTGATATGATGATAAGATTAAGTGCGATTCTTTTGAAGAAGGGATTAGTTCATTTTTAACCAACTGCCAAATAAGGTTGAGTAATGTATTTCGGTTAGGACTTACGTCAAAAGAAAAAAGAAATCGTTTGTATCTCTTCGTTTTCCGTCTGTCCGTCTGTCCTGCCCAGAGGCGTATTTACCCTATGTCCAGGGGGGCACTTGGCCCGGGACGGCAAGCAATGAGGGGCGGCTTTTTCGGTTGTTCTTTCGCCTGTAGTATTGGAAAACCTCGTATATAGTAGAAAAAGTCGTAGTAGTATTTTTTTAGGGATTTATTTCACAATTTATTGCACACAGAAATAGGGACAAACAAACATTAAACTAGATAAGAACATACAAAAGGTACATCTTATTTCTATTAGGAATTTCTTCCAGCAGACCTAGGAAAGAGAAATTACAAAAGAATGGCAGAAGACGTGTACAAACAAAGACAACATTTTTAAAAACAGAAATTTTGACAACATATTCCTAAATAGATAACACGTACCTACAAAATAATACATAATATACTACATAATGTAATTATATAATAATATAAATAAATGTAATAACATAAATATAATAAAATGCATATAATATAATAAATAAACTATAAAATAAATATGGCTAACTTTAAAAAGGAAAAGACAAGAAGTTCCTTAAGTTCTGTAAGGGATCCATTTGGTTCACCGATAAATAATAAAGCTAGCCAAGTGCAAGTTGGACTAGCGGTAATAAGGGTGACGAAACACTACGAACATGCAAACAGAAGGTTACAGTAAGGTGAGTTTTATCGTGTGGCAGTACAGAACCCTTAGCGCGCAACTCCGACACTTGGTCAGTTTTTGTCACTTAGAGGGGCGGTTTTTTTTTTGTGCCCGTGGCGCCAGATTCTTAAATACGCCTCTGGTCCTGCCGACGAAAGAAAAAGTAGAAGGCATTGTGATTGTTCATCAATTGCGTTCTAACCGTGTGTCCCGCGAAATCTCTTGCCTTTTTTTAAGTTAAGTACAAATTTAAGTTTGTCAATCCAACTGTTGTGTTTGTGAATGTTTGTAGGGCTCGTACCCAAAAGTATTTTGGTGCGGAACCCTTTTTTTAACCGAAGTTTTTATAGAGATGACGTGCCATCAAGATCGTCGTGATCCTCCGCCCCAGCGCGCTGCGTACACATGTACTTAGTTGGTTCTCTGGTATTTTATATGATAAGTAAATATGACGAAATGATACGATTTAGAAGTATTTTTAAGGCAATGATCGGTTATGAATGTAGTGAGTTTAAATGTTTACTAGGTATACTTATTTATGACGAAAAAATATTTTATAACTTTAAAACAGCCTATACATTTATTTAATCTTCAGAAAATATATATATATATATATATATATATATATATATATATATATATATATATATATATATATATATATATATATATATATATATATATATATATATATTTTAATATTTTATTTTTGTGTATAAATTGTAATTCATGTAGCTTTGAATAAATGTTTTATCTATCTATCTATCTATCTATCTAATTTCATAAATTCATCAGTTTTCAATAAGTCAATTAATAAGAAAAAAAAGTAAAACATTGCACTTGTCTTCTTTGCAGTTTCACATTAACATTAACTGTAGCGCCACCTATCAGCGAGTAGTAGAAGCTTTAAACTACCACGGCAGTAAGTAGCTAGCTAGTGTTCCTCCCAGTCTTCATAGTTTTACTTACGCCATCTAGCGAGAAAGTAGCTTAATTTAACTTTGTCCGTATAGGTGTATCCCATGTACTACGGTGTCCCATAAAATGTTCATTTATACCTATTGAAGTTTTATTTAATTAAGTAGGTTTCTTATTATTTTAAAGAAAGAATAAAAATCTTTATTCAATCTTTCTTTATTTTAGACCGTGAAACTTGAAATAAAATGCTTTTTTTAAATTATTATTTTTATTCTATGTACGTTGTTAATTTTTAAAATGTTATCGTGAATTAAAAACTACGATTAGAAATTACTGAAATAGCCTTTGATAGTGATTTAGAAAAATAAATAGTATTAAATACACAAAGCAAGTTTAAATTAGCGAATTGCAACTCTTCATAGTTCAGTCTTCAACAAAAAATATCGACAAAATCACAGGAAACATTTTTGGGACATTGAAAAAGCATTGACCCATTTCCAATAACTCTCAAAGCCCCATTTCACAACGAAAACGCACACAAAAATAAAATAAAAAATGCAAACAAAAAGCAACAAAAGGAAAAACTCGAACCCATCTCACTTTCAAGCCAATGAAGCGAGCAAATAAGCGTGAAATCCCCGAATGTGGGGAAAAAGATTAAATCGAAAAAAAGGAATGAAAGGAAAAATGAAAAAACTCGTCGTCATTCATGAACTCGTGTAGCTCAGCCGCGCGAACGGAGGCCTCGAGAGTGGTCATTTGAATTAAGGGTTCTGTATTCCAAAGAAAAATATATACAAAAAAATGTTTTGGCAAACGTAAAGTAAGTTCTATACTCAAAGTAAAACACAACGTAAATTATCTGTAACAGATTCTTCATTTTTTATTTTTTTTTGAAAATGCAAGTCGATAATTATTTCTTGTTGATTCTATTTGAGAAACAATGCTAAGACTTTTTAAAGGGACGAGGTACAATAATATGTTCCTAACACTTTCATGTTGTAGGTGGTGAAAGTTTGCGGGAGCAGTCGTTGTGAAAATCCTTGATGAAAAGGCCAATTTTGAGCAGTGGACGTCTCTCGGCTCATATGATATAATATGGTTTAGGAGAGCGATGGCTGACTGTCGCGTCATGCTCGTGACCGGGTGCCGTCCATGTGAACTGGCCTACTCTTGTCAAAGACATTAATGACATTCAATGATTTTAATGTACGAACTCTCGTGTCATATTGTTTTCATGTTTTAATGACATATTTTTTTTATGTATCAATGATTGTATTTTAACGTTATTAAATAATGATTGTTTATTTTTCACAAATGACATGTAATATGTAATAAATATTTTATGACTCCCAGAAAGAGTTAATTTGGACCTATTTTAAATAAACATCTTAAAATCTTGAGTTCATGATGATGACGATATATTCCAAAATAATGATATAATGAACCTGATTTCTATGGCAGTTTCAATTATAATATATGAATTCCAACAAGAAAACAAATACAAAACCAGTGAGGTTCTTACAAGAATTTTACGAGTAGAACCATAAACGGTGAAAAAACTGGTTCTGAAAAGGGAAATGAAAACGTATTCATATCGGATCGAAGGGTAAAAAGTATAAAATGGATTCTTTTTTTGTTTATCAGAGCGGAGACAACATGGTGGACGATTGAGGGATTATGGCGATTCATGATTTACAATGAAAATGTATATGTAAATTATATAGGTACAGGGCGTGAAAAGACCACTACCAGAAACTTAAACTGGGGTTTGTACTCATCATACTGAACAACTTTCTCCAAGGATGGGACATAATTCTTGAAAAAAAAAATCGACTTTTCATACGAATCAGCCAATTTTGTATTGGAAGCCAAAAAAAAAATTTCGAGTAGAAGCCCCAGTTTAAGTTTCTGGGAGTGATCGTTTTACAAAGTTCAGTTAGATCTGCAATGGTTTTTTTTTTATTTAAAGTAGGTATGAAAACATTTAGAACTAACTTTGAGAGTTTAAATTGAAATAAATTTTCTTGTTTGTCAATTTTATTGTTTGTGCCGGCAGCGCCACTCACTTTTAAAACACATTTATGTGAACTAATTGGAGACAACGCGACATCTATTGTTGAGTAGTGGAAGGCTGTTTTTATTTCTAACTGGAACAGTGGCTGACAGAATATACCATTTGATCATAATTATTTTATATAAGTATTGCAATGCTTGAAAAATTAGATGTACCGACTGTTCTCAGATTTTAGAAACTACCTGTGTCGAAAATGTGTGGGATTGAGTTAGAAATATAGCTTTTTTGTATATCATTTGTTGAATAATAGGTAAAGGTAATAATTATAAAAAAATAACTCAAGATTTCAAAATGTTAATTCAAAATAGGTGGATGTTACAGTCTTTCTGATGGTCATAAGACAACGATTACATTACATAATGTCAGATTGTAAAAACATTATAAACAAACAATTATCAGCTATATCAATAAAATCATTGATATAAAACAAATAATGTCATTTGGACATGAAAACAATAGGACACGAGAAGATTACTTCTATGTATTAACATGAACATGAACGGTCCGGCTCTCGATGCGCCACGTAATACAAGTGTATTAACGAAATGAAAAAAAATCATTTCTAATTTTTAGTGGGGCCAAATTGTTTTTTTTTTTAATCAACTGACTCGGTGGCTCAGTGGTTTGTGCTCATGACTACTGATCCAAGGGGTTGTGGGTTCGATCCCCACCCAGGGCAAACATTTGTGTGATGAGCAGATTTGTTTACCCTGTGTCTGGGTGTTAAATATCTATATATGTATGTATTTAAACGTATATAAGTATGTATTTATCTCTGGTTCCCATAACACAGGGAATCCTACTTTAGGCCAGATGACCATGTGTGATTTGTCCCAGAATATTTATTTATTTATTTATATTTATTAATGAGGTATACCAATATAATGATTGGTACCTACGTCATATACAAAAATACATCTAGCCGAGATTTAGTCTTCTTCTTTGTCCAACCCTCTTCTCAGTTTATCTGGGGTCGGGCCTCCTTGAACGTCTGCGCCAGACATCTCTGTTCTGGCTTGTCTGTGTACTCAAGTTCTCTTTCCCGATTTCTTTCTACATCTCCGCCTGGCGAGCGGTCGTCTTCTTCCTCGTCGTCGGTCAGGGGTATTTAGGGATTTTTTGGGTGGGTTGATCATCCTCACGTCTCAGGATAGGGTAAAACTAGGTAATACGCCCCAGTTGACAAAACGCCCCACTTGTCTAGCACTCACACTAATAAAGATACGCAGCGCATATGAAGCGCGCTAGTAGATCACAGTTGCGAAACATCATGGCCGACAAGTGTGCACGTTATTAAGAGTTCGCTTAAAAAATATTGAAAAATGTAATTTTTGGGCATACAAACAATTTGTGGTAAATAAATAAATATTCTCGGACAAATCAGACATGGTCATCTGGCTCCAAAGTAGGATTCCCTGTGTTATGGGTTACCAGAGACTGATATACATACTTATATACGTTTAAATACATACATATATAGATATATGACAAGCGTCGGTGGCTCAACCGGTAACGACTCGGTCCATCTAACCAGAGGTACCGGGTTCAAATCTGGACGGCCAATGTGCCAATGAGTTTTTCAAAAACTTACGTACATACTTACCGATTGCTTTAACGGTGAAGGAAAACATCGTGAGGAAACCTGCACAACGCCTGCGAAGAAACTCGAAGGTTGTGTGTGAAGTCGACCAACCCGCACTGGGCCCGCGTGGTCGACTAAGGCCTAATCGCCCTGATTCAGGGTAGGCTCGAGCCCCTCGGTGGGGACGTATATGAGCTGTAATGATGATGATGATAGATATATTTAACAGTCAGACACAGAGCAAACAAATCTGCTCATCACAAAAATGCTTGCCCTGGGTGGGGATCGAACCCACAACCCTCAGATCAGTAGTGAAGGGCACTAACCACTGAGCCACCGAGTCAGTCTAATTATCAGGTAAGTAAGTAAGTATCAGGGTTTTTTTATAAAGTGATGTACATAAATTTTATATTTGCACTTGCATTGTTGTAAAATAGGTAAAAACCTAAAATAATCAATTGTTAGTGTTTCGAAAGTTATAACCTTGAATCCGTGGCTTTGACCTCGGTGGAGCATTTTAAGAATCAAAATTGATAAAACGCCTTACCGCTTTTTGTGTAAAACGCCCCAATATGTATTTGACGGCCTCTGTAGCTCAGTGGTTTACGAGGTGGACTGTACATCACTACAATATGTCGAGCCTCACTTGGAACCTTCAGAAACTTCACAACCTTCAGCGTCCCATTCGACATAAACCCCTGAAAAAAATGAATGATTCATCTCAGTCCAAAGAAACACCTTCCAAGGTTTTAACTGAGATTCATCCACTGCCTAAATTTCCATTAATATTTTAAAATAGAAAACAAAAAGCCGTCGTCCTTACTTCACCTAAAAAAATATTGGGATACGGAAACTACTTGAGAACAAAAGGTAAAAGGTGTGAGGCGTATTACCTTATGGTCTCTTTGCAAAACGCCCCACCTCGAGTTTTTTTCGAATAATATTTTACAATGTCTGTAGTTCTTATTGCAGTAATGTTAGCTATAATTGAAGGCAATTAACCAAATGGTCATCCAAAATATTAAAAATTATTATATCTTCTATATTTGTTGTTTTACAGTACTTTAAAAAAAAAGTGGGGCGTATTACCTAGTTCTACCCTATGGCCGTACCAACGCAGTTGACTCTGTTTCACGTTTTTGGCAATCGGTGTTACCTCGAACGATCCCTAACATCTTATTCTTCTTCTATCGTATCGAGGACAAGTCCTATGTGGCCACCCTAACAGCGCTATCGGTGCCGTCCATCAGCTCCTCCTGAGTGCAGGTTTCAGCAAAGAATAAAGACTATTTACTACCTAAAATAAGGTTGATTCCGCAAAATCATTTGAATGAATGGCGACTCTTGCTACGACACAATAAAGTGCAAATTCAGGTCGCACAGCGCTAATTACTTACAGTTATATTCACCTACAAGTTGCCTCGCTTTTTATCGCGGAACTCTTAATCTCTTCTGACTACTGAATTTGCACCTTGCAAGGGGCCGCGCGGCTTGACGAAGCGTAGATACATTTTTTATATTTTCATACTACTGCGCAGAGTGCGATAGGCCTGACCACACCTACACCGCAGGTCCGACCGTTCCATGAACTTCTACCTGAACTGATTGTCTTTGTTTCTTCCGACTTGAGTGCGGAGTCTATTAATCGACTTCCAGGCCGGCCTCGTCAGATCGTGTCCTGATGGGGAAAGGCACTCCGAAAACTGAGCAAACGGGGCGGGCAAATGGCAGATGGCCGTTGGGGTAATAAAATTCTCGAGTGGTGACCTCGCACCAGAAAACGTAACGTAGGCAGGCCTCCAACGCGGTGGACCGACGACCTGGTAAAGATCGCGGGAAGCCACTGGATGCGGGCAGCGCAGGACCGGTCGTCGTGAATATCCTTGGGGGGGGGGGGGCTTTGTCCAGCAGTGGGATTTTTTTTTGGCTGATAGGATGATGATGATGGGGCGGGCAGTGTGCATTTTTCCCTGTCATTTGTCATTACGCATTTTGTCCAGTCGGGTTGCTCCTTGCTCCTCCCGCCCATCTGAGCATTTTAATTTCGTTTGTATGCAGTTGTTGTTCATGCGCTTTCTCGAAGGTCCAGCACTGAGCACCGTAAGTCATGGCCGTTTTGTACACTTTTATCTTTACTCGAATGGCAGCGATCTCCATTTCAGCTCTAGTCCACTGCTGGACATATGCCTCCCCCAAGGATTTCCACGACCACCGGTCATCCAGCGGCTTTCCGCGACCGTCACCAGGTCATCGGTTTACCGCTTGAGATGCCTGCCTACGCTACGTAAGTAACTAGTATCTCATCTGTGGCTACGTTTTCAGGTGCGCGGTCGCCACTTGAGCACTTTACTACCCCAACGGCCATCATCATCCAGCAGAGATTATTATTATATCAGCTCATATACGTCCCCACCGAGGGGCTCGAGCCTACCCTGAATTAGGGCGATCGGGCCTTAGTCGACCACGCGGGCCCAGTGCGGGTTGGTCGACTTCACACACAGCAGAGATGTTAATAAGTAATTTAAATTTAAGCTAATCTGCTAATGTTAAAGTAATACTAAGAATATGCCCTATGGCTTTGTTCTTATTGTCTCTAGTTACTTAAGGGGAAGACACTCGGTTCTTGTGTTCTTTATTGTAGCAATTACTATATTTGTAATAAATTATGAGACTGCAATACATAATTCACTCTTTTCATTTCACTTTACGTTACTCATACACCTCAATATACACAGATTATCACGACATGAACGCTGTTTAAAAACAAGTTGTTCACATTTACAAAACCCTAGAGGCTGTAAAAATTAAATCCTTTCCCCGTAACCAGCTCGGTTAAAAAGCTGCTTTTTTCAGCAACTGGAAATGTACCCGTCTCCATTGCTAGGTGGGGGAGCGTCGAGCAACGGGGCGCGTGGCGGGAAAATCGTTTTTTAAATGGCGTCTCCTCTCTTTGGTCGTGATTTATTGTAAGAACTGCGCTGTGTTGGCTAGGGTGGAATGGACTTTTTTTATTTTCAACCGAATTTAAAAAAAAACAACCAAGTGCTAGTTGGACTCGCGCAAATTAGGGTTCTGTAGCCTTAATAAATAATAAATGTACGTTTTAAAATACAAAATTATCTTTGCAGTTGGTAATAGAACATTTTAATGAAAAACATATAAACATTTTATAAGTCCAACTGCACGTCTTAGTTGGTCGACTATTACTCCTAAACTAAGAAAGTCTATATTTAGCCGTAATAGTTATATGTCCTACTATTAAAATTTTGTTTTCAAAAGTCCTGAAATAGCGGTTTAGCTGGTAGGGGGGGGGGGGGGGGGAAACGACACTAAGAGCACTTCATCATCATATTAGCCGAAGGACGTCCACTGCTGGACATAGGCCTCCCCCAAGGATCTCCACGATGATCGGTTCTGCGCTGCCCGCATCCAGCTTACAGGTGTGCTATTCTCGGAGTTTCTCTGCGTGATCGAATCAGAAACGAGGAGATCCGTAGGAGAACCAAAGTAACCGACATAGCTCTCAGAATTGCTAAACTTAAGTGGTAGTGGGCGGGGCACATTGCTCGTAGAACAGATGGCCGATAGGGCAGTAAAGTTCTCGAGTGGCGTCCACGCACAGAAAAGCGTAGTGTAGGCAGGCCTCCCACTCGGTGGACCGATGACCTAAGAGCACTTAAAAGCTTAAATATGTCTCAAATGGAACCCTGATCGATAAATAGATTTTGAAACCATCAGTTGTTTTGAAAGACCTGTTCAAAGATACTTCATATGATTTGGCACTTAAAAAAAAATACTCCCTCTTTATATGTAGGAGAGGTAACCTAAAAATATTTTTTTAAAGATTTTATTTGACCAGTTTGTCGGCGTGATTAATATAGTATCTGAGCCAAGCCGCGGACAGACGGACAGACAGACATGGCGAAACTATAAGGGTTCTTTGTTGACTACGAATCCCTAAAAAAAGGAAGATTGGAAATTCAACTCGTGTTTTTTTTTAATATAACCACCCATAAGTTTTACAGAGTAGTCCGATTTCTATTAATTCTTGTTTTATCAAATAGGATATACTTTTAACAATGATGTAAGTTGGCGAGTTTAAGTAGTCAAGACGCCAAGCAAGCAAAGCTTACTCTTTAAAATAAACACCAAATGAGATTATAATTGTATAGTAAAACTTTCCAAGTTAAAGCATTAAACAGCACAGAACATAACAATTTTTATTTTGTACAACTGAAAACCGTTAAACATTATCTAACATTCTAACTAACAGTCTAAGATAAATATTTCGAATTGAAGTACCGTAGCTATGATTTAAGAAACCACTACAGAACTTGGTACCTACCCATTTAGATCTCTGTAATTTTTTTGTATCGAACTTGGTTCCCATTCACATTTATGTTCTGGTGCGATGTCATTAATTTTCGTAAAGTTATCATGTTTATTTCCTCTATGCAAGTAATAGACATTATATCATATATTATATGCTAGTACGAAACTTTCATTGCGCAAACCCGACTCGAACTTAGCCGGTTTTTTTGCCATTTGTATACCAAAATGACCTAAATGCCAAACAAGTTTCTTACTCACTTGGAAGTGGTCTATAATTTTGATGAATAGTAGTTATAAGGAACCGTAATTCACAAGTCTTATTCGTACTTGGCCGGTTTTTTTTTACTATACGCCTATACTTATCTGGATGATAAATTTTTAGTTTATAAGTTACCTGGAAGTGGTCTATAGATTTTGATGAGTAGCGGTGATAAAGAATGCTTGGTGCACGAGTACGACTCACACTTGGCTGTTTTTCGAATTTTTATTTTGTGTACTTTTAATAACCTACCTCGATGCCAAATTTTAAGTTTCTAAGTCACCTAGAAGTGGTCTATAATTTTGATGAGTCAGTCATAAAAATAGTGATTTTCTGACGTCGATATCTCAGAAAAGGTAACAGATAAATTTATGAGAATAAGGATTCAGCTGATCAAGAGGGTCTTAACTAGACACACAAAATCGCAAGTATGTAGTTTGACTAACAGATTTTGAGTTACGGGCAGGTCGATAGTGGCCCGAAATGGTTCGTGTACTATAACCCACCCTTTTTTTTAACTCGGCTAACACACTGCCGTGTGTCTAGATAAAAGTCGGTTTAGTACTTTTTTTGAAAAAATTAACGAAAACAAAAGAAAGTGACGCAAAATTGTAGTTGCTGCAATTGAAGTCGTTTGTTTTAACGTGTTTAGCGGTGTCAATTATGGTTAATTGGCTAACATGGTCACAACTTGGACATGACTGTGTTCATGCTTCGCAAGCCACCCTAAGCCGGTGGTGCCGGTAGCTATCACTAAACGGCAGTTGTTGAGCTATGTCAGACGCCTCATACGTTAACTGGCTAACAAGGTCACAACTTGGACATGACTGTGTTCGTGCTTCGCAAGCCACGCCAAGCCGGTGGTGCCGGTAGCTACCACTAAACGGCAGTTGTTGAGCTATGTCAGACGCCTCATACGTTAACTGGCTAACAAGGTCACAACTTGGACATGACTGTGTTCGTGCTTCGCAAGCCACGCCAAGCCGGTGGTGCCGGTAGCTATCACTAAACGGCAGTTGTTGAGCTATGTCAGACGCCTCATACGTTAACTGGCTAACAAGGTCACAACTTGGACATGACTGTGTTCGTGCTTCGCAAGCCACGCCAAGCCGGTGGTGCCGGTAGCTATCACTAAACGTTAGTTGTTGAGCTATGTCAGACGCCTCATACGTTAACTGGCTAACAAGGTCACAACTTGAACATGACTGTGTTCGTGCTTCGCAAGCCACGACAAGCCGGTGGTGGCGGTAGCTATCACTAAACGGCAGTTGTTGAGCTATGTCAGACGCCTGAAACTTCCACTGCTAGACAAAGGCCTCCTCCAAGGATTTCCACGACGAACGGTACTGCGCTGCCCGCATCCAGCGGCTTCCTGCGATCTTCACCTGTTCGTCGGTCGTAGGCTTGCCTACGCTACCGGTTCCGGTGCGCGGTTGCCATTCGAGAACTTTACTGCCCCAACGGCCATCTGTTCTACTAGCTATGTGCCCTGCCCACTGCCAACTGGAGTCAGGTCTGTTACTTTGGTTCTCCTGCGGATCTCCTCGTTTCTGATTCGATGTACGAGTACTTATAATTTATTTTTAACTGAGACCACAATCGATCTTACCTAGGTGATGGCATCTGAACTTCTTATTTAAATGTTTTAATGTCTTGACAACTACAAAAACTAACACTTAAGTCCCCGCTAATGGGTTCATCGGAACCAGCCTTCCGTTCTTAGGATTCCGAAATCAACAAGGTACCCTTATAGTTTCTAAATGTCAGTCCGTCTGTCTGTCTGTCCATCTGTCCGCGACTTAGCTCAGACACTGTTAGAACTAGAAAGCTGTAATTTAGCATGGCTAATACACTTTAACAAGACGCCGACAAAGTGCTACAGTTAAATCTTAAAAAAATAAATTTTAGGGTTAAGGAGCAGACCCCCTCTTTATTATACAGGGTGTAACATAAAGGTGTGGCGATACTTTAAGGTAGGCTTGTACCCATCAAACTGAACCAATTATGTTCTGCAACTTTGCTAAAATCGCATTTTTTTTTTAATTTTTCGTACAAATCGGTCAGCTGATTAAACGGTTTTGTATGAAAAATCCAATAAAAATTTCGCGATTTCAGTAAAGTTGCAGAACAAAAGTGGTTCAGTTTGATGAGTACAAGCCCACCTTAAAGTATCACCACACCTTTATGTTACACATGACATAATAAAGGGGAATTTTCCAGGAATTCTGAAAAGAATTGTACATAGTAGAACGTGTATTAAAAGTAAAACTATCAAAGCTAAGTAGGCTTTATTATTTTAGGAGTAATAGTCGACCAACTTAGGTGCGCAGTTGGATTTGTAAGAAGTTCATAGATTTTTAGGGTTCCGTACCAAAAGAGTAAAAACGGGACCCTATTACTAAGACTTCACTGTCCGTCCGTCCGTCACCAGGCTGTATTTCATCCAACGTGAGAGTTAAACAGTTAAAATTTTCACAGATTTATTAATTGATTTATTTTATTTCTGTTGCCGCTTTAACAACAAATACTAAAAACAGAATAAAATAAATAATTAAGGGGGCTCCCTGGGCCGTATGATTTTGATTATAACTTTTAAACTTTGCAATTCTCGATATGCCGTTCTTAATATAACTTCCAACAATTAAAAGTCACAGCGGGTGACGCAAACCAACAGTCACTTTGCGCACTGCGCTCGAGTGCAGCGGACGTCAAAAAGATTTTCGACGTCATCGACGTAGGTCGTAAAGCATTCGAAAAAAATATTATTAACCTGCTTTTGTGATTTTTAGTAAATTATTTCTTGCACTTTGAGAAGATGCAACACTTTAACATAAGATAAGTGGTTATGTAAGTGTCTATAAGGCTATAAGTAAATAATATAAAACTATGTAAAACTAGCTGTTTCCCGCGGCTTCACCCGCGTGGACAACGTTTCTATGATTTTTCGAGGGTGCGCAGTGCGCGAGTCGCAAGCGGCTCGCGAGCGTGGAAAAAGTAGCCTATGTGTAAATCCAGGTAAATCTATCTACCTACCAAATTTCAGCCAGATCCGTTTAGTAGTTTTTTTTGTGAAAGACTAACAAACATACATCCATACATTCTTACAAACTTTCGCGTTTGTAATATTAATAGGATATTATGTAAATTTTTCGCCTGTCGTTGTCATTCCATTTTTAATATCAAAATTAGTAAAAGACAAACTATTATACATTTTCACGTTTCTAGAGTTTTTGTTTGTTTTATAATGATTAAGTAATTTTCTTATTGCGTCTTATGTTTATATATACATGTATGTTACTTAATCGTATTAAATTAACAACCTATTTTCTTGTTTTGTTTTGCCATAAAGACTCGTATTAAAAACTAAACATTCACTTTAATTCAGTAGTTTTGGAATAATATTACAATATTTACTGGGTCCAGCGTAGGGTTGCCAACTTTTCTTGGGACAAATCGAGTATTTTTTTTATTTAGGTAAAATAAAAATAAAGTACACATCATAAAAAAAGAGTACCAACTTATTTTTTTTACTTATTTGTCGTCAAAACATATTTTCGATTACTATTCGCAATTTTTAACAAAAAATATTTGTCTTTCTTGAAGATATTGAGAGACAATTTTCAATAAAAAAATAAATTAAAATATATGCCATTTTCGTCATCCATTTTAATTAATGTTTTTTACACAAAACATCGATTAATATCTCACACAAATAGTGGAAATTATATAAAACCGATGCACCGCGATCACAATGAGTAAATTACGCATAACCTCAATTATATACCTATATATTCATAACAAGCAACACGCCAATATCAATTAAGAGTTACATATACATAGAGTATTTTAGCGTACTTTATTGGTGTGTAAGATCATGTAGTAACACCCTTACCATAGATGGGTTATGCACTAACAAACAACATTTGAAAATCGAAGCCATTTACACACACAACATTACAAGCAGTTCGCTTCCGTTGCACCGATGCTACTAAGAAAAGAGATGCCAATTGGCATCTTTTTTTTGCTTCACTTTAGATGGGTTATGCACTAACAAACAACATTTGAAAATCGAAGCCATTTACACACACAACATTACAAGCAGTTCGCTTCCGTTGCACCGATGCTACTAAGAAAAGAGATGCCAATTGGCATTTTTTTTTGCTTCACTTTTTGGATGCACGTAACCTATCTACCTCCCTTTATATATAGCATATCTCTGAGTACACCTACAAAAAGAGGAAATTACTATATTTTGGAGTACGGCTTGCAACCCTAGTCCAGCAGTCCTGGTAGCGACTATTTGTGTTACAAATTAGGGCGCCACTACATAAGTGTTAATGAACTTTTTAACCAACTTCATAAAAGGAGAGGTTTCTCAATTCGACCGTATATATATATTTATGTGTGTTCGCGGATAACTTCGTCGTTTATGAACCGATTTTGATGATTCTTTTTTTGTTGGAAAGAAGATATCCCAAGGTTGGTACCATGATAAAGAAACCAGGATTTGATGATGGCATCCCAGAGAAATCGAGAGGAATCTTAATTTTCTGTTTGAAGTCGGTTTTTTTTGTTCAAAATTATAATTTTAAAACCAACTGCAAATGATTACTTTTATTTTCAACACAATAAGGCTTGTTTTAATAGAACATAGGTGTAAAGTCTGCGACAGTCACATTCCATCTCCTTGGTAGCCCATCTCCACGCGCCATATTTTTTCCGCGTAGGCCCGCCGGACGTTGTGTGCCGGCCCGGGGCACTGATTACCGCCTCTTAATCGGCGGTTAAACACCGTTTTTTAGCCCGTGTTTAGTCAATTTATCCAGTGTTTGTGCGGTCGGGCCGCTCGCTCCGTGCGTTATAGATTTTTTGTTTTCGGTTTTATTGAATTTATTAGGATTTAGGGAGGCTGAGGAGGCGGCTGCCATAGATAACATCCGACACCATTCTTTGACAGAGAGGGGATTAGTTGTGTTAAAACTCGATGAGACGATCTGCCGGGTCTTTTAAATTGTAAACTTCTGTAGTCATCATATCAGCTCATAAACGTCCCCACTGAGGGGCTCGAGCCTACCCTGAAATAGGGCGATCGGACCTTAGTCGACGATGCGGGCCCAGTGCGGGTTGGTCGACTTCACACACAACCTGCGAGTTTCTCCGCAGGCGTGTGCAGGTTTCCTCACGATAAACGTACATCTAAATTCGAAATCACATTGGCACGTGGCAGGATTCGAACCGCAACCTCCCGGACAGGAGGCGGCGTCCCTAGCCATTACGCCACCGACGCTCTTCTGTAGATGTTACATTAATTAAACTATTTCAGTTCTTTTTCCGTTTAAATTTTTTTTCCATTTCTTTTTCTCTTTTTTTTCTTCACACTCTCTATCTATTTACCGTGTTTCTTTTTCCCCTATTGCGCTAGAAGGCGGGTTATTTTTTTCGAGTTTATGTCATCATATCAACTCATAAACGTCCCCCCGAGGGACTCGAGCCTACCCTGAATTAGGGCGATCGGGCCTTAGTCTACCACGCGAGCCCAGTGCGGGTTGGTCGACTTCACACACAACCTTCGAGTTTCTTCACAGGCGTGTGCAGGTTTCCTCACGATGTTTTCCTGCACCGTTAAAGCAATCGGTGAGTATATGTAGGTAAGTTTCGAAAAAATCATTGGTACATTGGCCGTCCGGATTTGAACCCGGCACCCCTGGTTAGGCGGACCGAGACGTTACGGGTTGAGCCACCGACGCTAGAGTATATGTATCTATATTTATTTATTTATTTGTGACGCTCTGTAGCCTACACGGCTTGATTGATTTTTTAGTCCGAGGTGCCGTTAGATTCGTCTTTAGTTAGTGAGTGACATATACATAGGATACATTTTTACACGACTCTACAAAAAGATGGGTTCAGTTTTTGTGCAGTCGGGTTTTAAATTTTTAATTATTCGCTTTATGACATAGTGAATTAGTAATGGTAGTCTGTCGTTTTTCAGCTTAAAATTGCAATGATCGTCGTGCGGTATAACAATCCATAGCTTCCCTACACGGGGCACAAGTATCTCCACTGGAAGGCTAGACGGGGCCAAGTCTGGGTTGGTGAAGGTTGCAGAAATGGAGGGGAATCCACTGTCAGAAGTGTAGGAAGCCTGCGACACTACTTAAGGCTCATACTGCCGCCAACGACCAACTTTGTAACCACTTATAACTTCAAACAAGGATTTTTTTATAGAAAAAAATAATGTTTTGTAATTAACAGGATATGACTAGTGATTTTGATTTCCTAGAATTCTAATTTAATACAAAGAGCTAAAGAAAACAATATCCTAGTGCACACATTATTTTCTAGTTGTTACCACAGAACTGCTGCAATTTTAATCGAATCATTATGACAATTTACGAACTTCTTAACAAAAATATATTACTTAAATGATTTTGTTTCCCTACTTTTAGAAAACCCCCCCAATGAATTTCACACCCAGAAAACGGCCCCTAGTCCCCGGCAGCCCCGCTATTCCTGGCTCCGGTAGCAGTCATGGTAACGGCGGGGTAGGGGGTGCGAAGAATCCCCGGCAGATGCCAGGCTACCAAACCCAACGACCTTTGGCCCTGGCAACTTACAACACGCGCACACTGCGGACTGACGAGAAACTTGCAGAACTCGAAGAAGTATTGAGCAGGTTACGGTGGGATATCGTAGGTTTACGTGAAGTCCGAAGAGAGGGAGAGGACACCATGATCCTCAAATCCGGAAACCTGCTCTATTTCCGGGAGGGCGACCAACAGTCCCAGGGTGGTGTCGGGTTTCTCGTCCACAAGTCCCTCATTAACAATGTGGTCCAAATCGTGAGCGTTTCGACAAGGGTAGCATACCTTATACTCAGAATCACCAAACGGTATTCGATGAAGGTCATACAGGTATACGCGCCGACTACGGAACACTCCGACGACGAGGTAGAGGCTATGTATGAGGACATCTCTACAGCCTTACATAGCACCAGGACCCATTATACCGTTGTTATGGGGGACTTTAACGCGAAACTGGGCAAACGAAGCGATGGTGAGCTGAGAGTGGGGCAATTTGGATATGGAGTAAGAAATGCACGTGGCCAGATGCTGGCCGACTTTATGGAGAAGGAGAGCCTCTTTATGATGAACTCCTTCTTTCAAAAGTCCAAACAGCGGAAGTGGACATGGTTGCATCCCAATGGCGTAACAAAAAACGAGATAGACTTCATCTTGTCGACAAGGAGGAAAATATTCAATGATGTCTCCGTGATCAATTCAGTCAAAACAGGAAGCGATCACCGGATGGTCAGAGGCACATTGAATCTAAAGACCAAGCTAGAAAGATGTCGACTGATGAAGTCTACGCTCCGACCAGCGCCCATCCAGCTCCAAAACCCCGAGAGCTTTCAGCTCGAGTTGCACAATCGTTTCGAATGCCTAGGAGACTGCGAGAATGTGGACGATTATAATGACAGGTTCGTGGAAATTGTTCAAACGGTCGGGTCTAAGTTTTTTAAAACTCGCCGTTCAAACAGAACCAAAAAAATCTCCGACTTCACCAGCAACCTCATGGAACAAAGACGCAGATTGGTTTTGCAGTCCTCTGAAGACGCTACTCAGTATCGGCAACTAAACAGGCAGATCTCTAAGTCCCTAACTCGCGATTTACGCCAATATAATACAAATTGTATTAAAGAGGCGATTGAGCACAACAAAGGCTCAAAAGTGTTCGCGAGAGATCTGTCTGTTGGACAAAGCCAACTGACTAAGCTGAAGACTGAGGACGGCAGGACCATATCGTCTAAGACTGAGTTGCTGGAAGAAGTTGAGAAGTTCTATGGACAATTGTACAAGACCACACGTTTGCCTGTCAGTGATCTGGCTGAAGACCCAAGAGCCAGACTAACCCGACACTATACCGAAGATATCCCGGACGTCAGCCTGTACGAGATTAGAATGGCTCTCAAACAGCTCAAGAACAACAAGGCACCGGGTGATGATGGAATTACGGCTGAACTTCTGAAAGCAGGTGGATCACCGGTACTAAAAGCTCTTCAGAAGTTATTTAATTCCGTTATACTCGAGGGACAAACGCCTAAGGCATGGCACAGAAGTGTGGTCGTGCTTTTCTTCAAAAAGGGCGACAACACCCTGCTGAAGAACTACAGACCCATCTCACTTCTGAGCCATGTCTACAAGCTGTTTTCGAGAGTCATTACGAATCGTCTCGCACGCAGGTTTGACGACTTCCAGCCTCCCGAACAAGCCGGTTTCCGAAAAGGCTTTAGTACCATAGACCACATACATACGCTGCGGCAGATTATACAGAAGACCGAAGAGTACAATCAGCCACTATGCTTGGCGTTTGTGGACTATGAGAAGGCCTTTGATTCAGTCGAAACCTGGGCTGTGCTACAGTCTCTCCAGCGGTGCCAAATTGACCATCGATACATCGAGGTGTTGAAGTGCCTGTATGAAAACGCCACCATGTCGGTTCGCCTCCAGGACCAGAACTCGAAACCTATCCAGTTGCAGCGAGGGGTGAGACAAGGAGACGTTATATCTCCGAAACTGTTCACCGCCGCCCTGGAAGATGTTTTTAAGCTTCTGGACTGGGGTGGACTCGGCATCAATATCAACGGCGAGTACATATCCCACCTCCGATTCGCTGACGATATCGTGGTCATGGCTGAGACTATGGAAGACCTAAGCACAATGCTCGATGGCCTCAGTAAGGTCTCTCAACAAGTGGGTCTTAAAATGAACATGGACAAGACGAAAATAATGTTAAATGTCCGTGTCGCACCCACTCCTCTAAAGGTTGGAGACTCTACACTGGAAGTTGTTGACGAATATGTATACCTGGGACAAACAGTCCAGCTAGGTAGTTCCAACTTCAAGAAAGAGATCAATCGACGAATCCAACTCGGCTGGGCAGCGTTCGGGAAGCTTCGCAATATCTTCACGTCCCAAATACCGCAGTGTCTCAAGACTAAGGTCTTTGACCAGTGTGTGTTGCCAGTGATGACTTACGGAACTGAGACATGGTCGCTTACTATGGGCCTCATAAGAAAGCTCAAGGTCACCCAAAGGGCAATGGAGCGTGCTATGCTCGGAGTTTCTCTGCGTGATCGAATCAGAAACGAGGAGATCCGCAGGAGAACTAAAGTAACCGACATAGCTCACAGAATCGCTAAACTGAAGTGGCAGTGGGCAGGGCACATAGCTCGTAGAACAGATGGCCGATGGGGCAGTAAAGTTCTCGAGTGGCGACCGCGCACCGGAAAACGTAGCGTAGGCAGGCCTCCCACGCGGTGGACCGATGACCTGGTGAAGGTCGCGGGAAGCCGATGGATGCGGGCAGCGCAGGACCGGTCGTCGTGGAAATCCTTGGGGGAGGCCTTTGTCCAGCAGTGGACGATTTGTGGCTGATATGATGATGATGATGATGACTTTTAGAAAAATCTTCTTAATTTGTTAATAATGAGTTAAAAACCACAATTTTCGCTTGATTCGTCAGCAGCGATTGACGTAACAGCCACGTTGCAGTACTAGCTGACAAGAACTTTATTTCCAAGCTATTCCGTTCGATGTTTGAAACATCGTGAATCGAGTTGCTAATTTTAGGGACGAAAGAGCCTTAACGATTACCACTAAGTGAGTGCAACCAACTAGCAAAGCACGGAAATAGTCAAAAAAATATCACTAACAGTCAAAAATTCATCCAAGTTGTTACTAACCCAGTCATCATTAACACTAGAGTACACGCGTGGCCTACTATAGTAGACCATGGTGACATATAAGATTGCAATTTTTTTATTTCGCGCGATACCACGTTGTGCCTCAAGCTATTCCTCGTAAAGACAATTATGCTTAAGGTCAGTGACAGGTGCGACTCCAGCGCGTACGGATGAGTCCACTATTTGGCGCCAAAACTGCAGGACTACCATTGGAGTCCGCGCGAGCACTGGCGTAACAAATAAATGTAGGTGACTTTATTATGATTATATGTATAAAATATTATAAAATGTTTCTAATGTTGTGTTCTTTGTTTTATAGGTTAGGTTTCAGTTTGACATTGAAATAATAAGTCTAAAAAGATGTATTTTTTAAGTTTTGGAAAGAAATTTCTCAATAGTGCCATATTTTTGTTAATTTTCTTAAGTTTTTGATTTGTTAATTATTTCGTAGTTTAAAAAGCAAATAAATGCTAAAACTGTGTTCTTAACATAAGACTTATAAATAAAGAACTGATACCAAATACTATTTTATTCATATAGTACGTAAACAAAAAGAAAACATGTTTTTATAAGGCCTACTATAGTCGGCCACGCGAGCACTCGTGCTAAAAAAACAGGCGCGTGTACTGTAGTGTTAAGTATCAATATTTTACTTATTTTAATTATTGTTAAATACAAGGCTACACCGTACACACCAAAAATTTCCACTTTCACCTCGCTTCACAAAGAAAATACCTACTAAGGCGCCTCGTCCTTAAGATTGTAGATTTAATTAAAATGGGTCTGGGGGGGGGGGGGGAGCGATGAAGAAATTAAGGGGGGTAAGGCGCAAGTTTTTGGGGTGCAAGCAAACATTGTATTAACATATTATTTAAATATCCCGTCACGCGCTCGGCTCGATGGAAGTTTCAACTTGGATGTCTGTCTGGGATGGCTGGAAGAATTTTGGACGGATTATGTTTTACTTTATCTGATGAAATATGGTCCGATCGGGTGCGTAATACCGAAGTTCTGCGTCGAGCCAATGTCGGTGGCATTGATGCTTAATTAATGCGTCGGCAGCTTCGGTGGTGCGGTCACGTGTCACGTATGAAGGAGGAGAGAGTGGCGAAGCGCATCTTTTACTCTGAACTGGAGGAGGGTAAGCGGAAACATGACAGCTACTCCAGTACAAAGATGTTCAGAAGCGACATATGAAAGGATACAACATAAAAACCGCCTCCGTAGCTCAGAGGCAAAGTTCACTGGCTTTACACAGGAGGTCGCGGGTTCGATTCCCGGTGGGGTCAATTGTAAGACTCGGTTTGGTTGGTGGTAGGGCATTTTCTAAGCCCGCCTGGCTAGCTACCACCATCTTATCTAAGTCTTGCCGCCAAATATCAATGTTGATATCATTGGTGTGTTCCGGCATGAAGATAAGATAGCCAGTTTCCCCATTGCGTTGGGGAATCTTGGTAAGCCCGCTTCCATCTTCGGCAACATCGTCACTTACCATCAGGTGAGATGTTGTCAAGGGTTTACAAATTGTGAATAAAAAAAAAATAAAAAAAACTCTCAATGGGAGAGTTTGGTAGCAGAACGGCAAGTACGCGAGTTCGATGATCAGCGTAAAGCTGACCTTGATACTAAACGCGACCAGTTAAAGGCCCGACCACCTGCGACCATTTCATACAATTACGAGGGTGGCATACTTAAATGCCCTCAGTGCGCGAGGAGTTTCGCTGCGAAGATTGGCTACATAAACCATCTTCGAGCGCACGCGCGGCAAACCGACTAGGAGTCGAAGTGGTCGCCATGACCGAAATCGATCGGATAGATCATATCATATGTTTCCGAGTAATGTTACGTTACGTTAGCAACCTGTAGCGACCCCACTACTGGGAAACGGATTTCTTCCTAAAATCGGGAAGTTCAGGCCATACTCAACACATGGTGCCCAAGTCTGGATTAGTGGTAAGTCAGAAATTCTCAAGCCGCCTTAAGGACCTCTGACACGGCTTAACGACTGTCATCGAATGAAGCAACCGGCACCACTGAGTTGAAGTTCCTTGCGAAGCAATGAAACCATTGAGATAAATAGCGGTTACCCATCCAGGTGACCACGAAAGTTGCACTGAGAGACGATAAATTCACATGTGTTTTCTTATTTAAAAAGTATATGATAATTAAATATTAAAAAACCAGCGAGCCTCACAGTAGTAGCTTACGATGTGTAACTTCTGACATAGGTATAAGTAATAATTGAAAACGCTAAACACGTTAAAAAACCGTCTTCCATCGCAACAAATTAGTACTTTTTTGCATTACTATTTTTGGTTTTTGTTAATTTTCTACTAAAGGACTACACCGATTTTGATAAAATTTATATGGGACCATACGGAAAGCACTAGCTTTCAAATAAAAAAAGAATCATAAAAATCGGTTCACCCAGTCAAAAGTTCTGAGGTAACAAACATAAAAAAAAACATACAGACGACTTGAGAACCTCCTCCTTTTTGGAAGTCGCTTGAAAACCTACCGGCCTTCCGATTTCGGCCTCGCATTAGGCGGCATAGCCATGTTTCCCTAGCCTTCATGACTGGAAAAATAATTATGCGACATGGCCATTTTATTTTACGAGACTGAAAAAAAACTTCCCTCCCTTTTCACGAATTTACTCCCACAGAAGTCACTCCCACTGCAGGGACAAATCTCACACGATCATCTGGCCCCAAACTAGGATTTGCTGTACTACGGGAACTAGAGACAGATATACGTTAAAATACATACATACATACGTGTAGATAAATACATACATATTGATTTAACGCCCAGATACAAAGTAAATAATTATGTTTATCATAGGAATGTTTGCCCTGGGCGGGGATCAAACCCACGATCCGCGGCCTAGCAGGAAGCAGCGCTGCTACTGAACCAACGGATCAATCAGTGGTGACGAATTCAGTCTTTTTTTTATGTTTAACCTGTTTTCGCATCATTGTTTTGTCTATTTTTACCTTTTGTTACATATTTATTTGTTTTTTGAAATTCTCATGCGATTATGTCATTCTATTCCCATCCGATCAATACGATTCTATTTATATCCATTTTTTATAATATATTCAGTCAGTCTAGGTGGTTTTTATCTATTTTCTTTAAAGGACCCTGCCCTCCCTCCATCATCTACTACCCTATCGTGCGTGCATCTGCGTAGACGGAGGGTACGCCGCCGCATAGTTATTCTTCTTCTTTTATGAATGGAGTTACCTAACAATCACAGTCCCTAATCGGGCTTTAGTCGACCACGCGGGCCCTGTGCTAGTTGGTCAACTTCACACACAACCTGCGAGTTTCTACGCAGGCGTGTGCAGGTTCCCTCACGATGTTTGCCTTCACCGTATGAAATCGAAATTCGAAAACACATTGGTACGTGGCAGGATTCGATCCACGACTTCCCGGGTAAGAGGTAGTGGCCCTTGTCGTTGCGCCATCGACGCGCATTGTGCGACCTTACTTTGTAAAATGTGATTCGTGTTTCTGTGTATATAAAACTGTCAAATAAATAGCTACGTACGTTAAGCTAATTTATTTAAAGTCAACGTTTCATCATCATCATCAAATTCAAATAACTCTTTATTGTACATGAAAATACAAAATACATATGCAAAGTTTTAATTAAAACTAAGAGACGTACAATTTAGGCGGTCTTATCGCTGAAATAAATAAATTTCTACCAGACAACCTAGTGCTCGGAGAAAAAGCAAGGAGCCAGGTAGTACGCGAGCAACAACAACAGAAAAAAAAAGAATAATGAATAATCATTTTAAACTTATACTAAAACATATAAAGCTATTATCACTTTTTATATACTAACAAATAAAGTACCATACCTACTTCATCATCATCATCATCGTCATATCAGCCGGAGGACGTCTACTGCTGGACATAGGACTAGGGTTGCCACCCGTACTCTAAAATAGAGTATTGTCCTCTTTTTCGTGTAGTTGTACTTTATAATCTACGAGACCAATAAAGTACGCTAAAATACTTTATTTATATCAATTCACAGTCACCTATTCCATATGATTATTTTGAAAGTGCAATTGAAGCGTTAAATCTACAAAAACATGAAATAGTCATGGACAATTTTATTTATATTCTGAAACTCAAGACAAATATTTGTTTAAAACTGAAAAAGTAACCAAAAATATGTTTTTGGGGACAAATAAGCTTTTTTTATGGTGTGTACTTTATTTTTATTTTACCTAAATAAAAAAAATACTCTATTTGTCCCAAAAAAAAGGTGGCAACCCTACATAGGACTCCCTCAAGTCGTGGAAATCCTTGAGGGGACGCCTAAAGTCAACGTTTACTATACTTAAATCAAAATACTTCACTTTTTAACCAAAAACCTTTTTTTTATCCACAACTGATAAGTCCTTGGCATAATCTCACCTGATTATAAGTGACGATGATGCCGAAAATGGAAGCGGGCTTACCAAGATTCCCCAACGCAATGGGGATCTTCAAGCCGGAGCACATCAATGCTATTAACACTGATGTTAGGCGGCAAGACTTAGATAAGATGGTGGTAGTTAGCCAGGCGGGCTATGAAAATGCCCTACCACCAATAAAACCGAGGAATCGAACCCGCAACCTCCTGGTGTAAAGCGAATGGACTAACCATTACGCCACGGAGGCATTTCTTCCAATTTACCGTCCCTCCAATGAAACAACCTTGTACCTTGTACCCAACGAGTAACTAAACGCATTATATTCCTTACATTCCTTCAACTTTACATTATAATAACACACGGAAGAGATTCCCCCTTCATAATTAAATTCCTTTGCTGGAAGGCTCGTCGTGTCTTAATAAATTTATAAATTTTCCTTGGGAAAGGCTTTTCTTGTTCGTGGGCGGTAATTTGAGAACACACACACACACGTAAAAGGAGCGTGTACTCACAGCGGCACGGCACACATACACACACGTGCAATTTAAGATGAATAATTATGTGGCAGGCGCCTTGTACGACGTGAAAGGACATTGGGTCTATGTGGACAAGGCGTGTGAGTCGAAGTAGCTCAGCAGCTGAATAACAGAAGATTTGTGTTGATGGCTGGCTGAATAATGCGGCAAGTGAAATCTTTTTTTATCCACAATTGCTTATCTCTTTGGAGTCATCTCATCTGATGGTAATGGCTAGCTAAGTTTGATTCAGACTCGCGCACTCAGGATTCCGTACCAAAACACATTTGGGTAAGAAACCCTACAAACATAAACGAGTACAAAAATCGGATTGAAGGACAAACTTGACTTTTTAGTTGAACAAATGTTTTCCCAGTCATCGAAATACGTCTTCGTTAATTATTTATCTGCAAATGTAAGTTTGTTATTACGAAAAAAGGGTAAAAAGGAGCTTATTCCAGGTACTAACCTATATGTGTGCCAAGTTTCATCCCGATCCGTCCAGTAGTTGAAGCGTGCAATAGTAACAAAATCCATACATACAAACTTTCGAGTTTATTATACTAAGTAAGGATGTGATATAACTACAAACATACAACTTTAGGGATTTTTTCTTTACTTTTGCTGTGAAATTTCATGATTTTAGATCAACGGGAAGTACCCTACAGGTTTTGACTAACTTGCAACTATCAAAATATGTGACAAAGACGGCTGTATATTTTTATTACTTTTGACTTAGAAGTTTAAGTTTTGCACAACTTCAAGATACCATAAACTTTTCAACTTTCAATTGCAACTTGATGAATCCACGCGTTCTTGAGAAAAGTCTTGACAGAGTGACAGACAGACAAACATACAGGCAGACGGACAACCAAGTGTTTTTTTTCCTATTGAGGTACGAAACCCTAAAACACTTGTTTTACAGACAAAGTTTTTTTAGATAAAAACGCTGGTTTAATTAACTGATTACACTATCGCTTAGCTTTGAATTAATCACGAAATTTATGAAAATTTTAAAACTTAAGTAACTCTCTTAGTGATATTTGCAGTCTTATCAATATAAACCTCTCACATCTTCAAGAAGGGTACCCTAAGAAAACACATAGTACACTTATTTATCTACGGGCCCCACTCTTTATGAAAGGAATGATTAATGTCTGCCGGCATTAGGGCCCGCTAACGAACCCCCTCTCAACCCCCCACTACCCCTACAACCCCTTCTTGTAATTATTCATACTTATAAGAAAGTTGGGCATTGAAAAGATTGGATAGTCAAGTGTTACTCGTACACATCTAAATAAGTAGTAACTTTATTTGCACTTAGTTAGTGTTCAGATCCTAAAAAAAATTGCACTTAGTAAGTGTTCAGATCCTAAAGAATTTGTACTTAGTTAGTGTTCAGATCCTAAAGAATTTGCACTTAGTTAGAGTTCAGATCCTAAAGAATTTGCACTTAGTAAGTGTTCAGATTAGAGATGAAATGGATAGTGGATATCCGGCCACCAGATATCCGAACGAACATTGCCGTTTGGTGCATCACAAGAAGCGAGCTTGTGTAGGTGGTGCACAAACGATCGGGCGGAATCGGTCGAATTTGGGTCTTTTCGTACAGCGAATGACTGTTTTCTGGAGCTGGCCTTGTTTATGAAAACAATCGTAGAGAAATTAATGGAGAGAAATTAGTATTCATTCACCATAATTTGCCCTAAGTGCAGTACGAGTACTAATTAATTAAATTAATTTTCTAAGTTGTCAAATGAAAATTCTGTGCTAGTTTTAGTAAAGTATTAAATAATTATAAATAAAGTACTTGCCTAAATTTGATATTGCGTATTTATTAATATCCGTTATCCGGCCGAACCGAATAGTGGCCGAATAGTAAAATATGGCCGAATAGGCCGGATACCGGATAGTAACCAGTTCAGATCGGTTAGAATTTGCACTTAGTTAGTGTTCAGATCCTAAAGAACTTGCACTTAGTTAGTGTTCAGATCCTAAAGAATTTGCACTTAGTAAGTGTTCAGATCCTAAAAAAATTTGCACTTAGTTAGTGTTCAGATCCTAAAGAATTTGCACTTAGTTAGTGTTCAGATTGGTTAGAATTTGCACTTAGTTAGTGTTCAGATCCTAAAGAACGTGCACTTAGTTAGTGTTCAGATCTTAAAGAATTTGCACTTAGTAAGTGTTCAGATCCTAAAGAATTTGCACTAAGTTAGTGTTCAGATCCTAAAGAATTTGCACTTAGTGTTCAGATCCTAAAAAATGTAGGTATTTTTCAATGTACCCCAGCCTCGGGTTGTTCAGATATTGTAGATAGGGCTGACGTTCTCTTTAATAAGTCCTAGTCCATACAACCTTAAAAATCGGCCAAGTGCGAGTCGGACTAGCACTCCGAGGGTTCCGTACCACCACACCTCATCACACAACTAAAAAGTATAGAGAAAATGATACCTATTAACATTACTAACAAAGGTCATCAACGCGAGCGACAAAAATATGCTTTTTTTTCATTCAGTTCGGACTCCTTAGCGCGAGTACGACACACACTTGGCCAATTTTTATTATTTGTTATTTTATTTCAGTATAAGTAATATAATCACACCAAGTTTTACGTTTGCATGTATTACCGTTTTAACGATAGAGTTAAATAAAAACTACTTCTAAAGATCCAATAAAAAAAACCGTTTTTTCTTTTAAGAACCCTTAATTGTTTTACTTTTTCTAATTTTTAGTATTTATTGTTATAGCGGTAACAGAAATACACATTCTGTGCAAAATTCAATGTCTACCTATTACGGTTCATGAAATACAGCCCGCTGATGGACGGACAGACGGACAGACAGCGGAGGCTTGTTAATAGGGTCCCGTTGGTCACCCGTTGGGTGTGCGGAACCCTAAAAAGGTAATTGTACTTCTTTTACTATTTTTTCAGCGAAAGCAGGTACTAACTGTTCGAGTCCATGTCTATGTGTTTCATAATACACATAGACGGGCGTATCAGCCATACATAATTATCTGGAAATAGATGTGTATGTTTCCTCACGACATTTTCCTTCGCGGTTAGGGGGTTTTAGACGATCAATGGCATTGTTAACTTTACGTGATTGACTATTGCTCTTTACATGAAACGACATCAATTTAATTTCACTGAGCGGTCAATAGATGTCGCAATTGACAATAATTATCATTGATCGTCTAGAGGAGTCTCCAAAAGTAATCGGTAAGAAAATGTACGTAAATTTATAATGTACGTAAATTTATAATGTACGTAAATTTCAAATGTACTTACTTAAATTTAATGTAAATAAATTTCAAATGTACGTAAAATTCTAATGTATGTAAATTTCAAACGTACGTAAAATTCTAATGTATGTTTTCAAATGTACGTGAATTTCAAATGTATGTAAATTCCAAATGTACGTAAATTTCTAATATGTACATGTAAATTTCAAATGTGTGAAAATTTCAAATGTACGTAAAATTGTAATGTATGTATATTTCAAATATATAGTCTGCAGTCCTCTGAAGACGCTACTCAGTATCGGCAACTAAACAGGCAGATCTCTAAGTCCCTAACTCGCGATTTACGCCAATATAATACAAATTGTATTAAAGAGGCGATTGAGCACAATAAAGGCTCAAAAGTGTTCGCGAGAGATCTGTCTGTTGGACAAAGCCAACTGACCAAGCTGAAGACTGAGGACGGCAGAACCATATCGTCTAAGACTGAGTTGCTGGAAGAAGTTGAGAAGTTCTATGGACAATTGTACACGACCACACGTTTGCCTGTCAGTGATCTGGCTGAAGACCCAAGAGCCAGACTAACCCGACACTATACCGAAGATATCCCGGACGTCAGCCTGTACGAGATTAGAATGGCTCTCAAACAGCTCAAGAACAACAAGGCACCGGGTGATGATGGAATTACGGCTGAACTTCTGAAAGCAGGTGGATCACCGGTACTAAAAGCTCTTCAGAAGTTATTTAATTCCGTTATACTCGAGGGACAAACGCCTAAGGCATGGCACAGAAGTGTGGTCGTGCTTTTCTTCAAAAAGGGCGACAACACCCTGCTGAAGAACTACAGACCCATCTCACTTCTGAGCCATGTCTACAAGCTGTTTTCGAGAGTCATTACGAATCGTCTCGCACGCAGGTTTGACGACTTCCAGCCTCCCGAACAAGCCGGTTTCCGAAAAGGCTTTAGTACCATAGACCACATACATACGCTGCGGCAGATTATACAGAAGACCGAAGAGTACAATCAGCCACTATGCTTGGCGTTTGTGGACTATGAGAAGGCCTTTGATTCAGTCGAAACCTGGGCTGTGCTACAGTCTCTCCAGCGGTGCCAAATTGACCATCGATACATCGAGGTGTTGAAGTGTCTGTATGAAAACGCCACCATGTCGGTTCGCCTCCAAGACCAGAACTCGAAACCTATCCAGTTGCAGCGAGGGGTGAGACAGGGAGACGTTATATCTCCGAAACTGTTCACCGCCGCCCTGGAAGATGTTTTTAAGCTTCTGGACTGGGGTGGACTCGGCATCAATATCAACGGCGAGTACATATCCCACCTCCGATTCGCTGATGATATCGTGGTCATGGCTGAGACTATGGAAGACCTAAGCACAATGCTCGATGGCCTCAGTAAGGTCTCTCAACAAGTGGGTCTTAAAATGAACATGGACAAGACGAAAATAATGTTAAATGTCCGTGTCGCACCCACTCCTCTAAAGGTTGGAGACTCTACACTGGAAGTTGTTGACGAATATGTATACCTGGGACAAACAGTCCAGTTAGGTAGGTCCAACTTCAAGAAAGAGATCAATCGACGAATCCAACTCGGCTGGGCAGCGTTCGGGAAGCTTCGCAATATCTTCACGTCCCAAATACCGCAGTGTCTCAAGACTAAGGTCTTTGACCAGTGTGTGTTGCCAGTGATGACTTACGGAACTGAGACATGGTCGCTTACTATGGGCCTCATAAGAAGGCTCAAGGTCACCCAAAGAGCAATGGAGCGTGCTATGCTCGGAGTTTCTCTGCGTGATCGAATCAGAAACGAGGAGATCCGCAGGAGAACTAAAGTAACCGACATAGCTCACAGAATCGCTAAACTGAAGTGGCAGTGGGCAGGGCACATAGCTCGTAGAACAGATGGCCGATGGGGCAGTAAAGTTCTCGAGTGGCGACCGCGCACCGGAAAACGTAGCGTAGGCAGGCCTCCCACGCGGTGGACCGATGACCTGGTGAAGGTCGCGGGAAGCCGATGGATGCGGGCAGCGCAGGACCGGTCGTCGTGGAAATCCTTGGGGGAGGCCTTTGTCCAGCAGTGGACGATTTGTGGCTGATATGATGATGATGATGATATTTCAAATGTACGTAAATGGTACATGGACTGTCCCCTGGAACCTGGTTAGGTGGACCAAGACGTTCCTTTGAGCCACCAACGCTCTTACCGTCTGTCTGTCTGTCTTTCTTTGGCTAAACTTTTAGCCTCAACGGCTTGATCGGTTTTAGAGTTCAAGGTGTCGTTAGATCCCCTTAGTGACAAAGTATACATTTTCACTCGACTATTTAAAAAAGAGAAGTAATGTTTTATGTAGTCAGGTCCATAATTTTTAATTAAATTGGTTAGGTTATTAACCAACAATTTACAGAATTCTGCGAATTTATCTAAATGGAATTTCACCCTTCGTAATAGATTCAGGGAGGCAAACATAGGCCTGTGCGTATAAAATGTCTAAGAGGGAGGTCTGAGGGCCTGCGAAGGTTTTTTGTTACATAAAAGGTCTCCTTCATCGTTAATTACTAGCTAAGAGAATGTAATACAGAGTGTTTGTAAATTAAACTAAAATTTATTAATTAACTATAGCGGCCTACATGCTGGGGTGCGGGTGTTTCTCCATGTTAACCAGAGCGGTCTCCATGCTGGGGTGCGGGTGTTTCTCCATGTTAACCAGAGCGGTCTGCATGCTGGGACGCGGGTGTTTCTGTATGTTAACCAGAGCGGCCTCCATGCTGGGACGCGGGTGTTTCTCCATGTTAACCAGAGCGGTCTCCATGCTGGGACGCGGGTGTTTCTGTATGTTAACCAGAGCGGCCTCCATGCTGGGACGCGGGTGTTTCTCCATGTTAACCAGAGCGGTCTCCATGCTGGGTCGCTGGTGTTTCTCCATGGTAACCAAAGCGGTCTCCATGCTGGGACGCGGGTGTTTCTGTATGTTAACCAGAGCGGTCTCCATGCTGGGGTGCGGGTGATTGTCCATGTTAACCAGAGCGGTCTCCATGCTGGAACGCGGGTGTTTCTGTATGTTAACCAGAGCGGCTTCCATGCTGGGACGCGGGTGTTTCTCCATGTTAACCAGAGCGGTCTCCATGCTGAGACGCGGGTGTTTCTGTATTTTAACCAGAGCGGCCTCCATGCTAGGATGCGGGTGTTTCTCCATGTTAACCAGAGCGGTCTCCATGCTGGGTCGCGGGTGTTTCTCCATTTCAACCAAAGCGGTCTCCATGCTGGGACGCGGGTGTTTCTGTATGTTAACCAGAGTGGCCTCCATGCTGGGACGCGGGTGTTTCTCCATGTTAACTAGAGCGGTCTCCATGCTGGGACGTGGGTGTTTCTGTATGTTAACTAGAGCGGCCTCCATGCTGGGACGCGGGTGTTTCTGTATGTTAACCAGAGCGGCCTCCATGCTGGGGCTCGGGTGTATCTCTATGTTAACCAGAGTGGCCTCCATGCTGGGGCGCGGGTGTTTCTCCAAGTTAACCAGAACGGCATCCATGGTGGGGCGCGGGTGTTTCTTCATGTCTCAAAATTAAACTAAAATTTATTAATTAACTAGAGCGGCCTACATGCTGGGGTGCGGGTGTTTCTCCAAGTTAACCAGAGCGGTCTCCATGCTGGGACGCGGGTGTTTCTGTATGTTTCTTTCTTATAGCCCAGAATAAAGTTGACTGTCCGGAACTTCTAAGCAAAATTAAATTTAAAATACCATCACGAAACTCCCGTAGCAATGCATTACTTCACATCCCTTTCATCCGTACTAACTATAGGCGAAACAGTTACATTCCTAGAACATGTAGACTAATTAATAAACTCAACAACGACCACCGTTTCGACATATTTTGTAACAGCACTTGTAACATTAAAAGTATGTTGTCCAGGTATCCCTTTGCGTAGTAGTTATCTCTGCAATTCATTTCTTTTTATTATGTATTTACTTTCTTCTATTTTTTTTCCACTTTTGAGTTTTGTTTCCTTTTTCTATGTGTGAAATATAACCTTAATTTTTATGATATGCATGGTTAACGCCTTTAGGCAATTTTCATTGTTATTTTCTTCTAATACGTGGAAGCTTGTAATTAGCTTGTAGTAACTATTTATATTTACTAGTTTGTAAATAAGGCTGTAAGCTCCCCAAATGAAATAAAATAAAATAACCAGAGTGGCCTCCATGCTGGGACGCGGGTGTTTCTGTATGTTAACCAGAGCGGCCTTCATGCTGGGACGCGGGTGTATCTCTATGTTAACCAGAGCGGTCTCCATGCTGGGGCGCGGTTGTTTCTCCATGTTAACCAGAACGGCATCCATGGTGGGGCGCGGGTGTTTCTTCATGTCGCAAAATTAAACTAAAAATTAAACTAAAATTTATTAATTAACTAGAGCGGCCTACATGCTGGGGTGCGGGTGTTTCTCCATGTTAACCAGAGCGGTCTCCATGCTGGGACGCGGGTGTTTCTGTATGTTAACCAGAGCGGCCTCCATGCTGAGGTGCGGGTGTTTCTCTATGTTAACCAGAGTGGCCTCCATGCTGGGGTGCTGGTGTTTCTCTATGTTAACCAGAGCAGTCTCAATGCTGGGACGCGGGTGTTTCTGTATGTTCACCAGATTGGCCTCCACACTGGGGTGCGGGTTTTTCTCTATTTTTACTAGAGCGGTTTCCATGCTGGGGCGCGGGTTTTCTATATTTTAACTAGAGCGGTCTCCATGCTAGGGTGCGGGTGTATCTCTATGTTAACCAGAGCGGCCTCCATGCTGGAGTACGGGTGTTTCTCCATGTTAACCAGAACGGCCTCCATGGTAGGGCGCGGGTGTTTGTCCATGTCGCAAAATTAAACTAAAAATTAAACAAAAATTTATTAATTAACTAGAGCGGCCTACATGCTGGGGTGCGGGTGTTTCTCCATGTTAACCAGAGCGGTCTCCATGCTGGGACGCGGGTGTTTCTGTATGTTAACCAGAGCGGTCTCCATGCTGGAACGCGAGTGTTTCTCTATGTTAACCAGAGCGGCCTCCATGCTGGGGCGCAGGTGTTTCTCCATGTCAACCAGAACGGCATCCATGGTGAGGCGCGAGTGTTTCTCCATGTCGCAAAATTAAACTAAAAATTAAACTAAAATTTATTAATTAACTAGAGCGACCTACATGCTGGGGTGCGGGTGTTTCTCCATGTTAACCAGAGCGGTCTCCATGCTGGGACGCGGGTGTTTCTGTATGTTAACCAGAGCGGCCTCCATGCTGGGGCGCGGGTTTTTCTCTATTTTAACTAGAGCGGTCTCCATGCTGGGACGCGGGTGTATCTCTATGTTAACCAGAGCGGCCTCCATCCTGGGGTGCGGGTGTTTCTCCATGTTAACCAGAGCGGCCTCCATGGATGGGCGCGGGTGTTTCTCCATGTCGCAAAATTTTAAAATAATTCTGTCTGCGTAGTATACATAATAGCGTCTGTATTCCCCGATTCGTACAATTTAGGAATCTTCAAGACGAGAGTGAATAGGCACTATTTGAGCTTGCGTGTCACATCCTCGGCAGCATCGACACTTACCATCAGGTGAGGTCCAGCCAAACGTACTTAAATTTTTTAATAAAAAAAATAACTAGCTTTTTCCCGCGGCTTCCCCCGCATGGACATCGTTTTTATGACTGTCTTTGAGGATGCATGAGTGGTGCGTGAGCCGCAAGCGGCTTTCGAACGTGGAGGTGAGTTTTTTGCAGCCCCTCAGGAACTATATCAGAACTATATGTCACTTCCCACCGCCTCAACCAATTCTATACAAAAACTCTTAAATCCGGTGCTCCGTTGCGATGCCGACTTGCGCGAGCGTGGAAATGAGTTTTCCCCAAATCCCTCGGGAACAATGTCAGGATATACTCATTAGTAAATTATGTTATTCCCCCTCCTCACTCATCTTTGTGAAAAAAATCACAACAATCCGGTGTTCCATTGCGATGGTTAAAAAATGTTTTTCAGTTTCCTCGGGAACTGCATCGGACTATGCTATTAAAAATTTATTTATGCAATAAATTATTGAATATTGAGTATTTTTACGAGATAAAAAGTAGCCTATGTCCTTTCCTTTCTACCTGAATGCCAAATTTCATCAATAATGGTTGAGATGTTGAAGCGTGAAAAGGTGACAATCAAACAAACAAACACATTTATAATATTAGTAAGGATAATCCTAAAGTTTAACTCCCTAAATTTAAATAGCCAATGCAATGAATACTTTAAGTAAACAAAATTTTTATCATTCTCACTGCCATGCGATTCGCCCGCGGGCACCAAAGGTCTTGTGTGCAGCAAGTCAGCGTCATTTCCAAGAAAATTTAGATTTAAATTTAGGCCATGGAGTCCGTGAGTGGGTCGTACGTACTAGATACTTCGGACCTACCATAGGATCCGCTATGACCAGAGATTTGTTACCATAGATGGGTTATGCACTAACAAACAACATTTGAAAATCGAACCCATTTACACACAAAATGTTATAGGTAGTTCCCTTCTATTGCACTAAATGTTACTAAGAAAAGAGATGCCAATTGGCATCTTTTTTTTGCTTCACTTTTTAGACGCATGTAACCTATCTACCTCCCCTTATATATAGCATATCTCTGGCTATGACCCCTTTTTTAGACCTGCTCATAAGCTGACTACAACTATTTAATTTTAATCTATGTCATGAGAAAAGTATAATTGGGTGCACAGTGCATACAGACAAACGGACAACAAAGGGATCCTAAAAGGGTTCCTATTTTCTTTTTGAGGTACGGAACCCTAAAAACCATGTTTCATTTCATTTCATTTATTTCATTTGTTCATGTTGATCGGTACATTTTCTATTTTGAGGCTTGTATTTAGTAGAATCAATGGGGAACCCCGGCCGGTCCCTTGGCTTGCTCAAATCGAACAATGCTATTGCTGACAGCGAGAGTACTTAAAAATCTAATATGTGGTGAGATTGTTAATAGTTATGATAGTTGTAATACAATTGTTCAATCAAATTTTACCAAGTTATGATAGTTGTAATACAATTGTCCAATCAAATTTTACAAAGTTATGATAGTTGTAATACAAGTATCCAATCCAATTTCACCAAGTTATGATAGTTTTAATACAATTGTCCAATCAAATTTCACCAAGTTATGATAGTTGTAATACAATTGTCCAATCCAATTGCACCAATCACTAATTACTAATTACCTTTTCCGTAATTTAATTTATTTGAAGTTATTAATTAAAGTTCTTCTGGCTATGGTTTTTTTAATCAACAATTGATAAGCCCTTGGCATCATCTCACGTGATGGTATGTGACTATGATGCCGAAGATGGAAGCGGGCTTACCAAGACTCCCAACGCAATGGAGATACTCGTACACACCTAAATAAGTACTAACTTAATTTGCACTTAGTAAGTGTTCAGATCCTAAATAATTTTCACGTAGTTAGTGTTCAGATCCTAAAGAATTTGCACTTAGTTAGTGTTCAGATTTTAAAGAATTTGCACTTAGTTAGTGTTCATATCCTAAAGAATTTACACTTAGTAAGTGTTCAGATCCTAAAGAATTATCCTAAAGAAGAAAAAATTCCCCAACGCAATGGAGATCTGGCTATCTTATCTTCAAGCCGGAACACATCAATGATGTTAACACTGATGTTTGGCGGCAAAACTTAGATAAGATGGTGGTAGCTAGCCAGGCGGGCTATGAAAATGCACTACCACCAACCAAACCGAGTCTTACAAAGTTGACCCCGCCGGGAATTGAATCCTGGTGTGAAGCGAATGGACTAACCATTTCGCCACGAGGCGGTTGAAATACTTTTACCTAGTCTAGTCGTAATTATCTTTAGCGGCATCAAAATTACGTAATAAATATTCAACCCAACAATATCGATACACCCTGTATCTCTTACAAAATTAGTTCAAGAAAACGTGGGCCGGGTTCGCGTCAATTTATCACTAGTCAAGTTATATTAATGCGAATAAATGGGGCGTTTTGAGAGGGGGGCGGCAGGGACGGACTCAACTGCTCCTTTTTTTCGACTCGACCGGAACCTATTTTTACTTTCGAGCGATGAAGGAGTGAAGATGAAGAAGGTACTGTGTAGTGATGAGTAAAATTGGTCTTGGTCTTGCAGTCTTGGTCTTAGTCTTGCAAAAAAGCAAGACCAAGACCAAGACCAATACTATCCTTAGTCTAGCAAGACCAAGACCAAGACAGAATAAACAAGAACAAGACCAATACCAAGACCGATTATGCAAGAACAAGACCAAATACGCAAGACTCAATCGAAAATTCTTACTAACAGTGTTTATATGAGATAAAATATATTTTGTAACAGCGTTAACATATGCTTTTCTCGGAACAATATAGTTGGCGTGTCGAATTGTCAGTTTGTTTTCTACATTTTAACGTTATACATAAAAAAACAAAGAAACTTTACCACTGATTAACCGCCTCCGTAGGTCAGAGGAAAAGTTCACTGGCTTTACACAGGAGGTCGCGGGTACGATTCCCGGCGGGGTCAATTGTAAGACTCGGTTTGGTTGGTGGTAGGGCATTTTCTAAGCCCGCCTGGCTAGCTACCACCATCTTATCTAAGTCTTGCCGCCAAATATCAATGTTGATATCATTGGTGTGTTCCGGCACGAAGATAAGATAGCCAGTTCCCCATTGCGTTGGGGAATCTTGGTAAGCCCGCTTCCATCTTCGGCAACATCGTCACTTACCACCAGGTGAGATGTTGTCAAGGGTTTACCAATTGTGAATAAAAAAAATAAAATAAAACTGATAAAAAAATAATTTAAAAAAATATTTTATATTTAGAAATGTTTGTCGATAAAAAACGGAATGTTGAAAAAATTTGTTGAAAAATGTTTGTTAAGACCTTATTGCAAGACCAAGACCAAAACCAAGACTAAACATATTTCAGCAAGACCAAGACCAAGACCGAGTGAGCAAGACCAAGACCGAGACCAAGACCAAGACTAGACGAATTTGAGCAAGACCAAGACCAAGACTGATTAAGCAAGACCAAGACCAAGACCAAGACTGTCTAAGTCTTGGTCTTGGTCTTGCTTTGCTCATCACTAGTACTGTGATGACAAGAAAATCGAAGTTGAGATTTTGATGGGGATCGAATGTTTTACAATAATAAAGTCTACAAAAAAAGAGGAGTCGTTCGTCGCTACGTCCAAAAAGTTTCGTCCGAAAGGACGTAACAGCACCTTCCAATTTTACCTACTTTTCTTGTCGACGTTACGTCCGACAGTGAAAATCTGAGGGAGATAAGTACAGTCAGCTACAAAAAGAGTATGTGTCTGTGCGACCATCCGATACTCTACTTTCCAAACTACAGAACAGATTTCATTTCATATCTTCGGCCATTTTTTTTTAATTTTCCTATCTTGATTGTTTTTAGTGTTGCCAACATACAAATCACTCATTATTTTGTTACTCGAAAATAGCCTGCTATTTTGATGAAATTGGTATGTTTCTATAATTATAGTTCGTTATCCCAAGAAAGATCGGAATAAGGCGCCTCCCATATAAATCCAGGTTGTTTGTTAGTTTTTCTCAAAACAGCTAGAATGATTTTAATGAAACTTTATGAATAAATATAACTTAATAAGGCCTACTGCTCTGGGTAGGTAGTTATTTATTTCGGGAAAAATCAGAATAAGGTACCATCCTTATAAACCCAAATCAAATTATTATTACATTTTTCATCAAGTCGGGTATACTTACCATTTATTGTTTGCTACAAAATAAGTATAATGTTTTAGTTGATACGACAGACAGAGAAGGCTACATGAGAGAGTATGCATGGCGTGACTTTTTTTTCTATTTAGTAAGCCCTTGGCATCATCTCACCTGATGTTAAGTGACGATGATGCCGAAGGTGGAAGCGGACTTACTAAGATTCCCCAACGCAAACTTATCTTCAAGCCGGAACACATCAATGTAGTTAACATTAATGTGTTCCGGCTTGAAGCAAGACTTAGATAAGATGTTGGTAGCTGGCTAGGCGGGTGCCCTACCATTAACCAAACCGAGTGTTACAAAGTTGACCCCGTCGGGAATCGAACTCGCGACCTCCTGATGTGAAGCGAATGGACTAAACATTTCACCACGGAGGTTAAAACCATTACCGGATGTACCATTTATTATATAGGCATCTACTAACGGATCGACGGTAGTTCTAGACCTCCGCCACCTAGCTACCTCTTAGCTATCGGTAAGTCATCAGCAAAATTAGTTGACTTTTCATTATTTTTTAAAGGACTTTCATCAAGGAGCTGGTTCTCACTTCGTATGTTTATTTGTGTGTATGTTACGCTATTTCTTCGCCAATTGTAAAACTATTTTCTTTCTCGATAGGATATACCTCCAAATGGTCCCACATAAATTTCATTAAAATCGGTTAACTACCTACTTATTTAGAAAATTAACATAATTGTGAAACTATGTTCTTTTTCGATAGGATATGCCTCCAAATGGTCCCACATAAATTAAATCGGTTAGTAGGTACCTAATTATTTATAAAATTAAAACAAAAATTATGTTGTAAAACTGTACTAAATTGTTGCAATGGAAGTCGGTTTTTAAAGTGTTTCGCTTTGTTAATTATTATATTCTTTTAAACATAACGGAAAATGTAATTCAGGAATAGATTGAGGTCTCTTAGGTTTTTTAATTGGGTCTCTCGACCCATCCCTACTCCCCACCCGCAATGTTTCACTTTATTTTGATAGGTTTTTTTCAATTAGGTCTCTCGAGCCGTCCCCACTCCCCACCCGCAATGTTCCACTTTATTTTGATAGGTTTTTTTTTTAATTAGGTCTCTCGACCCATCCTCACTGCCCACCCGCAATGTTCCACTTTATTTTGATAGGTTTTTCAATTAGGTCTCTCGACCAATCCCCACTCTCCACCCGCAATGTTCCACTTTCTTTTGATAGATTTTTCAATTAGGTCTCTCGACCCATCCCCACTCTCCACCCGCAATGTTCCACTTTATTTTGATAGATTTTTCAATTAGGTCTCTCGACCCATCCCCACTCTCCACCCGCAATGTTCCACTTTCTTTTGATAGGTTTTTCAATTAGGTTTCTCGACCCATCCCCACTCCCCACCCGCAATGTTCTACTTTCTTTTGATAGATTTTTCAATTAGGTCTCTCGACCCATCCCCACTCTCCACCCGCAATGTTCCACTTTATTTTGATAGATTTTTCAATTAGGTCTCTCGACCCATCCCCACTCTCCACCCGCAATGTTCCACTTTCTTTTGATAGGTTTTTCAATTAGGTTTCTCGACCCATCCCCACTCCCCACCCGCAATGTTCTACTTTCTTTTGATTCAGTTCTATCAAAAAAATCTTAACATGATCATTTCTTATTACTGCATACAACGAGCGTTATGGAACTCATTCTCAATCAGGATGCTGCAGGGCACCATGCAGCTGACTCCGGTCCTGTGCTGGGAAAGGGGGGATAAAAGGGGTTTCGTCTTGAAGGTTCGTGATCGGGATACGTTTTTTGCGGACAGCTCAGGGATGCGGACGTGGGCTAGGAACGGGGAAACGGGAGATTGAACACGAACACGTTCTTGAGAAATTGTCTGATATTGAATTAAAGTGAGGGTGTAAGGGTACCACGTTATCTAATATTTTTGTACCCTTAGCATTTTTGAATAACATTTTTAATCTCCCCCGTGGCGTGATGGTTAGTCCATTAACTTCACATCAGGAGGTCTCCAGTTCGATTCCCGACAGGCTCTTGGTTTGGTGGGTGGAAGAGCATTTTCTAAACCCACCTGGCTAGCTACCACCATCTTATCGAAGTCTTGCCGCCAAACATCAATGTTAACAGCAATGATGTGTCCCGGCATGAAGATTGGGAAATCTTGGTAAGCTCGCTTTTTGGTCTTCGCCATCATCAGGTGAGATGATGACAAAATATGGATAAAAAAGCTCACCCAATTTTTAACAATTTTTAACCAAAGAGGAGGTTCTGAATTCGGTTGTTAGGGTTTCGTAGCTCAAAAGGTAAAAACGGAACCATTAAAGGATCACTATTGTGTCTGTCGGTCCGTTCGTCCGTCTGTCACAACCAATGTGCTTCGGTACTACTGGACCGATTAAGTTTAAATTTGGTACGCATTTGTAGATCGGTGACCCAAAGGAAGACGTGCAAAAAATATAAAAGAATTTAAAACATTGGGGCCACTTATGGGGGGTAAATTAGGAAAACTAAAAAAAAATAGCAAACTAAATATTGTGATATATATAAAATGAAAGGGCTTGTTGTACGAATCTCAAATATATATTTCTTTTCAACTTTAAAATAAATAGTTTGAAGTTATTTAAGAAAATAGGTGAAAAATGACCATTCCCCCCCCTTTCTCCTAAACTAAGGGGCCTAAAATCTTGAAAAAATCATAGTATATGGAGGTTTAATGCATAGATTACAGGAAAAAGTACAATCTGGTCTTTCTTTCTTTCTACGGGGCCTAAAATCTTGAAAAAATCATAGTATATGGAGGTTTAATGCATAGATTACAGGAAAAAGTACAATCTGGTCTTTCTTTCTTTCTACGGGGCCTAAAATCTTGAAAAAATCATAGTATATGGAGGTTTAATGCATAGATTACAGGAAAAAGTACAATCTGGTCTTTCTTTCTTTCTACGGGGCCTAAAATCTTGAAAAAATCATAGTATATGGAGGTTTAATGCATAGATTACAGGAAAAAGTACAATCTGGTCTTTCTTTCTTTCTACGGGGCCTAAAATCTTGAAAAAATCATAGTATATGGAGGTTTAATGCATAGATTACAGGAAAAAGTACAATCTGGTCTTTCTTTCTTTCTACTGGGCCTAAAATCTTGAAAAAATCATAGTATATGGAGGTTTAATGCATAGATTACAGGAAAAAGTACAATCTGGTCTTTCTTTCTTTCTACGGGGCCTAAAATCTTGAAAAAATCATAGTATATGGAGGTTTAATGCATAGATTACAGGAAAAAGTACAATCTGGTCTTTCTTTCTTTCTACGGGGCCTAAAATCTTGAAAAAATCATAGTATATGGAGGTTTAATGCATAAATTACAGGAAAAAGTACAATCTGGTCTTTCTTTCTTTCTACGGGGCCTAAAATCTTGAAAAAATCATAGTATATGAAGGTTTAATGCATAGATTACAGGAAAAAGTACAATCTGGTCTTTCTTTCTTTCTACGGGGCCTAAAATCTTGAAAAAATCATAGTATATGGAGGTTTAATGCATAGATTACAGGAAAAAGTACAATCTGGTCTTTCTTTCTTTCTACGGGGCCTAAAATCTTGAAAAAATCATAGTATATGGAGGTTTAAAGCATAGATTACAGGAAAAAGTACAATCTGGTCTTTGGAAATTCCAATTTTCCTGTGAGAACGGAAGGACTTTAGTTTTTTTTAAATAGATTTACCTATAATCTATTCATTAAATCTCATATAAGTACTGTTATTTTTCACAAGATTTCCAATTCCCCGTAGTTAAAGGTGATTAAGGGAAATGGTAAATTTTCGCTTGTTTTTCTAAAATAATTTCAAAAGTAATTTATCTTATAATTATTAAAAAAATATATTTTATACTAGCTTTTGCCCGCGGCTTCGCCCACGTGGACATAGCTTTTATGACTCTTTTTAAGGGTGAGTGGTGCGCGAGCCGCAATCAGCTCGCAAGCGTGGACATGAGTTTTCACCAGGTACCTCAGGAACTGTATCGGGCTATTCGGATTAGCAGTCTTTGTCACTTCCCACCACCTCAACAAATTCTATACAAAAAATCACTTTAATCCGTTGCTCCGTTGCGACGCCACCGACGTGCGCGAGCGTAGATAACAGTGGTCCCCAGATCCCTCGGGAACTATGTCAGGATATACTTATTAGTAAATTATATCATTTTCCACCTCATCTCTGTGCGAAAAATCACACCAATCCATTTTTTCGTTACGATTTTAAATAAAACGAACAAAGAGTATTGTTTTAGTTTCCTCAGGAACTGCATCGGACTATGATAATTTCCACAGATAAAAGGTTGACTATTTCATTCCTAGTGATACAGGCTACCTGCATGCCAAATTTTATTAAGATTGGTAGAGGTGTTGAAGTGTGAATAGGTAACAAACAAACAAACACATTTTCACATTTATAATATAAAGTAAGGATTTCTATATCTTAAATAAAATATAGAGCGTCGGTGGCAAAGCGGTTAGGGCCACTACCTCCTGTCCGGAAGGCCGTGGTTCGAATCCTGCCACTTACCAATATCTATACGAATATCGATTTCATACTGGTATGTACGTTTATCCGACGCTCTTACGGTGAGAGAAACATCGTGAGGAAACCTGCACACGCTTGCAAAGAAACTCGAAGCTTATGTGTGAAGTCAATCAACCCGCAATGGGCCCGCGTGATCGTCTAAGGCCATGCAGATCGCCCTAACTCAGGGCAGGTCGAGCCCCTTGGTGGGGACGTATATAAACTGATATGATGAAATATTATCAAAAAACTAATTCAAATCATTATAGGTATCAATCTAGTAATATAATTTCCTAACAATATTAATATGGGTCAAATCCTCGAGTCGTATCAGCTCCAAAGGACTTGGGCTCCTTTGGAGCTGATACGCACTTCTCGTTGCCGCGCTGGATGGCAATAGACAACCTTAGCAGCAGGTAGGACCTCACGTCACATCTCCTCTCTCGAAGGCGAAGGCCAATCTTCTTTGTGAAGGCAAAGGCCTCTGAGGGTTCAGCAGCCGGTTGTCTCACAGACCAGCGGCACAAAGCAGTAATTTGCCTCCAAGACCGAGTACTTATTATGCTTCTTTCTCACCGCAAATTGAGCAGCAGTGCCGTAAGGGTGAGGAGTGAGGCAGAAAAAGTGGCTTCCCAAAGCAGACACGTTCCTCTCTGCCATAGCACCTGTTTAAACCCTCCGGCCTTTTGCCATCAGATCGACTAAAGCCCGGCCGGCGGCTGCATCAAAGATGGAATATTCCATCTGGCCGAGACCAGTGCCCTCCGAGTGAGGTCATTAAGGAATTGGTGACGTGGTAATCTTCACAAACACGACTGCAACTCAGTGAGTGATGGCCAATTGCCTCCACCGAGGACCCGCAAATACATTGATGAGGTTCACAGATATTGATATTGCAGGCGGAGAGCAACTTCCACACGCAAATAATCGCCGTCAGAAGAGTTCCCATATCTGTGCCTCCTGTAAAAAGATGTTAAACTCGATTTATGTGTTTTTATTTTTTTACACGATTGGAATCTGTAAAAAAATACCTCTCTGTTCGTCTATGAAACACATCGCTACGTACCATAGTTCCAGAGTTAAAAGTAGCGTATGCTGAAAAATACATAAAAGAAATCCACTCAAAAGTATTTGAAATAATATTTTAATGTTTTAATACAACCCCTGCAGTGCCATCTATTGACATTCTACTATGATTATAATGTTTGGTATGTGTAGCTAATATATAGAAAAAAGTACTCTTTTGTTAGTATTGTATGTATCGATAGATAATTTCCCACGGGACCTCTTTAGTTTTCTGGGATAAAGAATACCCGACTATACAATGATGGTCAAAACACCCCATCCCTATGTAAAGGTTTCATATTGTTACGTTGAGTCATTCTAAATATACAATTTTTTGCATTCCTGTAGGAACCCTATTTTTTTTGGGATTCACAATGTCCCAGTTTTAGTTCGCGATAAGGGTATCAACGTGTAAAATTTGATTGTAATAGGTCAAGCCACATTTGCGTGGTGAGCCACTCTATAAATGAATACTTTTGATTTTCCCACGGGAACTCTTGAATTTTCTGGGATAAAAAGTATCCTATATGTTAATCCGGGCTATAAGGAACCACCATACAAAATTTCATCAAAATCGGCCCGGTAGTTTTTGCGTGATGCGCGAACATACAGACAGACAGACAGACAGACAAAAATTCCAAAAGTTGTTGTTTTGGCCTCTGTATCGTTAGTAATGTCCACCACAGTTATTATTTTCCAAAAATATTTCATGTACAGACACGGCCCCGTTACAGTTTTATTATATTATAGAAGATAGATTCTCACGACAAGCCTTTTTATTTAATATATCACTCGATACACTTTGTAATTTTATTTTTTTCAAAATATGTATACTAAGAGATCTTGTTCTGTTGGTAGTTAAAGTTTTGATGCGGAACCCTGTTTGTGTGGCCCCGAGTCACACTTGGACGGTTTTTCAAATATTTTTTACCTCAGTTTTACTCCGTAATTTTTAAACCGATTTGAAAAACTCTATTTTTATTTGAAGGGATATTCTTTCAGACTGATCCCATAGAAAATTCATGAAACGCGGTTGTTTTTTAGGAAATTAACAAAAACAAAAATAGTAACACAATTGTAATTGGCTATTAAGATTGAAGTCGGTTGTTCAACGTATTTAAATTATAATAATTGGAACTACCAGAATGACAGAGATTTTGAAAAACTACAATGTGATAAAGACCGATCATCAAAAAAAAAAATATTGGAATATGTAAATCCCTTAACAGGTCAAAGCAAAAACCTGTTCTTGAGCTTACTTTGTTCTACGCTTGTAGTTCACTTGTAAATCGTCAGGGGTGCTCGGCAGGGTGCATTGGACCTGAACCCTAGACTCTAGCCAGCAGTGAAGCTCTTAACCACAGCGCCAAGCTCGTAATTTCCACTTAAACTAAGATCACGAAAACGAACGCTTACCTTACTCTAATAGGGCGAAGATAACAAAAGCCTGGTAATAAATATTAACCCTGTCAATACACGCGTATATAACGGGAACTTATCTGGTAGATATTATATACACGCCTCGGGCCACGGAGGCGAGAGATGCTGGGGCGCGTGCACAATGGTAACGGATTTGACGCGCTTTTTTAACGATTTAAATGTTATCGAACTAAAGTGAACTAAACTCAAACTCAAATAACTCTATTATTGTACATCCAAATAAATAAATACGTATGCAAAATTTAAATTAAAAACTAAGAGACGTATACAATTTAGGCGGTCTTTATCGCTGAGAGCGATTTCTACCAGACAACCTAGTGCTCGGAGAAAAAGCAAGGAGACAGTTAGTACGCGAGTAACGCCAACAGAAAATTTAAATGAATAATAATTTTATACTTATTTATTACTTACTTATTTTATTTTTAAATGTATGATACATTTTAGATGTCGATGAAAAATGTATCACAAATGTAAAATGTAGGTAATACAAAATTAGTAGACTAGCTGATTAGATACAGCAGAATTGATTTAAATTTTAATCCAGTGTTGACGCTAAATAATTTTTATTTTTCTGACGTAATATTCAGATTGCTACGTTCCCACATGACTATGTCCAAAGCTTGGCAATAATTAAATACCTAACCAGAGATATGCTATGTACAGGGTGTAACAAAATTAGTATAGGTCCCGTTAACTGGGGCTTCTAACTCATCACACTGAACAACTTTAGTTCTATGACTTTGCTGAAAACGTAAAATTTTTTTTTACTCTTCGTACAAATCTGAGCTGATCGACCGATTTTGTGCATTTTAGTATAGAGGGTCTCAATTTTTTTTTGAGAATTGATTATGGGTTCCTTGGGGAAAGTTGTTCAGTATGACGAGTAGAACCCCCAGTTAACGGGACCTACACCAATTTTGTTACACCTGTATATCTGTACCTAACTACCGTCGTCATCCCATATTAACGTCGTGAATCCCATCAGGTAGGTATCATATGCAAACATTTATGAACGCTTCTGTTAGACTTTTTGAGCGCTTTTGAGCTCTACATCCGATTCAAAGATAAGTAACTTTTTACTCTGCCTTAAAACGAATGAATGACGACGCATACGCAAACACGTGACCCATCCATCCACTTTTGTACCTTGTTTTGGTTCTGTCATAGTGTTCAGTAGCTCGTAGAGTGACAAGTACAGTAATTACAGACACGCCGCACGTCCCCGGCGCGTGTGGGCGCGTGTGGGCGCGTCTCCGGCGAGTCAGTGTGCACGGCGCTCAACTTGCCGTAATGAGCCGGCACAACTTTCTGCAGAGCCACGAAAGTAGCACGGAAAACTTTAACAGCGTCTTCGTAGCACGACTCCAGCTCGCTCGTCTTGGTACTTTATGTGAAATAACATTAAAACCCCAAAAACGAGAAATGTAATTAAACCGGCCAAGTGCGATTTGGACCAGAGCAAAGTAGGGTTCTTCGGTCTTTTCAAAAAATTAATTGTATATTTTAAAAGTTTTAGAGTCTAAGGCCCGATCGCCCTAATTCAGGGTAGGCTCGAGCCCCTCGGTGGGGACGTATATATGAGCTGATGTGATGATGATGATTTTTTAAAAAACAAAATAATATTTACAGTTGGTCGTAGGACATTTTGTATAGAAAATCTATGAATATCTTTCAAATCCAACTACAACCATAAGTTGTTCGACTATTACGCCTAAACTAAAATGTAGAAGATTTTTTTTCAGGATATTTTTGTACCACTTTGTCGGCGTAATTAATATGTAGGTATTACCCATGCCAAATAACAGCTCTTTAGTACACTAACTAATAGCAAATATATATATATATATATATATATATATATATATATATATTAGTACTAACATGCAGTATGGACCCTCCCTGCCGCTCTCTAGATTGCGACCTCATCCCCTCGTCACCCAGAGTGATTCAGATTGGTTCTCGAACGTATGGGATTTCGCCATGATTTTGTTTGCTCCGTCATTTGTTTTTAGAAATGAAATAACATTTCTAAAAACGACCGTTTGTATGCAGTGTCCGGGGTGTGCTAATAGTCTCTGAGCTAAGCCGCGGACAGACGGTCATACGGACAGACTTCGGAACTCTAAAAAAGTATGTTAAATAACTTTAGGAATTAAAAATTAAAAACTTAAACCTTAATTTTTTGACCAGTTGGGTAAAAATGTATCCTATAGTTACTCACGGGATCAAGACGAATCTAACGACACTGCGAACTCCAAAATCCATCAAGCCGCTTAGTCTTCAGGGCGTGCCAAACAAATAAATATACATACACTAGCTGTTTCCCGCGGCTTCGCTCTCTCAGATCCCGGTGAAAAATTTTCTATACCTATAACTATATAACTACATATTGACATATTCTTTGAAGAAATCTGTGAGCGTCAGTGCGAGAAACAATGTTGTGTTTGACAAAGTTTCTCAAACAACTTTATTAACATATAATGTTTGACTAATACTCATCTGTTACTTTTTTTTAATTATTATTATTATTATTAAAAAAGTGAGTGCATTTGCCTGCAACTCACCTGATGGTGGGTGATGATGCAGTCGAGGATGATGCACGCAAACTCAAATAGTGCCTATTCACTCTTGCCTTAAAGATCTCCAAATTATAGGAATCGGGAAACACTGACGCATCAGGCAAGAAGTTCCACTCCTTCGCTGTACGCATAATAAATGAGGAAGCGTAACGCTTCGTGCGAAAAGGTAGAACATCATCAACAAAGGGGTGCAACTCGCGTCTCGTTGAACGACGACGACGGTGGAACGGAACCAGGGGAATGAGGTCGTGAAGTTCTTGCGCGCACTCTCCGAAATGAATTCGATAGAATACCGATAGACAGGCGACTTTGCGGCGATGCTCAAAGCTTTGGAGCTTGTCATTGACTAGCTCGTCGTCACCAATGAGTCTCCATGCGTGAAATGAAATGTCTAAAACTAGAGATATGCTAATATAAGGGGAGGTAGATAGGTTACATGCATCCTAAAAGTGAAGCAAAAAAAAGATGCCAATTGGCATCTCTTTTCATAGTAGCATTCGGTATGTACCTATTATAATGTGTATGTAAATGGATTCGATTTTCAAATGTGGTTTGTTAGTGCATAACCCATCTATGGTAACAAATCTCTGTCTAAAACTGTATTGTAGTCTAATAGATGTACAAGCAAAAGAATTGTCTGGTTGTGCCAATAGTACTTTTCTCAAATAATGCGCTGAAATTAAAACTTTGTACTTAAAACCTAGGCAGAACTTTTTATTTGAAAATACAGTTGTCGAACAACAAACAATTTTTCACACGCCAAAGTGTTCATTTGTGTGTTTTTTTTTAAATAAACAGCTTTCTATTTGCATGTCAATTCTAAAATTTAAACAAAACTTTTGACGAGTTACCTTCTTGGTTGCCTTATTTCTGAGTAAAAGATCGTTTCATTTTTTAATTACACTACAGATATGAGTTTATATAGTAATTTATTTGGCCGCTAAAACACGACATATTATATTGATTTTCATACAACTTTTGCCGACAACTGGCCCCATGTATTTAGTCAGTACAGCAATTTCGATTTATCTCGAAGAAGGTTGTCAAAATAATGCTCAAATTTCCAAGCATGTTTGAGAAAAAATATTAAAAACATTAAACTTTAACATACTTAAAATGAAAAATAACAAATAAGTAAGATTATCACAACAATAGTAAGCCCTAATGGTTGATAACTGACAATGATGCTGTTAACATTGATGTTTGGCGGCAAGACTTAGATAATATTGTTGTAGCTAGTCAGGCGGGCTAATGCCCATCGTTCAAACAAATCAGACTCCGTCGGGAATCGAACCCGTGACGTCCTGATCTTAAGCTAAAGGACATAACCATTACGTCACGAAAATGGATAAAGTTGTTTATGGTGCAGTCAGCTACCAAACTGATAAAGCTACGACTTGCACTGTCGTTAAACCAGTTTAGCCATAGTTTTGTCCATTCCCACGGCCACGTGGCGACACAGACGGACAGACGGACAGACTGCTGTCCAGTGTCCACCAGGCGCCCGTCTTGACCAAAGGGTTGACACCCTAATTTTTTTTAACAAAGCTCGTTCTTTTAAATTCAAAACATGTTCTTTACAAAAACAGTATGGATAATCGTAGAACATCTTGAAAAACCTGTTTTCGTTCTCATGGTCACTTTTTAGCTCCCTATTTTTAAAGCTTTCGATGCATTTATTTTTCAACCGACTTCCAAAAAGGAGGAGATTTTCAATTCGACTGTATGTTTGTTACGCGATATCTTCGTAGATTGTGAACCGATTTTCATGCTTCTTTTTTTATTCATTAGGATATACTCCCGAGTTGGTCCCATATTAATTTTATAAAAATCAGTGTACCTAGTACTTTTTTTAGAAAATTAACAAAAACTGCAAAATTGTATACTAAATTGTTGCAATGGAAGCTTTTTTGTAGATATGGTTTTGAATTAACCTAGTTTAGATATTCTGTGACACCAGCTGCCTTTAAATTTTGAAATTATTGGCATCTCAACAATAACAATAAGTAATAAAAAAATAATGTAGGTAAGTGTATTAAATCTTCTTTTATTAGATAATTAAATTATAATCTCTTACATAGCAACTAAAACTTTTTACTTTAAAATTTTTTACCATTCCTAGTTTCTAAGGTCACAGGTTACGTAACATCAAGTACCAAAATCGGTCGCGCCTCGTACCGCCGCTCGAGATAAATTTTGGAGCGTCAGTGAAATTTTAATAACTAATTTTCTTGTACAAGTAGGAGGCGCCGCGCGCGCGCCGACGAGATTGTTCGGCTGCGTTCTACATAAGCGATTAGGTGTTGCGAGGTGTATGCCGGGTCGTGATTCTTATCCCCTGCAACTTGGCAGACATGGCCCTTTCACATGGGAATGTCATTAGATTCGTCTTGATCCCCTGAACGACATAGGATTCATTTTTGCCTGGCAGTCCAAAAAAGAGATGTGATGTTTTCAAGCTGTCAGATTTTTAATTTTTATTGATTTGGTAAGGTCATTGTATTTTTGATACTGCAGAGCTTATGTTTTAGTCATTACATTTATACAGGGTGACTAGTAAGACAACGGACGCATTTGAGAAGGTGAATCAGAAGACGAGACTGAACAACTATTCTCAAGAAACCTATGGTCAATTCTCAAAAAAAAAATTCATACAAATTAGTCAGCTTATACCACTTTGTATGAGAAGTCCAAATTTTTTTTGGGAATTGACCATTAGATCTTTGGGGAAAGTTGTTCAGTTTCGTCTTCTCATTCACCTCTGAAATTTGTTCAGTTTCGTCTTCTTATTCTCCTTCTAAAAGTTGTTCAGTCTCGTCCTCTCATTCAAATTCTGAAATGCGCCCGTCGTCTACCCCTGTATAGTCATCCTGTATATTTATCTAGTAGTAAATATCTTGATTTGTGGTTTGTATGTTCAAAAACATAGAACTGTAGGCACGTTTTGAAATCGCTGGCACTGAAACTCATCATCAATATCATATCAGCCGAATAACGTCCAATGCTGGACAAAGGCCTCCCCAAGGATTTCCACGACGAACGGTCCTGCGCGGCCCGCATCCAGCGGCTTCCTGCGATCTTTACCAGGTCACCAGTCAACCACGTGGGAGACCTGCCTACGCTACGTTTTCCGGTGCGCGTTCGCCACTCGAGAACTTTACTACCCCAAAGGCCATCTGCCCCGCCCACTGCGTTTATTCATTTTGTATTCTGTACTGAAGTACCAATGGAAATCAATTTCAGAGTAATCTTCAGCAGATATTAAATAAACTACAGATTAAAATTTATTGATACTTTTTTAATTACTTTTTTTTAACTATTACTTATGTTTTTGCAATTAATGTAGGTACCTACGTATACTACACACACAAAGTATATGATGCAGGTACTCCTATGTAAGTTAATAAGTGTAGGTACTGAATTTACTATTAATTATAAATCAATTAAAAACTTACACTCGCGTGAATTTGAATTAAAAGCAACACAAGGCAGCTACTTCCCAGCCTAAGTAGACCTCCCCCACCCCTCTTTTCCAACCACAAAAGCAGGGTCCGGACGAAAAACACGTAGTTGGAGGGGTCAAAGTACACTGGTGGCGTGATAAATTGCCTCGGCAAGAGGTGGGGGTGAAAACCGTGAAAATTACACAAGAAAATTTCACCATTCAGCATCTTTGTGTTTTCCTTCAAGATGGCGCTCGGAAGGTGCCAGACGCAGAGGGGGGTAACTAAAACTTGAATGGTAGCAGAGCAATATTTTTAATTTACACTTTAATAGGTTGAGACTAATTCCAGACTTTATCTCTTTTCCCTTAAAACGACTAAGGACTAAAAGAAGGTTGTAATCATCAGAAAAACTAACATCAGGGTTTTGACGAATATGCACTCTGTATCAATTATACATAGAGATATTTAAAAAAAATAACGTGTTATTTATCTGTATATCCCTCTATCTATCTATTTATATCAAGTTAGCCGTGAATTATCAGAAATTCACGTGGTTTCAGGTCTTTCAAAAAGTAGTTTATATTGTATGTGTGTCTCTATATACTCGAATTTTAAAGAAACTGCTGGAATAATTTCAATAATTTCGATAAATACGCATAAATATTTTGATTTTTTATTTGAATTTTATTATTCACTGTAACACGAAAAAGTAGACAATTTTTATCTTAAATAGCAATAAGAATGTTTGTCTAATTTTCGAGACCCAGAAATAATACTAGCGGAGCTCGGCTGCCCAATTTCAGAACACAGTAACTGACAATTCTCAGATTTTTAAAAACTTGCCTTATTAAAAAAAAATGCGCACCAAATCGAAAAAAAAAAAGATTTATGAACAGAAAGTACTACAATAAAAAATTTTGAAGAAAAAATACTTGAAATCAAGTCCTAAAAGTAGTGAAAAATGCATTAATACCAAAAAAATCAGGTATACAAATTTTGCAGTTACTGTGTTTTAAAATGGGGCAGCTGAGCTATTTTTTATTTATTTTATTTTATTTCATTTGGGGAGCTTACAGCCTTATTTACAAACTAGTAAATATAAATAGTTACTACAAGCTAATTACAAGCTTCCACATATTAGTAATATCTAGTATTGGTAATATTGGTCTATATCTAGACAATGTCTAAAAACCTGCCATCTGTTACAGACAAACTATGGCAGCCTATGGAATATGTGACAAAACCATCGGAGACGACTGTCCTGCAGCTTGTCTGCTAAATGTTGCTCACCGAGACTGCCCCGTAAAAGACTGCGATCAAGTCGTGTAACGACACTATTTACTGCAGCATCTTCATCTCCCAGATTTTAAGCTGCTAGACATGTTTTCCCAGAACTGTTCATGGCCACGTCTTGCTGCTATACAGGAGTATTGGTCGAATGATAGGTTGACTTCACCAGTGTACGGATGTGGGCTACTGTTCTAACTTAACGAAACATGTGGGCTATACGCGGTTGCGTGTATTAAGCTAAAGATTTATTTGCAACAAATTAGTTTTTCAAATCTCTGTCTACTATGAAAGGCGAACAAGAAAAACTGGCGATTGAGCTCGTCTTATTTGTAGCTGCGTATGCAGCAAATTAAAAAAGTTTTTAGGTATGTACCAATACACCAGGACCCTGGGGCTACAGATGATACGAGGTACCGGATGTTCTGATTTTATTATTATTTTATTTGAGTTTGAAGCCACAATGATTTGTTCATCACAAACTTTACAATTGATTTTTTTTTATTCACAATTAGTAAACCCTTTACAATATCTCACCTGATGGTAAGTGACGATGTTGCCGAAGATAGAAGCGGGCTTACCAAGATTCCCCAACGCAATGGGGAACTGGCTATCTTATCTTAATGCCGGAACGCACCAATGATATCAACATTGATATTTGAAAAGCCATGAAAGTAGTGATTACATAAAAACGTAGTCGTTAATTAATTTATCTACACGCATATCATAAGTCCTCAAAAATGCGTTCAAAATCCGTAGGCATTGACCAGCATTATAATATGACAACCAATTTCACTACGAGAATTTTCTTGTCTATGGTGGTAGGTAAAATCTGTACTTTAGTGTTATTAGATTATCGATTTATCTATAGTCTAAAGATATTTTACAGGTAGCACTAGTAGCAATGCAGGTCATTTCCCTACGCCTTCTTCATCTTAGAGTACTTATAATATGTATGTAGATAAAATAATGTATGCAACTGTTGCAATTAGGTCCTAAAACACACGTGTGATTCCATAAAGAGATTCGGCTATGCCTCATTTCGTTAAAAATACTCATTTTTTAAGACCTGTCATTAATAGTGACAGGTCTTAAAACATGAGTGTTTTTTAACGGTACAGTTTCATAAACTACTATAGTTAACCAAACAATCGATTTTGTAATAATTTAATATTGATAATCGGATAACGTACGAGTATAATTATGTGTGTCGATATCGTATTGCTTTTTTAAAATCTAAACAGGAACTCATTGTGAACCAGTAAAATTTTTCAGGTTTTTGCCCTGAAAACACGTCTTTTTCACTAAGTTTGTTATCTATGATAAAGATCAATTGATGACAGTGACGATGATGCTGAAGATAGAAGCAAACTTACCAAAATTCCCCAACGCAACGGGGAACTGGCTTTCTTATCTTCATTTCGGTACACGCCACTGTTGTTAACGTTGAAGTTTTATCGCAGAGACTTAGATAAGATGGTATTAACTAGCCAAGCAGTCTTATAAAATGCCCTACTGCCAAACAAACTGAGTATTACAAAGTTAAACTCAGCTGATAATCGAACCCGCGACCTCCTGGTGTGAAGCTAATGGATTAAATAATATACCACAAATGAGGTTAAAATTCAATAACCCAGGTGGGATACTTAGGACGTTTTAGCGGAGAACGCGAATTCTGGCGTTGAACATTGCCACTGTTGCCTGATTTCCGCTAAAAAAATACCACTGAGAAATATTTTTCCCGCTGTCTCCCGGTGCATCAAGAACAAACGTTTCTCAGAGCTACAGCTCCACGATTCTTGCAACTTTATCGAAAACCACTTAGGTCAACTCTGACTCTTGGGGTATTATCACTCACGATTAAGTGAGCTGCACTGTAATTGGTTTGGGTGTGCCTGGTCTGGGAGTTAGCCGGTCCCGCGGCAAAGTGGTTTGTTCATTCGTTTTACATCATTAAGTCGCGGGGTTTTAACCGGCCTGACTGGCTACCATCATGTAATACATCTTGTCTTAAGTTAACACCATGATGTATTGTGACATAGTTATATTGATTTAGGTAATCTTGGTAAGCCCGCTCCCATCTTCGGCATCAGTAGTTCTATCCTTACGTCAGATACGTCCACGTCCAGTTGTAATAGAGCTCTGAAGTATACTGACTTTGTACTGTATCAAAGGTTTTTTGCCCGTTATGTTTCTCGTTAATTTTCGAGGTTTTTTTAAGTATTATGTTATTCCGGGATATACGCTGTCACTATTTAAAGTTTCGTCACAATCTGTTCAGTGGATTTTTCGTGATGCACGGCCATCCAGACAACATTTTTAAAAAACTATTTTAACATGTTCAGTTACTCATTTTACGTGGCCCTTGTTATTCTTTTTTTGTTATATTCAATGTACAGATTTTTTTGTCTACGATTTTATTATTAAGTACATTATATGATAATTACAATGAACAACATTTTACAGAGTTAGTGAATTATAAATTAACTAGAGCTCCCATACTTCAATCGTCTCCGGCCGATTTTCGATAAACTATGTACTCAGCGATTCATGATTTTTTTACTAATGAACTATTACACTATTCTATTTTATTATTAGCCACTTGACCTCCCAGAGCCTCTTACATCTCTTGTTTATTTCTCATTTATGGCGTTTTCCGGGAGACGCGCGCCACAGGAAGCCGGCACAATGGGAGCGTTCTTTGATCGTCGTTTTAATTAACGCCCACGAGGGTAGTTGGAAAGTACTGCCTTTTGTTATCCGACTGCAAGAAGAGAGGTTATGTTTCCTGAACCTTCTTACTTATATTGATAGAACGGTAAGAAGATTTCCTATCAGATACGTATCAAAATCAGAGAGACTGAATCAAACAAAGTGATAGAAATATACTGGGTATAAGTAATGTAATATCAGACATAGGACATAGGCCTCCCACAAGGATATCCACGACAACCGTTTGTACGCTGCCCGCATCCAGCGGCTTCTCGCGACCTTCACCAGGTCACCGGTCATTCCATAATAACCTGTTGACTAAAGTATGTAGCAACCAGCATTTACTGAATTCATGAGCTCTATATATTCCTTATTATATAAGTTCCTTATTCGTCCCTCGTTTAGTAGTTTTACAGTGTTTTGACACGGACCAACAAAATTGGATGGAAAGGGTTTACTAATGCTCAAATACCTAGAATACCGGTCGAACATGAATTTTAAAAAAATCATGTAGGACTGATTTTTTTTTATTCACAATTTGTAAGCCCTTGGCATCATCTCACCTGATGGTAAGTGACGATGATGCCGAAGATGGAAGCGGGCTTACCAAGATTCCCCACCGCAATGGAGAACTGGCTAACCTATCTTCAAGCTGGAACACATCAATGTTGTCAACTCAGTCAAATAAGATGGTGGTAGATAGCCAGGCGGGCTTAGAAAATGCCCTTCCCACCAACCAAACCGAGTAAGAGTTAGACTCCGCCGGGAATCGAACTCGTGACCTCCTGATGTGAAGCTAAAGGCCTTAACCATTATGCCACAGCGGTGGTTAAAAATAGTAAGTCTAGTTGTTTGACACGTGGAAGCACTGAATTGGTTTCTACAACAGGTTCCAGTAGCTACAATACAACCCTTACAACCCTTCAGTGAGCATTGTGGAACCAGTCAGCTCCAGCAAATCAAGTAAGCAAACAGTGCTTGTTATTCGCAACTTACCCCACTGTCAAAGAACTGCATATTGATAATCACTGTTACAATATTATGTGTAGAGCTGCTTTTTTCAAAGAACACCCGATGACCACGACTGGTTTTTAAATTGCCGAAGGGCCGGCCATTGCGTTCTCTTTTCAAAAACTAATTGTAGATACCTACACACTGGTTGATAGATCACTCGGGTTTTGTTTGAAAACTCGCTTTTTCAACGGCTTGTTAGGTGAAATACTCGTAATTTAAATTTAGAACGTTTGAACAGTCAAGCGATTCGATTGAACTCGTTTAACTGTAAAATAGTATTGGAATATTTCGTACGATTTTGTAAAGCAACATGATTTGGTAAACGTTAAAAATAAAATCTTAAACATAAGATATGACCGTGTTGGCCTTAATTTTCATACGTATGAAGTCTTCTCAACTTCATGGAAACATTTAGAAACAAAAATAACTGACTGGAATTATTAAAAACTTGTAATAAATTTTACTCTAAATCACAACGCACCAAGCCTCCCTAAGTGTCATGTATTGCTTATAAAATCGGCAATACAAAGCCTTACAAAGGTCCAAAATAAGCCATTAAAAGCATAGCTACGGCGCTCGGCTATAAAATCTCTGCTTCTTGCCCCCCTCCGCCCTTCAGGGGTCACCTCACCCCCCTAACTGCGATAAACTGCTTTTGTGCCGTTCCGTGCTATCATTAAAACGGCTCGCCTTTCTGTTGGCGTTCTTAAGATAAAACTGAGACTGTGCCACGGCGGGCTCCATTTAATTTATATGTTCATCTTTAGGAGTTTCTTGCGCTTATCTGGATAAACATATGGAAAATTGATGAGACATTTATTTAGAAAATAACTAAATCTTATTTGAAAATTATTGTGTTCGAGTCATATAGCGATACTCGTAGTCCACTAAGCCTGTCTGTCGTGTGATTTGTGGCAAATTTTGAACTAAAGACTGCATAAAAAGTCACTTACCATTGATTACAAGTTTTATTTAGTTTTTTCTACGCCGTTATTTCAATTCAATTATTTATTTTCAGACAACAGTGATCCATAGCTTGTTAATAAGACATAGTTAATAAGACTCTATGGTCAACCTGCTGGCCTTTCACTTCACTACATACTTTTCGTGCAAACGTCATACTCTTACTTTGCTTGCAGTAAAAAACGATTCAGCGTGTCACTACGCTAGTACTCTTTATTGTACTGTGGTGTCACTCAACATTATTCTATTTAAAAAGGACGAAATGTAAAAAAAACTTTAAATGAATCTATTATTTTTATAAAAACTGCTTTTATTTTTCAAATTTCATGAACATAAAAACTGGCCGTTTGCACGAAGAGTATGTAGTGAAGTGAAAGGCCCGCAGTGTGACCATAAGGCGAAGACAAGTTTCACCTGTCCCGGGTCTCGGTGTCTGTAATGAAATCTTGCCGATTTCCCATTGAACTGAAATGTTGCATGCATATGTATATCGCGTGACAATTCAATATTAAAGGCTTTTACATATTAAAAGGTTTTTGGGTTTCGAAATTATTTAGACACTAGCTTTTGCCCGCGGCTTCGCCCGCGTGGACATCGTTTTTATGACTGTCTTAGAGGGTGGGTGCACCGAGCGGACGTGAATTTTCTGCAGATCGCTCGGGAACTATGTTAGGATATGCTTATTAGTAAATCATGTCATTTCCCACCCCCTCAACCATCTCTGTGCAAAAAATCACACAATCCATTGTTCCGTTGCGATGTTAAAGAAATTAACCAAAAAAGAGTATATTTTCTGTTATATCAGGAACTGCATCGGGCTATGCTATTTTCACGGAATAAAAGTATCCTATGTCCTTCCTCGTGACACAGGCTACCAGCATGCCAAATTTCATTAAGATTGGTCAAGGCGTTGAAGCGTGAAAAGGTAATAAACAAACAAACACAGTTTCACATTTATATAAGTAAGGATAATATTAAATTTATATCATTTAACTTCTACAAAATAAAATGCTTATATGTAAATTTTAATGCTAACAGTAGTAATGTGTTGAGGCATGAAGATAATATCTTAGCCAGTTCTTCAATATTGCGTTGGAGAATATTGGCAAGCTCGCTTCCATCTTAGGCATCGTCGTCACTTACCGTAAGGTGAGATGATGCCATGGGCTTATCAATTGTAAATTTTAAAAAAATAGTTTTTCAGATCTAATTTAAAAAATGTTGAGATTTTCAGTCGCTCCTAGAGTGTCGGTCGGCTGGCGGTTGGCGGCTGGCGGCTGGCGCAGGCGGCAGGCTCGGCGCGCCGCGGGCGAGACTGAGGTTTGTTCAGTGTTGCTTTTAAAGTAATCACAATATTCTTAAACGTGTAGGATCTTGTAACAAAATATGGAACTTCTAACTTGAATCAAATGAAATGAGCCGGCCACATAGCGCGGCTTAGAGACAAAAGATGGACCTCAAGGAAAAAGAAAGAGAGGAAGACCCGATGGGAGGATGAAATAAAAAAAGTCACTGGGCCTAAGTGGCGGGAAATAGCACAGGATAGAGAGAAGTGGGCATCATTGGAGGAGGCCCTTACCCACCCTGGGTAATAATAATATCTGCTTATATATATAAGAAGCGTTATAATAATAATAGTAGCTAAAATGATATGTATAGCATGGTCAAATAAAGGCTTTTTTATTTTTAATTTATTTACTTGAATCAGTGTTTTCCGATTGTAATAATTTTTTGAATCCACAATTAATAAGCCCTTGGCATCATCACACCTGATGGTAAGTGACGATGATGCCAAAGATGGAAGCGGGTTTACCAAGATTCCCCAATGCAATGGAGATCTGGCTATCTTATCTTCAAGCCGGAACACATCAATGCTGTTAACACTGATGTTTTATCGGCAAGACTTAGATAAGGTAGTGGTAGCTACCTAATAATCCTACCTAATAAACTAATGATCCTACCACCGACCAAAACGAGTCTTACAAAGTTTACGCCGCCGGGAACCGAACCCGAGACCTCCTGGTGTGAAGTGATTGGACTAACCATTGCGCCACAGAGGCGATTAAAAGAAAGAAAAGCAAGTTATTAGTTAGTTTTATGCATGTATTTGTTTATTTTGATGTACCTACAATAAAGAATTATTTGAAATTGGATTTCAAAAGATAACGAATTGTTTTTTTTTGTTTATATGTGTTATACAATTTTTTTAGTATTATTATAATTTCTTTATGTGTTCCTCATAATATTTGAGAAAGAATTTCGAATCAGTTTCAGATTTTATTTATTTAATTATTTTTCTTGGTGTTGATACATATAAAGTTGTAAATCGTATTATTGGTCTCCACAAGACAGGCGTAGCCTTGTGTGTGATAATTGTATTAATGTGCTGATTTCATGTGTTTTTGTTAATATACATTTTTTTTTTAAAACTAGATATTTTACTTGCACAATTATAATTTACACTTAGTTCTAAGTAGTTTTCTTCTCAATGTTGATGGCATGCATAAATTGTTTTGTTAAAGTAATAATATAAGTACAAATGTATTGTATTGTACAAAAAATCTAATGAGTACAATAATGTTGGACGCTACCAAGGGAGGTGTGATTGGAAACTTGGGTGGGAGGTCTTTGTCCAGCAATAGACGTCCCTCGGCTGAAATGAATTCAGAAAATCCGTTATAATATTTTAAGTTCACATGTCCAGGAGACTCCGAGCATCGCTCGGTCGCCTAGATTACTTAGGTACATTAAAACGAGCACAAAAAAATAACTTTTTTCGAAAATATCTTTATTTTATATATCTAGCTAAGTAGGCACAAAATATTTCAGCTGTTAATTCAGGATCATTTCATCTGAAACAATAGAAAATATAAGAATTTTATTATGTCACTTACCATTAGGTGAGATGATGCCAAGGGCTTAACAAATGTGAATGTCAAAAATGGTAAGTACCTACTTATTCTATTACTTAAACTGAAGTAGTAACTACCTAAATCAATTAATCTAAACATTCTTAGAAGTGTCTCGAACGTAAGTCTCCTCTAGAAAACCAACAAAATCTATCAAGTCTCAAGTTCTAACTCTTCACCAGCTCAAACGTAAAACTAAGAGCGACTGACGCTAAACATTCCGCCGCGAATTAAAGCTAAACAAAGCTCTCTAATCCGAAACTAAAATCAATACCTTTTTGCCTCTACTAGCACCTACCCCCCCTACAATTTTAGCAAGCGTGGGTAGTTCCAGCTTCCACCCCATTCAATTTAAACGACAAAGTATTATTTAATTTTCACCGTCTTTTCCTTTGTAAGCCGCAGAGCGGGATGGCGGCAGGCTATTTCTTTTCTTTTCATTGCAAGACGTCGCCTCACTCCCTCTGGCGCGAAAAAACCGCGGGTTCGAGCAGGACGGGTATACGCAAGACGGCGCGCCGCTTTCTTAATGACGTCATATAGATTTGTAGATGTATAAAGGGGGGGGATCACCCCGCCTCACTGGGGAGGCAAAAAGTTTTTACTACTCTCCCCCCCCCCCCTTTTAAAGCATTTTAGTAGCTTTTTCTTTTTTAATGTTTTATTAAATATTTGGATCGTTCGTCTCCATGAGTTCGTAGAATAACCTCGTATGAATTTGTTGCAATATAACTTTCCAGACATCTTTATGACAAGCATTTGTGTGTAAATTGACAAGACAAGAGATAATTACATATTATATCGTTGTTTCTATACCCAAAGGTTGCCTGGAAGAAATTGCTACGTAGCAATAAGGCCGCCTATTGTATAGGCTTTCTTCTATATTATTTATTTCTTCTTTTTTTATGTTGTGATGCAATAAATAATATTGTATTGTATTGTAATTATAAGTATAATTACGAAGTAATTAGTGCAATAAATGCTATCAAAAATGATTGTTAGATGAGTTAGTAATAGTAGGTGAATAATATACCTATGTTTGCCTATGTTCTGAAATGTATTGCCAGTTCAGTAAGCTAACAACGTTAATATTTTCACATATTTGAGCCTGTATCGTAAGAGAACATCAAACTGTCCGTGTGAACTGGCCTACTCTTGTCAAAGGCATTAATGACTATAATGATTTTAATGTATAACTTCTCGTGTCATATTGTTTTCATGTTTCAATGACACCTAATTTGTTTCATATCAATATCAGCCGAAGGACGTCCACTGCTGGACATAGGCCTCCCCCAATCTAGCGGCTTCCCGCGATCTTCACCAGATCGTCTTTTCCAATGGTTCGTAAGAGTCGACTAAGTGACTTAAAACCGGAGGATGGGCAGCAGCGTCCTTTCCGTGCATCGCAACATACCTGCAACCACATTGCGACCGCCAACCCGCCTGCCAAGCGTGGCGATTACGGCAAAACCCAATGAATTACACTCCCGTAAAAACAATATCAAATCAAAACATTTATTTCGGACAACGTAATCCATAGAGTGTTAGTACAAGAAAATATGAAGTCGGTTTAATATAAAAAATATTTTAATACATTTCAAAATTAAAATTTAGAAAAAGTTTTTATCATAACTTTGGTGATTAAAATGAAAACTACACGTACCAGATTTAAAATTGACGCAATTTAAACGGGGGAGCAATTTATATTCAGACTTGGTTGCAAAAATGTTTCAAACGGCACAAAATACAGGGCATCTATTTGGAAAATATCATCAACAGAAAGTCTGAATAAAATAAGGATTAACTATCATCATCATCATATCAACCGAAGGACGTCTACTGCTGGACATAGGCCTCACCCAAGGATTTCCACGACGACCGGATCTGCGCTACCCGCATCCAGCGGCTTCCCGCGACCTTCACCAGGTCATCGGCCTACCGAGTGGAAGGCCTGCCTACGGTACGTTTTTCAGTGCGCGGTCACCACTCGAGAGCTATGTGCCCCGCCCACTGCCACTTAAGTTTAGCAATTTTGAGAGCTATGTCGGTTACTTTGGTTCTCCTACGGAGGGTTATCTATAAATGAAACAATTAAAAACTCCATGACACTTTTCACATTTCAGCGACGGAGAAACAATTAGAAGTTTGTGTGATCGTCCCAAAAACCAACTAAGAGATGTTGACGCAAATGGACTTGAAACGGTCTATACCTAAATAATTGAAAACGCTAAACACGTTAAAAAACCGACTTCCATCGCAACAACTTAGTACATTTTTGCATTCTTACTTTTGGTTTTTGTAAATTTTCTTATAAAGCACTACACAGATTTTGATGAAATTTATATGGGACCACACGGGAAGCACTATCATTTATATAAAAAAAAACATAAAAATCGGTTCACCCAGTCAAAAGTTCTGAGGTAACAAACATAAAAAAAAACATACAGACGAATTGAGAACCTCCTCCTTTTTAAAAGTCGCTTGAAAATGTGTATGTAGGTAGGTGTGTTACCGTTGAAAAAAAAAGTAAATCGAAATCGGTTCATCTGCTTGGGAGTTATGAAAATATTAGTGTTATTGTATCCGCTTATCTATGGTGTTACTAGCGAAGTGACTTCATAGTCTTTGACGAAACAATTTGGTGATTTTATTAAATGTAAAATTAAATAACCGGTAAAGTGCGAGTCAGAACGACGCACAAAGGGTTACTTTTTAATTTTTATTACAAATTACCTAACCAAATATTTTAAAAAACCTGCCAGGTGCGGTTCGGATTGCCACACCTAGAGTTCCTACCATCGTACACGATTTGACAATATGTACTTTTTAAATAATTTTCACAGTTAAAACAAATCATGTTATTGTATGGGGACCCCCTTTAATTAAATATTTTTTTTCCTTAGCGCGTGTAGGTACGACAATTAATAGTTTTTTTAAACTTAGAACGAATAGTTCCCAAAAAATTAAGAAGACTTCTGAATGAACATATTGTTATCAGATATCAAGTTTGCAATACATTCCTTCCTTGCGTTTATAAATTGTTCTACCGAGCTAGAATATTAAACTTGAGGCCACCCTTATAAATGTGTCTTAGCAGGAACTCTCAATCAACAATATTTTTCATCTCTCCTGTTCGGAAAGTTTATTTTCATGAGTAGATAGCCTGGTGGAAAATTTGTTTTTTCATCCTAAGGTTGAAAGTAATTTTTTTTTTCGTCCCTAGGGTGGATTGTATTTTTTTAATTATCACGGAGTCGAAGACAGTTGAGTTACGTCAGGTTATTAATTTAAAATAAGAGGTTTTCATATATATATATAAACTTAGCAATACATTTTACGACGTGTTTATTACGATCTATAGGTTGATATTAAAATCATTTTACAGTTAGTCTATTTTGTTTCACAATTACAGAAGATCAACATTGCTATCATTCCTCTATTCTGCTGCCCACCATAGTGCCATGATAGCATGACACTTTTTTTTTCACGTTTCGGTATGGCCACCTAGATGCACGTCGTGACCAACTCCATTAGGTACAATCTAGTCGGCCGTGGCAAGTAGCCATTGCAAAAAGGTTGGAGGTTAGATATAGGTAAACTTAATTTACTATTATTTTTTTTTATTAACAATTGGTAAACCCTTGACAACATCTCACCTGGTGGTAAGTGACGAAATGAATTGGGTCAATTTCTCCCCTTGGTTAACAATCTACTATTGAGTAAGTACGTATCTTGTGATAAATGTTTTTAAGTTATGAAGTACTGACTTCGAAACCCTTCGCTGTGCGTGGTCCGACACTTACTTGGCCTATTTTTGTTTGATTTTCGAAAGGTGTCACTACGGAATTTGCTCCCCCATCAGACAGCGTGCGTTCGAAATACGAAAAAGCTGTTGTGTATCGCATAATCTTGAGACCTCTTCTCATGACGTATGTACGTCACGTATCAGGCAACACGCGCTCGAGCCTCCCGCCATCTTGGACACTCCACAGCCTAAACGTTTCCCTGCGTAACGGCATGTTTGCAAATGCAGCAGGTCAGGAGGGTTTGTGAATAGTTTCCTAGTCTGCGGCTGTGCCAGTACACCAATGCGAACAATGCTGTACAACCAGATAGAGGAATCTTAGTCTAATCCTCCAATTACGCATTTTAATGCCGTTCCTAGAGGGTTTTAATATTCCACTCCTTGTTTTACTATGGGAGGGTTAAACCTATGATATTAAAGCTTGGTCCCATTCCGTTATTTTAATTGTTGCCTATCAGGGTAGAGGTCTTGGCTATCAAAGTTACCGTAATTATAATTGGTGAGACGGAGTTACTCGTAGCTGTACAAGTAAGAAGATAATTATAAATTTACTTATTATTAAAACCACTTTGGCTAATCATCATCATCACCATATCCGCGGATAGACGTCCACTGCTGGACAAAGGTTTCCCCCAAGGATTTCTACGATGACCGGTACTGCGCTGTCCGCATCCAGCGGCTTTGACTTTTTACCCGACTACGAAAAAGGAGGGTTATGTTTTTTTTTAAAATTATGTATGGATGGATGGATGTTCATCTGTTTCCTCGTATTTCCTAAACCACTTAACCGATCTTAACAAATGTGGAGTCTTTGAATGGGTACCATCACTGCTCGTGTCATAGGATACCTATATCATTAAAAAAAAACATGGCGGATTCTATAGGTTAATATTAAACAACCCATTTTTTTTTATAAGATACTTATATCCTGTTTGGTCTCAAAAGAAGGATTTGGCGAGCCCATTCTAAATATACAATTATTATTTTTAATTTCTTAAAAAATGGTCTCACAAGCCATATTGAGACATATAGCATTTAAAAAACCCATAGTGGATTTAAAAGGTGATTTCATCAATATCATCATCATATCAGCCGAAGGACGTCCACTGCTGGACATAGGCCTCCCCCAAGGATCTCCACGACGACCGGTTCTGCCCTGCCCGCATCCAGCGGTTTCCCGCGACCTTCACCAGGTCATTGGTCCACCGAGAGGGAGGCCTGATTGGTGATTAAAAGGTGATTTACACAACCAAAATTAGAATAGAAAGGTTTTGGCAAGCACATTCTACGTTTTAAATTTCTTAAAAAATGTTCTCACAAGCGATATTCCGAGACGGCTCAATGTACGTACGCGCGCTTCAATCAAGCGACACGACTCGCAGCCGCGGAAAGTGAGGGGTGGTGGTGGAATAGTACTATGAGCACAAAAAAATATGGAAATAAAATAAAAATTAAAAAAGTTAAATCCCAACTACGGAAAAGTTTATTAGCGGATTATTTTCCCTTTATCTGGGGTAACAAGCCCTATCGTAATCAAAATTATTAACGTATGTATCATTAATAGCTGCGACTACGACTTTTATCCCAGATGAAGAGAAAAATAAAGGCTATGATTTAAGGCAGGAACCTCTTGTTTTCATACTTTTTCGTAGTCGGATTTTGTTTTTTTTTAACTTTTAATTGTGACTAGTATTCCCGGCGAACTTCGTACCACCTTACACTACACTACACTACCCTACCCTACCCTACCCTACCCTACCCTACCCTACCCTACCCTACATTACCCTACACTACACTACCCTACACTACACCACACTACACTACACTATCCTACCCTTCCCTACCCTACCCTACCCCTACACAACCCTACCCTACACTATACTACCCTACCCTACACTACACTACACTAAACTACACTACCCTACTCTACCCTACCCTACATAAGAACCTTCTCCTGACAATAACGAACTCGACAAACAAAGAATTAGCGAAATCGGTCCAGCCGTTCACGCGTGATGACGTGACCAAGGAAAATAGGGATTATATTTTATATATACAGGGTGTAACAAAATTGGTGTAGGTCCCGTTAACTGGGGCTCCTGCTCATCACACTGAACAACTTTTGTTCTACAAATTTGCTGATAACGTAAATTTTTTTTTTACTCTTCGTACAAATCGATTAGCTGATCGACCGATTTTGTGCATTTTAGTATGGAGGGTTCAAATTTTATTTGAGAATTGACTATGGCTTCTTTGGAGAAAGTTGTTCAGTATAATGAGTAGAACCCCCAGTTAACGGGACCTACACCAATTTTGTTACAACCTGTATATATAGATAGGTACAGTCGAGTTCATTAAAATATTGTCAGGGCCAATGGTTAAAAACATTGTATGCGTCGAAATGAATATAAAGTTATATACAAACAATTAATGAACCGTTAACATGATAACATTTTATTTATATCTACATTATGTTTGTATAGAACCTTATATTCATTTCGACGCTTACAATGTTGTGAACCAATGGTGCTGCCAATACATTAATGAACTCGACTGAACCTAATAAACGATTGTAATTTTTAGTGATTCCTCTATATATTGTAAGGAAATCAACCGACTCAAAATAACCTCAACAGTTTCATTTAAAGTTTAAAAAACTCGACTGCATAAAATTTCTAACCCTCTTTTTAGGGCAAGTCGGGTTAAAATATTATATCCTATGTCACTTTTGGGATTAATACGACTCTAATGACACCTCGCACTTTAAAATTCATTAAGCCGTTTAGGCTACAGGCTCGGCCAAAATAACAGACATACATACAGACATAAAACTATAAACATTAGCCTCCTTTCTCAGCAGTCGGGTAAAAAAGAGGAAGTTTCTCAATTCGACTGTATGTTATTTTTATTCTTTTTTTGTATGTATGTTACGCGACGTTTTGGCTGACTGTGAAACAAATTTAATGATTCTCTTTAGGGTTCCATGCTAGGTAGCGGGACCCTATTACAAAGCCTACGCTATCTGTCCGTCTGTCTATCTCTCTGTCTTGTCATATCAGATCATATACGTGAATTAGGGCCTTAGTCGACCACGCGGGCCCAGTGCGAGTTGGTCGACTTCACACACAACCTTCGAGTTTCTTCACAGGTGTGTGCAGGTTTCCTCACGATGTTTTCCTTCACCGTTAAAGCAATCGGTGTGTATATGTACGTAAGTTTCTAAAAACTCATTGGTACATTGGCCGTCCGGATTTGAACCCGGCACCTCTGGTTAGGAGAACCGAGTCGTTACCGGTTGAGCCACCGACGCTCTCACGTTAAAAACTTCACGTTACTATGGGCCTCATAAGAAGGCTCAAGGTCACCCAAAGGGCAATGGAGCGTGCTATGCTCGGAGTTTCTCTGCGTGATCGAATCAGAAACGAGGAGATCCGTAGGAGAACCAAAGTAACCGACATAGCTCTCAGAATTGCTAAACTTAAGTGGCAGTGGCCGGGGGCACATTTCTCGTAGAACAGATGGCCGTTAGGGCAGTAAAGTTCTCGAGTGGCGTCAACGCACCGGAAAGCGTAGTGTAGGCAGGCCTCCCACTCGGTGGACCGATGACCTGGTGAAGGTCGCGGGAAGCCGCTGGATGAGGGCAGGGCAGAACCGGTCGTCGTGGAGATCCTTGGGGGAGGCCTATGTCCAGTAGTGGAAGTCCTTCGGCTGATATGATGATGATGTGTGTTATTATATGGGATTTACACAAAAAACAATTAAAATCCAAAAAGTGAAAAATAAAGCGGCGTCTCTATACAAGAAACGTCTTTTTTTAAAGTTTTTTTGTTTTGCTCTATCGTAAAATCGGTAAAACATGCAAGCGTAAAACTTGTTGTGATTATAGAACTGATCTTGAAATAAAAAAAAGTATAATAAAAACCGGCCAAGTGTGAGTTGTACTCGCGCTAACGAGTCCAAACTGAGTGAAAAAATGAATTTTTCCTATATAAATTTTATCAAAATTGGTCAAGTTTTTGTTTAGAAAATTAACATTAACAAAAAATATAGCAAAAATTGTACTTGGGTTTCTTCGTTTTAAAGTCGGTATTTTAACGTGCTTAGCGTAGTGAATTATTAAATGTAATTATAAAATGTAATTTATATAGACATGCAACTCAATACTACGAGTAAAAGGCCAAAGTTAAATCGCACCGAATAAAAACTTTTTCGCTCACAATCTGTTTTGCCCCACCTTTATGAATAAAATATGATTTTTGTAACTGGCAACACAAAAACTAATTACGAACAATAAAACTAAAAACGGTCGCGTCTCCAGAGCGGCATTAAGCGGAATTCTCGTTTCGAACGGCAAAAGGTTGCTGGCGCACATCAAATTCCGAATAGGGCTGTTACTCGTTTATAAGTGAAAAAACATTGAATTTATATACCTATGAGAGGTATTTTTTAAAACGAGTTATTAAAAATAAGTGAAAATGATTATAATCAACCAAAATTTTACTATTTAATTTTTTTTTTAATTACATTAGATTGCTGAAATGTGTGTCTGTGGCTCAGCGGAGTGTGTTATCTTTTGAAACAAAATTATTGTTTTATGGCGAAGGAAAATATCGTAAGGAAACATCACACATCTTACATAACTAGATGAATCCACAACCTGTACCCTACATATTATGACCTCAAGTGATGCCTAGTGACTAGTCTCGTAGGATAGCACAGCTATATAGTATCCAGGCACACTACAAGGAAAGGAAATGTTTTTTTTTATTTTATACAAGTTGACTTTTTAGGGTTACGTACACGCAACGGGTGACCAACGGGACCCTATTACTAAGCCTCCGCTGTCTGTCAGCGGGCTGTATTTAAAGAAACATAATAGATAGTCAATGGGAGTTTTCACAGAATATGTATTTCTGTTGCCGCTGATACAAAAAAAATAAAAAATATATAAAAAGAAAATAACCAAGGGGGTTCAAACAGGCTGCCCAATTTTAAAACACAGTAACTGACAATTCTCAGATTTTATCAAATTAGCCTCGTTTATAAAAATTTGCGAGCCAAATTGATAAAAAAAATGATTTATAAACAGAAAATACTGCAATAAAAATATTTGGAAGAAAAATACTTGAAATGAAGTCCTAAAAGTAATGAAAAATGCAATGATACAAAAAAAATCAGGTATAAAAATTTTGCAGTTTCTGGGGTTTAAAATGGGGCAGCCGAAATAGTAATACATACAAGCATGAAACTTGGTGTCATTATAGTACTGACACTGAGGTAAAACAACCAAAAACTAAAAATGGGCCAAGTGTGAGTCGCACTCGCGCTAAGGAGTCCGAACTGAATGACAAAAAAAGCATATTTTTGTACCTCGCGTTGATGTCTTTTGATTGTAATGTGAATAGGTATCATTGTCATTATTACTATTTAGTTGTGGGTAGAAGAGTTGTGGTGGTACGGAACCCTCGGAGTGCTAGTTTGACTCGCACTTGACCAGTTTCTAATATCAGATACAAACGCCACGTTATTACTTGGGAGAAATGTCTCAACTTTTATTCTACCACTTGTCACATTGGGTCCTCAAATTTCATCGACTTAAGCGATAAATTTGAATGGTGAGTCCAAAAAATATGGCGCTTCTCCCAATAAAAAAGTGGTGGTGTTCGTATCTACTATTAAAACTCACCTTGTATAAAACTGCGGCATTGCACAACACTATCACGGAATACAGAAGACGGGGCAGCATTTATTAAAACGCCAGTTTTGCGAAGTTAAAATTAAACATGAAAAACGACTCCCCCCTCCCCATCCACACTACCCGCGGTGGGGGTCAACCCCCCGTGAACTATGCTCTACTTTATTCGCAGCGAAATTTGTAAATTTATGTAAATTTTCCGCTTCTTCGCTAGAGGGGGAAGTTACGCGCTAAGGTTATAACTTAAGATATGAGAACGAAAGGCAGTTTTATAGTCCAGGGGGGGATCCAGGGCGGGGTGGGGGTATTTAATGGGGTGTTTAAACGACAAGTTAGATTAGTGTACGTAATTTATTTTGTTATGAAGTTGTCTTGCATTATTTACAGGTGGCTACACGTGTCGTTGATTGTCGCATGTTTTTTCGCGGATACACGACAGGTACAATCAAAGGAAGGTTTTTTCTGGTGATTTCAATTTTATTTTTGAGCATGTGAAGAACAAATGGTAGCGAGAGACGAAAGAATAAGAACATAGGTAATATAAAAAGACTTCAAAATATAAAAATGAATGTGTGTGCGTGTGTGCATGTGTTTTTGTGAGTTTGTGTGTGCGTCCGTCCGGTGACCTAGTGTCTTAAATACTTGACAAATTTCGATACAATTATACAATTGATGCAAAAGGATAAGGGAATGTTGATTAAATTTTTAGAGTTGCCACCAAAAACACTTTATATTTTTTATTAAAAAATGGGTCTGGTGATTTTGATCAAACTCTGTACATTACTATAATTTTATGTGGCAGATATTTTATTTTATTATATCAGCTCATATACGTCCCCACCGAGGGGCTCGAGCCTACCTTGAATCAGGGCGATTAAGCCTTAGTCGACCACGCTGGCCCTGTGCGGGTTGGTCGACTTCACACACAACCTTCGAGTTTCTTCGCAGGCGTGTGCAGGTTTCCTCACGATGTTTTCCTTCACCGTTAAAGCAATCGGTAAGTATATGTACGTAAGTTTTTTTGAAAAACTCATTGGTACATTGGCCGTCCAGATTTGAACCCGGTACCTCTGGTTAGATGGACCGAGTCGTTACCGGTTGAGCCACCGACGCTTATATGCAGATACTTTATAAAATTCAGGAAATGGTCCAGGTTCTATACAGAACCAAATTATTTGTATTTTTTTCATCAAGTCTGGTATTCTTTGCTACTTCTCCTTCTATCGTGTCGATGGGAATCATTTGTATTTTGTTAGGCCAGTGCCCTACTCAGTAAGCGAACTGTTCATTGTAGTTTATTTGTGTGTGCCCGACTACAGCAGGTGGCGAAGGCTTCACGAGAGAGCACGGCGTGGATGTTTTTTTTTTTGAGAAAATTGCCACTAAATTTTTAAAAGCATAAAAAAATGATAAGTGATGATGATGTCGAAGATGGAAGCGGGCTTACCAAGATTCCCCAACTTAGTCCTTTACTTTACAAAAATTGCCAATATAATTATAAGATAAGATAATTACTTTTTGTTGTACTCACTAATTAAAAATGTACACAATATAAAAACTTCAACTTAAAAAAATAAAAATAAACACAATATAAAAACCAAATCTTATGTACGTTCTATAGAGGTACAATTTGAGCGGTCTTATCACTTAAAGAGATTTCTTCCAGACAACCCGGTGTTAGGAGACAAAAGCATAAAATTAAAATGTCAATGAATAAATATGAATTATCTATCTACCTGTAATGTTTTGAATATTTGCATGCCTACTGTTTATATAGTTAAGGGGTTAAAATACGTCTATTACTAGCCGACGAACCAGTCTGTCCACCTAGGTGAACTTGCGGGTTTAAATAAAAGTATTTTTTTGTGTGGCACCTCATACTTCACGTGTAGCCTGTGCGAAAATTATAAACAGAACTCGTACAGCTACTTTCGTGTGCAATACAACAACGCGATCCGAGTGTTGTTGGGGCTGCTCGTTTCTGTGCCGCATCAGGGATGTGCGCAGAGCCACGTGTTGACTGCTTCTTCAGCACAAGTCCCTGGAGCGGCCCCCTCTAGTCCTGAGCTGCGTCGCGAGCCGGCTCGACTGCTCGCGTGTGGACCGCTGCTGCAGGCTCTCCACCTCTATGCTGGAGGTGTTCTTGAACTAGAGAACCACATGAGTGAATGAATGATTTATTTATTGTATTGCTTAGGTACACAAAAAAATAAGAGAGAAGAAAATAACCACACTTTTTCAATGGTTTTTCGTTTCAATCAAAAACTACAATTATAGTTAAAAAAAAATAACATTACTCACTTTGTATTATCATAACAAATATTGTTATATTTTTTATTTATTTATACTTCAAAACATTAGTCATAACTATAGAGTTAAAAGTAACGGTGTAGACCTATCTTTGGACTTTTTTTCTATCGAGCCATAACTGCTCAATCGTGTTTCTAATAGCTTTTTACTTCAAGGAACATCATTAACAAAATGGGTATTTTTATCAGCCTTGGGTTTTCTATCGTTTAGGAGTAATTGACGTCAAGAATAACGAAAATCTGTAATATCCGCTTTAAAATAAATCGACTTTTCTTTTCTTTTATTAATTTTATTCTTTAAACTTTATTATCCAATCGGCAATTTCATCCGTTTAAGGACTATTATTATGAACACTACATATTTTCAAAAACTCTATTTGGCAAATAATGGTTTAAACATTCAGCTTTCATAAGTCAAGAACTAATTTATACTTTTTGTAATAGCTCAATTACCTTGGAAACCTTGTTGAACACCCCTCCCTTGTTAGCTACATTCTTGGCAAAATATGTGGGAAGGCGGGGGGGGGGGAGGAGAGGCGTCATTGTGCTGGCTCACACTCGGCTACTTTCGAGTCGATATTTATCCGAAGGTACTTTATCTGCCGTTCTAAGAACCCCTCAGCGATGAGAACTTCACAAAATTCAATCAGAACTCCAATTCACAAGTTGGAGAAGCAATTTAACGATAAAAACTTTGAGACACGCTTTTCGGTAATTTTGTGTTGAAGATAAGAGTTGGACCGGTGTCGCAGACATCGTATGAAAAACTAATCAATTTTAGAAATAAATTAAAATATAAAACTAAAAACTGACTTGAAAAAAAGAAATTCGGCACACAGATAGCAATTATGGCGTGAGCATCCGCTAAGAAAGTATTTTGGGAAATTCCCACGGGAACTGTAAAAATCGGGATCTGCGGGGGCGAAGCCGCGGGCACCCATAGTATTATTATAAACCGCAGGTAATACAAAAGTTCAGAAAAAAGTCTCCCTGGGTAAATTTTACTTTTGTTGTTTCTTTTAATTACATAAGTATCCACATAACACATGGTGATTGCCTTTGACAAGGCCGGCGGGCGGGCGGGGGATAAGTTTTAATAGAAATTTAGATTAACTGCAGCCACGCCGCATCCCCCCGCGCCATCCGCGCCGTCCGCGCCGTCCGCGCCGTGCGACTTGAGATTTATTTATAAGCAACCTGCATAGAGCAGGCACGAACAGGTATAGATGAACCCGTTTTCATATGTAAAAATCTGCTGTAGGGTATACATAGGCGTTCTCTTGGCAGAACCGGCCGTCGTGGGAATCCTGGAAATGGACGTCCTTCCGCTGATATGATGATGATTATCTCACCTGATGTTACACTGGTAATGATGCTGTCGAATATGAAAGCGGGCTTATTAAGAGTTCTCCGCGGATTGGAGAAATGGCTGTGTTATAATAGGGAAGACGACAGCATCAGAAATAAATTATGAACTCTTGATCACTAAATTGCCCTCCTACTTAAACTTCGGGAAACCTTACTCGTTTTGTTTTCCATCAAGTCTTCGATTTTTAACTCACTAAAATCACAAAATGAGTACGTAAATGACGCTGCTAAACTATGACGTCACGCCTAAGTATTTCAAACATTTTTAGAACAAAATGTCGTTTTTGACAGATAACAAAAAGTAACTCAGATGACTAGCATTCGTCATCCCTATTGATAGTACCTGGGCGACCGAGCAATGTTCGGAGTCTCCTATGCATGTGAACTAAAAATAATTTAACGGATTTTCTGAAATCATATCAGCCGAAGGACGTCCAAAAATGGACAAAGACCAAGAAATGTCCACGACGATCAGTCCTGCGCTGCCTTCACTAGGCCGTCGGCCCACCGAGCGGGGGGCCTGCCTACGCTACGTTTCCCGGTGCGCGGGTGTCACTTAAGAACTTAAATGCCCCAACGGCCATCTGTTCTACGAGCTATGTGCCGCGCTTCTGAGGGATATGTTGGTTCCTTTGGTTCTCGTTTCTGATTCGATCACGCAGGGAAAATACAAGCATAGCACGCTCCAATACCCTTTAGGTGACCTTGAGCCTTCTTATAAGGCCCACATAGTAAGCGACCATGTCTCACTCCGTATGTCATCACAGGCAACACACACTGGTCAAAGACCGCTTTCTTAAGAAACTGTGGTATATGGTAACTACGTTAATATAACTCCGATAACCGACTAAGATACTTCCGAACGCTGCCCAGCCGAGTTGCATTCGTCGATTGATCTCTGTCTCGAAGTTGAATCTACCTAACTGGACTGTTTGTCCCAGGTACACATATTCGGCAACAACTGCGAGTGTAGAGCCCCCAACATTCAGAGGAGTAGGTGCAACACTTACATTTGAGATAATTTTTGGAGCTTACTCCTTTAGAATTGATACATATATAAAGAGCGGTATGAAGAATAAAAGGTTGGGGAGTGAAATCGAGTAGTCAAATTGTTATTACTTTCTTAGTTACGAAGACTGAGGATACATTTTTCGGTGCGACGTGTTGTTTGATTCATCTGAGTGTGTATCAGGACACATTTTGCGGTGCGAGATGTTTTTTGATTCGTCTTGATCCCTTGAGTGTATGTATGATGATATCAGCTCATATACGTCCCCACCGAGGGGCTTGAGCCTACCCTGAATTAGGGCGATCGGGCCTTAGTCGACCACGCGGGCCCAGTGCGGGTTGGTCGACTTCACACATAACCTGCGAGTTTCTCCGCAGGCGTGTGCAGGTTTCCTCACGATGTTTTCCTTCACCGTAAGAGCTTCGGATAAACGTACATCATCATTACAGCTCATATATGTCCCCACCGAGGGGCTCGAGCCTACCCTGAATCAGGGCGATTAGGCCTTAGTCGACCACGCGGGCCCAGTGCGGGTTGGTCGACTTCACACACAACCTTCGAGTTTCTTCGCAGGCGTGTGCAGGTTTCCTCACGATGTTTTCCTTCACCTCCAACGTACATATGAAATCTTAATTCGAAATCACAATGGTACGTGGCAGGATTCGAACCACGACCTCCGGGACAGGAGGCGGCGGCCCCAGCCGTTACGCCACCGATGCTCCGAGTGTATGTATATCAGGATACATTTTGCGGTGCGAAGTGTTGTTTAATTCTTCCCTGAGTGTATATCAGGATACATTTTGTGTTGCGAGGTGTAGTTTGTTTCATTTTGAGCCCCTAAGTGTATATTGGGATACATTTTTCGGTGTAAAGTTTGTTTAATTCATTTTGATCCCCTGAGTGTATATCAGGATACATTTTGTGGTGCGAGGTGTTGTTTGATTCGTCCTGATCGCTTGAGTGTAAATTAGGAAAAAATTTGCGATGCTAGGTGTTGTTTGATTCGTCTTGATCCCTTGAGTGTATATCAGGATATATTTTATACATTATGTGGTGCGAGGTAATGTTTAATTCGTCTTGATCCTCTAAATGCGAGGTGTTGTTTGATTCATTTTGATCCCCTGATTGAATATCAGGACACATTTTGTGGTGCGAGGTGTTGTTTCGTTATTAGTTTTTACCCGACTACGAAACCAGGATGGTTATGTTTTTGACGGTCTATGTATGTATGGATGGATAATTATCTGTTTCCTCGTATTTCCTAAACCACTTGACTGATCTAATGTGATATCTTTTGATTCGTGCCATCACTCCGCGTGTACTAGGATATATAGCGTTTGAAAAAAACGAGACCTACAGTACTCGCAAATGATGTGAAACATGTGACAAAATACTTATGAAATTAATTAATTATCGGGTCGTACATTCACGGGCCGACCCTTCGAATAGTAGTATATCATCTTTGCCTTTGCCATCACACTAGGAGGCATGGCTATGACAACCTTAGTTTTCGAGAATTAAAAAACGTTCGCATTTCCTGTTACACATTTCCTTTCCATTTCACGAAATCACTCCCACAAATTGCAGGAAAGCGAGAGCAAAAATGTTACACATCAAAAAAATTTATGGCGGATTTTATAGGTGAACTAGCTGTCCCGGCGAACTACGTACCGCCTTACATTACATTACACTGCCCTACCCTACACTACACTACCCTACCCTACACTACTCTACACTACACTACCCTACCCTACCCTACCCCACATTACCCTACCCTACCCTACATACACTACACTACAATACCCTACCCTACACTACCCTATACTAAACTACCCTACACTACACTACCCTACCCTACCCTACATACACTACACTACACTACAATACCCTACACTACACTACCCAACCCTACCCTACACTACCCTACCCTACACTACCTTACCCTACACTACCCTACCCTATACTTTCCTACCCTAAACTACACTACTCTACACTACCCTACACTACCCTACACTACACTACCCTACACTACCCTACCCTACCCTACACTACCCTACACTACCCTACCCTACCCTACACTACCCTACCCTACACTACACTACCTACCCTACCCTACATAAGAACCTTCTCCTGACAATAACGAACTCGACAAAAAAAGAATTAGCCAAATCGGTCCAGCCGTTCTGGAGTAATAGCGTCAGGAAGGAAAACCCGACTTATTTTTATATAGTAGAGAGATTAAACAAGCAAACATTTTTTTATTAATATTTGTATCATATGTGGTATCAAAAGAAAGGTCTTGACAAGCACATTTTATATATATGATTATTACATATTCAAATATTTTTAATTTCATAGCAAATGGTCTCATAAACGATATTATGGAACAGCTCGCGCTGCAATCAAGCGACACGACACGCGGCCGCAGGTAGCGAGGTGGAGTGGCGTTATACTCTGAGTACAACAAATATAGAAATAAAATAAAAGTTTTAAAAAACTAAAACTCGACTACGGAAAAGTATGGAAACAAGAATTTCCCGCCTGAAATAATAGTCTTTATTTTTCCCTTTATTTGGGGTTATAGCCGTAGTCGCAAGCCCTATCGTTATCAAAATTTTTGTCATAAGTACCTATCATAATGGCTTGCGCCCACGACTATGAACTCAGATAACGGGAAAAATAAAGGCTATGATTTCAGACGGGATACTCTTGTTTTCAGTCCTCTCCGTAGTCGGGTTTTAGTTTTTCCAACTTTTATTTTAATTGTCAGGATACATTTTATTTGAAATGTTCATTTGACAATAGCGAAGTTTGTGATTTGAAATTAGAACGAGAAATGAAGATATTCGAGACGCTGGCGCGCTGACTCCAGAATGAGGGTATCTGCATAATTGTATATCCTGGCGACAGAACTCCTCTAGAACTCGGAAACTTTATAATCTGGAGGGTGGAGTGGTTTGATTGTCAATATCACACATTTTTGGAAAAGCGTTGTTCTTAAAGTTCAACGTTTATTAAAGAAAAATACCGGCTAAGTGAAAGTTGGACTTGCGCCACACCCGGGACACTTCATACAACGGACCAGAAATGACATTTCAAAAAAGGAATGACTGAAGAAACAAAATGGCGGTGAAATCCTATACGTTTGACAACCAAACTGTAACCAATCTGTATCAATCCGGGTGACAGGGAGCGTCCATACTGTATGTTAGTGCTAATATATATACTTTGCTTGCGCTTCGAGTGTCTGTACCACCACACCTCTCTACACAGCTATGACAATAATACCTATCTATACACACAACAATATTAGGCATCAACGCGAGTGATAGAAACATTTTCCTTTTTTTTTCATCCAGTTCGGACTCCTTACGAGTACGACTCACACTTTTCCATTTTTATTACTTGTTCTTTTAAAAAGGTTTGCTTTTGACAGTTGATAAAAAGTAACTCAAATGACTAGTATACTAAATACCATAATATTATTGATACCCTCGGCATGGGGTCTCCGTAAGGCGCAACTAGGGTTCAACAATAACGCAGCGGTCTCCTGCAGCTGACCTGGCTGGGTACTTATATTTTACAACTAGCTGTAGCGCGCGGCTTCACCACCGTGGATATCGAAAATGAGCAGGGTTTCTTTAGCCTATGTACATCCTGAAATTCCATTCTAATTATTGGTGTTTTTCAATCCTATGAGTAGTTCCGTAGACTACCTCCTACATACAAACATACAAACTTTACCTCTTTGTAATATTACTTTAGATTCGACAAAAAAATAGTATTATTCTAATTGTTTATAACGTTATAAGTACGTTATGTAGGTACGTACCTACACGTGAAAAACGAAGAAATTAATTTTTGCGACTCACGTAGGCAATTAGTGGAGCACAGTCGACGGCGCGGCCAGGGCGGGCGCTCTCCCAAGACTTTCATTAGTCGATGGCCAGGGACGCATCTAGGGAGCATTCACGCTTTATGAAAAACATATAAATACTGTTCGAGTCAGGGACTAACCTGAAAATTATTTTAATGTTGAACACTTTTCGAAATCCGCGCTTTGAATAACTTGATTTCCTTGATTTCCTAAATTTAAAAAAATCAGATGATGGTATTGACGTAGATAATCTGAGTTTATACACCCCTAATCAAACGGCCAGATTACAAAAAAACTGTCGTACTTAAAAAGTGTTGTAAAGAAAATTTAAAATCAATCGGATTACATAGTTTTAAATACTAAAAAACTTTATTGACCAAACGACCGCTACTGTAGAGATCGTATGTCTCTACATACATCTATCCCCAGCCTCTTTGCTTAGTTTCTTGCTGACGCGAATCGAATCTATTAATATAATAAAACTGTAACGGGGCCGTGTCTGTACATGAAATATTTTTGGAAAATAATAACTGTGGTGGACATTACTAACGATACAGAGGCCAAAACAACAACTTTTGGAATTTTTGTCTGTCTGTCTGTCTGTCTGTCTGTCTGTATGTTCGCGCATCACGCAAAAACTACCGGGCCGATTTTGATGAAATTTTGTATGGTGGTTCCTTATAGCCCGGATTAACATATAGGATACTTTTTATCCCAGAAAATTCAAGAGTTCCCGTGGGAAAATCAAAAGTATTCATTTATAGAGTGGCTCACCACGCAAATGTGGCTTGACCTATTACAATCAAATTTTACACGTTGATACCCTTATCGCGAACTAAAACTGGGACATTGTGAATCCCAAAAAAAATAGGGTTCCTACAGGAATGCAAAAAATTGTATATTTAGAATGACTCAACGTAACAATATGAAACCTTTACATAGGGATGGGGTGTTTTGACCATCATTGTATAGTCGGATATTCTTTATCCCAGAAAACTAAAGAGGTCCCGTGGGAAATTATCTATCGATACATACAATACTAACAAAAGAGTACTTTTTTCTATATATTAGCTACACATACCAAACATTATAATCATAGTAGAATGTCAATAGATGGCACTGCAGGGGTTGTATTAAAACATTAAAATATTATTTCAAATACTTTTGAGTGGATTTCTTTTATGTATTTTTCAGCATACGCTACTTTTAACTCTGGAACTATGGTACGTAGCGATGTGTTTCATAGACGAACAGAGAGGTATTTTTTTACAGATTCCAATCGTGTAAAAAAATAAAAACACATAAATCGAGTTTAACATCTTTTTACAGGAGGCACAGATATGGGAACTCTTCTGACGGCGATTATTTGCGTGTGGAAGTTGCTCTCCGCCTGCAATATCAATATCTGTGAACCTCATCAATGTATTTGCGGGTCCTCGGTGGAGGCAATTGGCCATCACTCACTGAGTTGCAGTCGTGTTTGTGAAGATTACCACGTCACCAATTCCTTAATGACCTCACTCGGAGGGCACTGGTCTCGGCCAGATGGAATATTCCATCTTTGATGCAGCCGCCGGCCGGGCTTTAGTCGATCTGATGGCAAAAGGCCGGAGGGTTTAAACAGGTGCTATGGCAGAGAGGAACGTGTCTGCTTTGGGAAGCCACTTTTTCTGCCTCACTCCTCACCCTTACGGCACTGCTGCTCAATTTGCGGTGAGAAAGAAGCATAATAAGTACTCGGTCTTGGAGGCAAATTACTGCTTTGTGCCGCTGGTCTGTGAGACAACCGGCTGCTGAACCCTCAGAGGCCTTTGCCTTCACAAAGAAGATTGGCCTTCGCCTTCGAGAGAGGAGATGTGACGTGAGGTCCTACCTGCTGCTAAGGTTGTCTATTGCCATCCAGCGCGGCAACGAGAAGTGCGTATCAGCTCCAAAGGAGCCCAAGTCCTTTGGAGCTGATACGACTCGAGGATTTGACCCATATTAATATTGTTAGGAAATTATATTACTAGATTGATACCTATAATGATTTGAATTAGTTTTTTGATAATATTTCATCATATCAGTTTATATACGTCCCCACCAAGGGGCTCGACCTGCCCTGAGTTAGGGCGATCTGCATGGCCTTAGACGATCACGCGGGCCCATTGCGGGTTGATTGACTTCACACATAAGCTTCGAGTTTCTTTGCAAGCGTGTGCAGGTTTCCTCACGATGTTTCTCTCACCGTAAGAGCGTCGGATAAACGTACATACCAGTATGAAATCGATATTCGTATAGATATTGGTAAGTGGCAGGATTCGAACCACGGCCTTCCGGACAGGAGGTAGTGGCCCTAACCGCTTTGCCACCGACGCTCTATATTTTATTTAAGATATAGAAATCCTTACTTTATATTATAAATGTGAAAATGTGTTTGTTTGTTTGTTACCTATTCACACTTCAACACCTCTACCAATCTTAATAAAATTTGGCATGCAGGTAGCCTGTATCACTAGGAATGAAATAGTCAACCTTTTATCTGTGGAAATTATCATAGTCCGATGCAGTTCCTGAGGAAACTAAAACAATACTCTTTGTTCGTTTTATTTAAAATCGTAACGAAAAAATGGATTGGTGTGATTTTTCGCACAGAGATGAGGTGGAAAATGATATAATTTACTAATAAGTATATCCTGACATAGTTCCCGAGGGATCTGGGGACCACTGTTATCTACGCTCGCGCACGTCGGTGGCGTCGCAACGGAGCAACGGATTAAAGTGATTTTTTGTATAGAATTTGTTGAGGTGGTGGGAAGTGACAAAGACTGCTAATCCGAATAGCCCGATACAGTTCCTGAGGTACCTGGTGAAAACTCATGTCCACGCTTGCGAGCTGATTGCGGCTCGCGCACCACTCACCCTTAAAAAGAGTCATAAAAGCTATGTCCACGTGGGCGAAGCCGCGGGCAAAAGCTAGTTTAGAATATTAGTTTAAATTTGATTTTGTAAATCATTCGGAAGCTTTTTGAAACAAGATAGATTCGATAGCTGACCGTGAGCCAGGACAGACGTCCTTTGAGTGAAAGTATATTTTTATTATCCGCGCGTCTGGGCTGAGTTCCCTAAAACCATAGCAAGAAAGTAAGAGGAATCATTGAAGCTAATAATAATCAGTCAGCCGACAGAGCATTCTCCAATTTTTTACGTTTTAAAATAAAGAATCATCGCTGGTGATCATTTAAAACGTATCCCAAGTATTTCATTTTTAGTTACACCCCCGGCGTCTCGTTGACGACGCCACACTACTATGACATACATCACGAAAGCAAATCGTCCACATTCCAAAACGGTCAAAAAGAAAATCGACTACAATACGGTATTTTACTACTAGTCATTTGAGATTTTTTTTATCAACTGTCAAAAACGAATGTTTGTTTTTCAATTATTCGCGTTACTGCCATAGTGACGTTATAAGTGCCATAGTCTTAAAGGCCGCCAGGTGGCTCGAGTTTCCATACAAACGTAGTTCCGCTTTGATACAAAAACTACATGCCAGATTGAGTCCAAACTTTGCAAATATATTGAGGAGACACATATCAATGTTCGTAATTAGTTTTTGATGTACTAATATAAAACGGAAAAAAATTTGTATGGAAACTCGAGCCTCCTGGAGACTCTTAAACGAGTCTATTTGCTGTTTTTAATATATATAAAATTAAAAAATTGTTTAAAATTTCAAATGAGCATAGGTTTTTGCCATTCTTGAATAAATGAATAAAAAAATAATTAAAAAAAAAGATATTTATTGAATAGTATTTTTTAATTATTTTTTTATAAGGTAATATAGCCTATTTAAACAAACTATATAGTTAAAAGACATAAAAACTTAGCTTTCCTACTATACAGATTAACTGTGATCCCCACACTAGGCTAGGCCTGCCTCCTGGCATCAAAAGAACAATAGACATTAAAACGAGAATTTACAGGTGGCAGCTAACCGGAAACTTTTTTTTGTTTTTGGTATTACTAAGTGGTCGAAGTGAAAGACAATAAAATAAATTATTATAAAAAAAAAATTAGGAGCAACATGAAATTATAAAAGAAATATTGAGTGTGTGTAAGCTTGACAATTTTGTTACAAATATGGGGGAACAGAAATGGTCAAAATCGTTGTGCGAAGGAAGTTAAACACTCTTTTACATAGTAAGGTCTGGTAACAAGGAGACTTTAAAGTTTGTATATATGTGGATGTGACTGATCTCAATACGAACAGTTCTACACAGTGGAAACTTGTGCTTCATCTGCGAGACTTTAAGAACAGCTCTTAGAGCTCTCTCAACAACATTACAATTAGAATGGTTTTACGAATTCCTGCCTTTAATGCCAGAATACAGCACTAAAGCAAATCGTATTTAATTTTTAAAAAAAATTGTACTTGAAAATAAATCAAATATCCCAACCCTAATTTTTACAAGACTACCCACAAAAAAGGAGTGTTATGTTTTAGGTCTAATATAGGTACGTATATATTTTTCTTTTTTCCACGATATTATATTATAAACAGCTAAATGGATTTTAGAATGCGAGGTGTCGTTAGATTCGTCTTGACCCTTGAGTGACATATGATACATTTTACCCGACTTCCCAAAAAGAGGGGTAATGTTTTTATACGGTCGTGTTTTAATTATTTTTTAATTTAAAGTTATTATGAGTGTAATAATAGATTAGACAAAAATAAATGATAATATCTTTTTTAAGTGTGTGCCAATGGATCAGATTTATACTGCGATACAGGGATTCCGTCACTTCGTTTGAAAATCAGTGCAAATTAATGAAACAGAATAGAACTCCAACTGTGGACACCGCGCATCGGAGGACATAGCAGACCGGATGCGGGCAAAAGACTTAAAACCAGCGCACCTAGTGCCAGCCCTGTGCGTCCGTACGAAAATATAAATTGGGATTCATATATATTAGTGCGGGCAACGGCGGGTCCAAAAGTGTTTTGAAAAGTAGTTCGGCTCAACCTAATACCCTTTGTTTTACTGCCTTTTTGGGCACTTTTTAGCGAGTTCGGCAACGCTAGTGTTGTGCTAACTGCTACCGTATTCAGACTCGTCTCTATTTTTTTGAAGTGACTTTCTTAATAAGAAACTTCTTTAGCGGCGTTGTGCACTTTTTTTTGTAATGGGTAGAAAATGTTAAACTCGCGTCAGGACACGTGACCTGATCGAAAATTCGTAAGACGGATGGAGTAGTGAAAACTTCTTTAGCGGCGTTGTGCACTTTTTTTGTAATGGGTAAAAAATGTTAAACTCGCGTCAGGACACGTGACCTGATCGAAAATTCGTAAGACGGATGGAGTAGTGAAAACTTCTTTAGCGCGTTGTGCACTTGTTTTGTAATGGGTAAAAAATGTTAAACTCGCGTCAGGACACGTGACCTGATCGAAAATTCGTAAGACAGTCGTCGAAATTATGGATGAAAGTTGATTTTTCTGATATATAAACTTTTTAATGTAATATAAATTGTCATGTTTGTGTACGATAGCGCAATAAATAAATATTGTATTCTACCACATAAATGATAGTACTTTTATACTGATAATCAAAGCAATTCGTGCAAAATTATTCCTTAACCATTCCAAAATATCAAAATTGCACAACGTTAATATTCAAGTTTTCACTTCTGCCGGCACTCCCGGAGTGCAACCCGTCGTTTTTTTTTATCATGCTCAGATATTGTACTACAGTGTGAAATCGTTACTTACTCGTAGTTTTAGCACGGGTCTCTAACTGTACTCTGGAAGCTTAAGCCATACATGAGGGACAAGCCGGGAAGTGGGGTTTTGAACCCAACTATCAAGAGTTTTCCAAGCCGCCTAGAAGGTGTCTGACGTACCAACGGCTTGACGTACCTTGTGAAGCACGAAAACGGTTAATAAAATAACCACCTAAATTAATTTTTAACCCCCTCCGTGGCGTAATAGTTAGTCCATTCGCTTCACACCAGGAGGTTACGGGTTCGATTTCCGGTGCGGTCAACTTGTAAGACTCGGTTTGGATCACCATCTTATCTAAGTCTTGCCGCCAAACATCAGTGTTAACAACATTGATGTGTTCCGGCTTGAAGATAAGATATCCAGTTCTCAATTGCGTTGGGGAATCTAGGTAAGCCCGCTTTCATCTTCGGTATCATCGTCACTTACTATCATGTGACATGATGCCAAGGGCTTACCAATTGTGAATTTAAAAAATTATTTAATGCTAACATGCTAAAAAAACAACTTTACTCGCAACAGATTTTGTTTTTTTTTTTTAAATTACTACACCGATTTTGATGAAAAATATATGGGACCAACTCGGAAGCATAGCCTATTAACTAAAAAAAACGACTAAGTGCGAGTCAGAACCGCACATATAGGGTTCAGTACCATCATAATTCATACTAGATGGCGCTAGTTTCATGTTTTAAAAAAACACGGTTTTTTGTATGGACCCCTCCATACAAAAAACCGTGTTTTAGCTTAGTTAGTTTAGTTATTTTAACTCGTAGTTTTAGCACGGTTCTCTAACTGTACTCTGGAAGCTTAAGCCATACATGAGGGACAAGCCGGGAAGTGGGGTTTTGAACCCAACTATCAAGAGTTTTCCAAGCCGCCTAGAAGGTGTCTGACGTACCAACGGCTTGACGTACCTTGTGAAGCACGTAAACGATTAATAAAATAACCACCTAAATTAATTTTTAACCTCCTGCGTGGCGTAATAGTTAGTCCATTCGCTTCACACCAGGAGGTTACGGGTTCGATTTCCGGTGCGGTCAACTTGTAAGACTCGGTTTGGATCACCATCTTATCTAAGTCTTGCCGCCAAACATCAGTGTTAACAACATTGATGTGTTCCGGCTTGAAGATAAGATATCCAGTTCTCAATTGCGTTGGGGAATCTAGGTAAGCCCGCTTTCATCTTCGGTATCATCGTCACTTACTATCATGTGACATGATGCCAAGGGCTTACCAATTGTGAATTTAAAAAATTATTAAATGCTAACATGCTAAAAAAACAACTTTACTCGCAACAACTTAGTACAGTTTTCATGATTACCTGCTATTGGATTTTGTATTTTTTTTTTAAATTACTACACCGATTTTGATGAAAAATATATGGGACCAACTCGGAAGCATAGCCTATTAACTAAAAAAAACGACTAAGTGCGAGTCAGAACCGCACATATAGGGTTCATTACCATCATAATTCATACTAGATGGCGCTAGTTTCATGTTTTAAAAAAACACGGTTTTTTGTATGGAGGGGTCCCCTTATTTTTTTCCTTTTTCAAATTTTTAGTATTTATTGTTATAGCGGCAACAGAAATACATCATCTGTGAAAATTTCAGCTGTCTAGCTATCACGGTTCATGAAATACAACCTGGTGACAGAGGGACAGACAGACACACTGACAGACGGACGGACAGCGGAGTCTTAGTAATAAGGTCCCGTTTTTGACCTTCGGTTACCTTTGGGGACCCTAAAAAAATCGAGAAAATCGGTCCACAATATGCAAAGATATCGTCATGTTGCGTAACAAACCTTTCAGCTTTAATTTGTTTAAAGTAGGTATCCAATACTGTATTTTTGGGTGCCAAAGAATTTATTTTTTTCTTTATATCTTCGAACACACCCACATCGAATTGACAACCTCCTCCTTTATAGAAGTCGGTTGATGGCACTAACAGTCAAATCCATCCAAGTAATGACCCGTGCTTCTGGTCTGCTAACTTTAATTTTAATGTTAATTTTATATTTAACATCAATATTTTTGTATTCATATAATTTCTGTGTGTGTTCGTAATTCTTCATAACCAGCTTGAACATTATGTTTTTTTTTACTTATGGGGTCACTTGGATGGTTGTTACTAGTTAGCTATAGTTGTGGTACTTACTCACAAAGAAGTGGTCTCAGAACCCTACAGGAACCTATGATTCTAGCCTCAAATATCCAGTTCTTTGTATGTCCATTTGCCTGGAATGTCCAATTCCTCGTTTGTCCATTTAGCTGGAAAGTGTAATTCCTCGTATTTCCCTTTGCCTGGAATGTCCAATTCCTCGTATTTACATTTGCCTGGAATGTCCATTTCCTCATTTGTCCATTTAGCTGGAATGTCTAATTCCTCGTATTTCCCTTTGCCTGGAATGTCCAATTCCTCGTATTCCATTTGCCTGGAATGTCCAATTCCTCGTATTTTCATTTGCCTGGAATGCCCAATTCCTCGTATTTCCATTTGCTTAGAATGTCCAAATCCTCGTATTTCCATTTGCCTGGAATGTCCAAATCCTCGTATTTCCATTTGCCTGGAATGTTCAAATCCTCGTATTTCCATTTGCCTGGAATGTCCAATTCCTCGTATATGCATTTGCCTGGAATGTATGCCCCCAAGGCTCGGGTGCCCAAGGCACAGGAGGCCTGCTCACTTTTTCTTTGTGTATGACATCTTATTATTATCTATAATCTATAATATAATAAAACTGTAACGGGGCCGTGTCTGTACATGGAATATTTTTGGAAAATAATAACTGTGGTGGACATTACTAACGATACAGAGGCCAAAACAATAACTTTTGGAATTTTTGTCTGTCTGTCTGTCTGTCTGTCTGTATGTTCGCGCATCACGCAAAAACTACCGGGCCGATTTTGATGAAATTTTGTATGGTGGTTCCTTATAGCCCGGGTTAACATATAGGATACTTTTTATCCCAGAAAATTCAAGAGTTCCCGTGGGAAAATCAAAAGTATTCATTTATAGAATGGCTCACCACGCAAATGTGGCTTAACCTATTACAATCAAATTTTACACGTTGATACCCTTATCGAGAACTGAAACTCGATGTGACCTGGCTATCACTGGCTATCCCAAAAAAATTAGGTTTCCTACAGGAATGCAAAAAATTGTATCTTTAGATTGGCTCAACGTAACAATATGAAACCTTTACATTGAGATGGGGTGTTTTGACCATCATTGTATAGTCGGGTATTCTTTATCCCGGAAAACTAAAGAGGTCCCGTGGGAAATTATCTATCGATACTTACAATAATAGCAATAGAGTACTTTTTTCTATTTATTAGCTACACATACCAAACATTATAATCATAGTAGCAGAATGTCAATAGATGGCGCTGTAGGGATAATAAAACGCGCTTAAGTTGTATTAAAACATTAAAATATTGTTTCATACTTTTGAGTGGATTTCTTTTATGTATTTTTCAGCATACGCTACTTTAAACTCTGGAACTATGGTACGTAGCGATGTGTTTCATAGAAAAACAGAGAGGTATTTTTTTACAGATTCCAATCGTGTAAAAAAATAAAAACACATAAATCGAGTTTAGCATCTTTTAACAGGAGGCACAGATATGGGAACTCTTCTGACGGCGACTATTTGCGTGTGGCAGTTGCTCTCCGCCTGCAATATCAATATCTGTAAAACTCATCAATGTATTTGCGGGTCCACGGTGGAGGCAATTGTCCATCACTCACTGAGTTGCAGTCGTGTTTGTGAAGATTCCCACGTCACCAATTCCTTAATGACCTCACTCGGAGGGCACTGGTCTCGGCCAGATGGAATATTCCATCTTTGATGCAGCCGCCGGCCGGGCTTTAGTCGATCTGATGGCAAAAGGCCGGAGGTTTTAAACAGGTGCTATGGCAGAGAGGAACGTGTCTGCTTTGCTTTGGGAAGCCACTTTTTCTGTCTCACTCCTCACCCGTACGGTACTGCTGCTCAATTTGCGGCGAGAAAGAAGCATAATAAATACTCGGTCTTGGAGGCAAATTACTGCTTTGTGCCGCTGGTCTGTGAGACAACCGGCTGCTGAACCCTCAGAGGCCTTTGCCTTCACAAAGAAGATTGACCTTCGCCTTCGAGAGAGGAGATGTGACGTGAGGTCCTACCTGCTGTTAAGGTTGTCTATTGCCATCCAGCGCGGCAACGAGAAGTGCGTCTTGGGCTCCTTTGGAGCTGATACGACTCGAGGATTTGACCCATATTAATATTGTTAGGAAATTTTATTACTAGATTGATACCTGTAATGATTTGAATTAGTTTTTTGATAATATAGGTAATGTGTTATTTCATCATATCAGTTTATATAGGTCTCCACCAAGGGGCTCGACCTGCCCTGAGTTAGGGCGATCTGGCCTTAGACGATCACGTGGGCCCATTGCGGGTTGATTGAATTCACACATAAGCTTCGAATTTCTTTGCAGGCGTGTGCAGGTTTCCTCACGATGTTTTTCTCACCGTAAGAGCGTCGGATAAACATACATACCAGTATGAAATCGATATTCGTATAGATATTGGTAAGTGGCAGATTCGAACCACGGCCTTCCGGACAGGAGGTAGTGGCCCTAACCGTTTTGCCACCGACGCTCTATATTTTATTTAAGATTTAGAAATCCTTACTTATAGTATTATAAATGTGAAAATGTGTTTGTTTGTTTGTTACCTATTCACACTTCAACACCTCTACCAATCTTGATGAAATTTGGCATGCAGGTAGTCTGTATCACTGGGAATGAAATAGTCAACCTTTCATCTGTGGAAATTATCATAGCCCGATGCAGTTCCTGAGGAATTTAAAACAATACTCTTTGTTCGCAAATTTATTTAAAATCGTAACGAAAAAATGGATTGGTGTGATTTTTAGCACAGAAATGAGGTGGAAAATATAATTTACTAATAAGTATATCCTGACATAGTTCCCGAGGGATCTGGGGACAACTGTTTTCTACGCTCGCGCACGTCAGTGGCAACGGATTAAAGTGATTTTTTTGTATAGAATAGGGGGAGGGGGGTGGGAAGTGACAAAGACTGCTAATCAGAATAGCCCGATACAGTTCCTGAGGTACCTGGAGAAAACTCATGTTCACGCTTGCGAGCCGATTGCGGCTCGCGCACCACTCACCCTTCATAAAGAGTCATAAAAGCTATGTCCACGTGGGCGAAGCCGCGGGCAAAAGCTAGTTTTAAATACTAATTGTCCCGGCGAACTTCGTTCCACCTCACACTACACTACACTACCCTACCCTACCCTACATAAGAACCTTCTCCTGACACTACCGAACTCAAAAAAGTCCAAGGTCCAGCCGTTCACGCGTGATGCGATGACCAGAAGAAATAGGGTTTATTTTTAACCGACTTCAAAAAAAGGAGGTTTCTCAATTCGACCGTATATATTATTTTTTTATGTGTGTTGGCGGATAAATTCGTCATTTATGAACCGATTTTGATGATTATTTTTTTTAGAAAGGAGATATCCCAAGGGTGGTACCATGATAAGGAAACTAGGATCTGATGATGGCATGCCAGAGAAATTGAGGGGCACCTTCAAAAATCGTAGTGGCGACTAGTGCGTTTAAAGACGGTTTTTTTTTTGTTTAAAATTATTATCTATACAGATTATGGAGTGTGTGGCGGGCAGCACTAGCGCACTAGCCAGTGCTTTACAACAAGGGTCTGTGTTTGGTTAGGCCGGACCTTTTTTAGCCGTTCGGGACCGGATAGTTTTAGTTTTCGCCGTTGAATTGTAGAATTGCGTTCCGAAAGTTCTTTCAGTTTCGGTCGAGTTTGTTTTTCGAACGAGCCCGCATAATATTATCCTAGCTTTTTGAGCGCGAGCTTTAGCTCTGTAATAATACTCACTACACTAAACTTATTTAAATATTTATTGTTTAAAATTATGTGGTGTATTTTTTGTCTTTTTTTAGTTACAAAAAAATAAGTAAGTATTAATTGAACTCTTGTAGTTTGCAAAGAGAGTTATTACTATTTTATAACAATGAACGTAGGTACCAACCTACTTTTTTTAACCTTAATGTACACTTTATATTATTATGTCCTTAGCTTGTTGTTCTATACTCTAAAGAGATTTTTTTTTTCGATAGGACAAGCTTGTTGATGGCCGTGGGGGCCTTTACAACTTCATCGGACAGGGGGCGAGTGCGGAGGGCACTCAACCTGTGTCATCATCAGCATCATATCAGCCGAAGGACGTCCACTGCTGGACATAGGCCTCCCCCAAGGATCTCCACGACGACCGGTTCTGCGCTGCCCGCATCCAGCGGCTTCCCGCGACCTTCACGAGGTCATCGGTCCACTCAACCTGTGTAATATAAGGCAAAAAGATGCAACTGCTTAAGGACACCCATGATGTGATTCAACTTGTATCTAACTATTATATGAATCCACCCAACCCTCCCCCCGGCCCCTCTCTTTTGCACTCATCCTAACTTCTCGCTAATCAGTTAATTAACTAACCGAAAATGAAGTTAAAAAATTGATTAAAACTCCTGGAGAGAACGCGCCGTGGCGTGGTACCTACCTAGCTGAGCGCGGAAACGACAAAGTTTCGCAAAGAGCGGGGGGAGGGAAGCAGCGCCGGACTCAGACGGATTTTATTTAAATGCTAAATGGGTATAAGCATTTCTTGAGGAGCAGCTGAGTTAACAGGAAGTCCACAAAGGCTTGAACTGTCAACTGAAGAGAAGATTAGTCAGCCCACAAAGATCACTGCACTGGTCATGAATAAAAGCGTCGGTGGCTCAACGGTAACGACTCAGTCCTCCTAATCAGAAGTCCTGGGTTCAAATCTGGACAGCCAATTTACCAATGAGTTTTCAAAACTAACTTACATATTTAGTTTGCTTTAACGGTGAAGGAAAGCATCGTGAGGAAATTTATTCATTTAATTCCAGATGTTGCACACGTCCGTGGTGGGTGTAAATCTAAATGCCCTACACGTGACAGCGGGTGATGCTAAGTGCAACACTGGACAACCACCGTCTATCGCTTGGGTAGCATGTTTAGTTGTGCCACACGTTACGAGAGAGATATGGTCGTTAATAAATATATTACCAATATGAAATAGGTCTTTCAATGCAGAAAAAGCTTTCCTTGTAAAATCATTTTAAACTTGGCTCAGAATTCATACCCTTACCATTTTCTTAGCTTTGGTCTGAATACGGAACTGGTGAAGGGGGTCAGGTGGGCAAAAGGGGGCAAAAATGAACGCCGAAGACGAATCGGGGAAGTTTAAATTCTAACTCTCGGGCGGTGCGAGGGAGTTTTTATGTACTTTAGGGGTAAATAGAAATAGAGGGGTGGCTTCATTCTTTGTCTTCAGCGTTCAAAGGCGGCGAGGGGGGGTTTTAATGAGGAAACTCCTAGGAAACGTGGAGCGTAAGGAAGTTTTGCTGCAACTGGATAACAATTATCAACGTTTTAAGTTTCCACCCTTCAGGGGGTTAAAATTGTTTGTCTATGTAGGAAGGTATAATTAACTTTAAAAATAATAATAAAAAAACAATACGACACCTTTTCTATGGGCAGTCGTGAAAAAAATAATTAAAATGCAATGACGAGTACGTAATATTTAAAAACATATTTCAACTTACGTATTTCATTACAAAGATGACCCTAATGCCAAAGTATATACAGGGTGTAAAAAAATTGGTGTAGGACCCGTTAACTGGGGGTTCTACTCATCATACAAGGAACCCATAGTCAATTCTCAAAGAAAAATTTAGACCCTCCATACTAAAATGCACAAAATTGGTCGATCAGCTGATCGATTTGCATGAAGAGTAAAAATTTTTTTTTGTGATTTCAGCAAAGTCGTAGAACAAAAGTGGTTCAGTATGATGAGTAGAAGCCCCGGTTAACGGGACCTACACCAATTTTGTTACACCTGTATATAATAGTACTAACATACACTGTATGTCATACAGTATAGACACTCCCTGCCGCTCTCCAGATTGCGACCTCACCCCCTCTTCACCCAGATTGATTACAGTTTGGTTGTCGAACGTATAGGATTTCACCGCCATTTTGTTTATTCCGTCATTTCTTTTTCGAAACGTCATTTCTGGCCCGTTGTATGAAGTGTCCAGGGTGTGCTAATGCCGAAAAAAGTTTTATGCAAATATATTCAGCGGATCATCAAAACATTGATTGATTGATTGATTTAAAACAATTTGTTGCACAAGACAAATGGAAAACAAAGTGAGGAAGCTGTTACATTTAGGCGGTCTAAGAAGATCGCTTTTTAGACCGACAATCTTTGTCCTCGGACAGGACGGAACAACTTACAGAAGTTATGACTCAAACGACAGACGACAATCAACACAATACTTTACCCCATCCAAGCAATACGCCCAGAACAAGTGCATGTACACACACGGGGTGCGCGGTGCGGCAACTAATTATCATATCAAACATTCCGAAGACGCCGCGGGACGAAGTGACGAGGGGGGGGAGACTTATGATTGTCAAACAAGAGGCGGCGGCGGCTCAACTTCAAGCCATTTCATCCTGAGTACTTAAACTAGTGTCGCTACAATACGAAATATATTATGAGTTTTGAGGTTAAAAATCAATTTTAAGAAAAAGAGCACGAAACTAATATATGAATAATGATTACTATTAATTCAATCAAATTCAAAAAGCGTCGGTGGCTCAACGGGTAACGGCTCGGTCCTTCTAACCAGACGTCCCGGGTTCAAATCCGGACTGCCGATGTACCAATGAATTTTTCGAAACTTACGAACATATACTTACTGATTGCTTTAACGGTGAAGGAAAATATCGTGAGGAAACCTACGCATCTGATTACAAATGTGTATGAAGGTCGCGTTGCACGCGACCGTAGGTAAAAATCTAAATGCCCTACACGTGACCCCGGGTGATGCTAACTGCAATACCAGGCAAGCCGTCAATCCCTTGGATAGCACGGTTAATTGTGCCCCATGATAAGAGAGAAGAGAAGAGACTCAATCGAATTTTATAAGGGATACAATATAACAAACATTGCTCGTAAAACAGATGGCCGCTGGGGCAGTACAGTTCTTGAGTGGCGACCACGCACCGGGAAACGTAGTGTAGGCAGGCCTCCCACTCGGTGGACCGATGACCTTGAAGTGAAGCCGGTGAAGGTCGCGGGAAAACGCTGGATGCGGGCAGCGCAGAACCGGTCGTCGTGGAAATCCTTTGGGGAAGCCTATGTCCAGCAGTAAAAGTCTTTCGGCTGATATGATGATGATGATGACTATATAAAGTTAGACATTTATAATGTGTGACGTACAAACAACCTGATGCAGGAACCACACTTTCATGGGTTTCACACACGTAGCTTTGACACAAAAAAAGAGTGTGTGGTTTTATGAAACCATGGTAAAAGTGAAACTTTTTTTCACATTATAGACATTTACCAAGCACGAAACGATCGTGGCTGCTCTCGTCTTGGAGCTGTGGTACAGAGGACGAAACGATCATGTAATAAAAGTTTCACTCCTCTTGGAGCTACGGTACAGAGAACGAAACGATCATGGCTGCTCTCGTCTTGGATCTACGGTACAGAGGACGAAACGATCATGGCTGCTCTGATGAAAAAGTTTGAGACGATGCAATAATCTCTTTGCCGTTACGCAACACACAGACGAAAAAGCTTGAGACGATGTAATAAAAGTTTCACTTTAATGTAAACAAGTTATATAGTAGCCCTAGAATATACCCTGTTCCAGACAGTGAGAATCATGAGAGAATTTCATCAGCTCATGAGAGACGTCTACGAATCGGCCCAATACCCAAGAATACAAATAAATACGTATGCTTTCAAGGAGTTAGATGTAACCAGTACGTATTAACAAAAACCGGCCAAGTACGAGTCGGACTAGCGTAAAGTAGGGTATCGAATCTTTTTAAAAAATAAATGTTTGTTTTGAAAACAAAATTATATTAACAGTTGGTAATAGAACATTTTTATGGAGAATCTGTGAACTTTAGACAAATCTAACTGCACATCTTACGTTGGTCTACTATTTCTCCTAAAATAAGAAAGCCTTGATAGCCGTGATAGTTTTCCTTTTAAATGAATTATATCCTACTATTAACATTTTTTTTAGATGTCCAGTGAGGTTCTTGCTAGAGCGCAAACGGTTCTCCATAGCCGTACAGAAGTGAAACCTTTCACGGAGGTATTGCGGGGCAGCAGAGTTAAATAGTACGTTGTATAGGAAGTACAGGATATGGTGATTCCTCCCCTGGCGGATGAGTGGCCAACCCAGCTTACTACGACTCTCCGATATATGGTCGTACTTTCGAAGGCCAAATACATATCGAATGCACTGGTTCTGGAGTCGCTCTAATTTATCCAGCAGTTCAGAATAGAGGTCGAGGTAGACAACATCGCCGTAGTCCAGCAGAGGAAGAAGAAGAGAACTGACCAGGAGGAGTTTGGTGTCGAGAGGAAGAAAATTTTGAAGACGTTTTAATGAGTGTAGAGAGACAAAGACTTTGCAACTCACTTCATTAATTCGTGGGGACCAGGAAAGTGTTTTATCCAAGGTGATACCTAAATTTTTTACGGTAGAGGAGAAAGGTATAACTGTGTTATTAAATACCAATTTAGGCACGCCTAAGTCCTGAAACTTGGAAATGAAGTGAGGGCTGCCCATTACAATTGCTTGGGACTTTGAAGCATTGACTAGAAGTCCGTGAAGGCTTGACCACTCAGCAATTGCAACCAGGTCAGCATTAGCAACTTCTATTGCCCGATCGAAACTTACAAGGGGTGCGGCGGTATAAATTTGGAGATCATCTGCGTACAAATGGTAGGAAGAGGAAAGGGAAGACGTTATGTTATTTATGAAAATGGAGAAAAGAACAGGTGAGAGAACGCCAACCTGGGGGATGCCGGCAGTAAGTGGGCACGTGTTAGAACACTTACTGTCGATCTTCACTTGCTGGTATCGATCATAAAGGTAAGAGTGAAACCATAAGAGAGTTGCTGAGGATAGGTTTAGGGATTTGAGGATACCAAGCATGAGGTCAAAATCAACCGTGTTAAAAGCACTACTGAAGTCAAGTAAAACTAGTAGAGTGAGAAATTTGTTCTCGATGTTTAAACGAATGTCATCAGTGATTTTGACCAGTGCCGATACGGTACTATGACCTTTACGAAAGCCGGACTGAAAAGGGGAAAGGAGATTATGTCAGCGAAGATGGTTGGTAAGGCGATCGTGTACAAAGTGTTCAAGAACCTTCGAGAGAACAGGAAGAATTGAAATAGGACGAAAGTCAGAAAAGGAAGAAGGGTTGGGTTTTTTGGGAAGTGGGATTATATGAGCGAGTTTCCATGAAGATGGAAAAACGTCAGTAGATAGGGAGCAGTTTAGTATATTGGTGAGGATCGGTGATATGTGTTCTTGTATAGGAATTATCAAATCAAGGCTCAACACGTCGTTGCCGACAGCTTTTGTCTTGATTGATTTAAGGACTTTGAGAGTTTCATCAGCAGTTATCTCTCCCAGCTCGAGGGTAGTGGAATTAGGGTGGGAAATATTGGCTATACGGGACAAAGCAAGTTGCATAAAGAGCGGCTCCAGGTGGAACGGTGATGAGCTGAAGTGAGCGTTCAGTGCATTGAAGTCCACGTCAGAGGAAGAAATTGACTGTAGTTTGCCCACATCAAGTGACTTTAGGAATTTCCAAAGCTTGTTGGGTGGGCAGTTCTCGATAGAAGAGTGGATGTGAAGACGTCTGGCGTTCTTGCAAATTTTACTGCATCGATTGCGTAACTCTGTATATATGTCCTTGTTTAGGTTTATCGGTTCATGACGCAATCTTAAGCAAGCTTTGTCCCGCTTAGCCATGAGCCGCTTAATTTCAGAGGTGAGCCAAGGAGCTGGGTAGTGCTTCACTCGGACCGGTCTTAGTGGGGCGTGTTTATCGTATAATGTAAAGATAATGTGGTTAAAGGCATTCAGTTTGGTATTATCCACGTCCGATGCTAAAAGGACCGAGTCCCAGTCCGCCTCGTAGAAATCTTTCATAAACTCATGATGGTTAATGGACTCAAGATTTCGCAGCATAAGAACTTTATGGCATCGTTTAGGTAGCCGAAATTTAAAAGATGCATATTTATGTCACGGGCTGAAAAAGCGCCAGTGTTGAACTGGCCTGGTTTTTTGTTTGGAGACCCTTCATATTTTTTCACTTTTTCTAATTTTACTTATTTTTGTTATGACAGTCACAGAAATACACATTCTATGAAAATTTTAAGTGTCTACCTATTACGGTTCATGAAATACAGCCCGCTGACGGATGGACGGACAGACCGACAGATGAACAGACAGCAGAGACTTAGTAATAGCAAAGTATATACATTAGTACTAGTACTAACTAACGTACAGTATGCACACTCCCTGCCGCTCTCTAGATTCAACCTCTACCCCCCCTCCCCCTTCCCCCCCCCCTACCGTCACGCAGATTGGTTACAGTTTGGTTCTCGAAAGAAAAGGATGAGCTACGTTACGGCGCGGCGCCCCGACCGCTGTGATTTCGTTTTTGACCGCGGGAATTATTAAATCCAAATTTGGTAAAATGTTAATTTTACTGATGTTTTAGTTCACGTAATGATAAAGGCAATAAAACAAAGCTTTTACAGATATCCTTTGAATAAAAATCAACACAAAAAACCAGTTCATTATATCGTATTTTGTCACACTTAGCTCACTTAGGTTAAGTATCTGGAGAAAACGCATTAACCTTGCTTTTTTTTGTAAAGCGTCTTAAATATTTCTTAAGAATTAAATTAAAAATCATATGCTAGTGTAGAAATAAAACCGGCCAAGTGCGAGTTTGACTTGCACACGTAGAATTCCATACCATCGTATAAGATTTAACTATCGCATTCCAAAAAAATATTGACTGTTATTGTAGGTACCTAAACTACCTTTATGTATTTTTTAAAGTTTCTCACCTTATCTTTTTTTTTAAATCCACAGTAGATTAAGTCCTTGGCATCATCTCAAGTGACAATGATGCCGAAGATGGAAGAGGGCTTACCATGATTTCCCAAGTGTTACACCTAACAGATGACCAACGGGACCCTATTACTAAGCCCTAATTACTAGACCCTATTGAACCCTAAAAAATTTGAGTGATTATTACCACTTTTCAAGCAACTTCCAAAAAGGAGGAGGTTCTCAATTCGTCTGTATGTTTTTTTTTATGTGTGTTACCTCAGAACTTTTGACTAAGTTAACCGATTTTGATGGTTCTTTTTTTATTTGAAAGCTAGTGCTTTCCGTGTGGTCCCACATAAATTTTATCTAAATCGGTGTAGTACTTTAGTAGAAAATGAACAAAAACCAAAAATAATAATGCAAAAATGTAATAAGTTGTTGCGATGAAAGTTTTTTAACGTGTTTAGCGTTTTCAATTATAAATACCACTGTTGATCATCTTGTAGCCCATATCTCAGTACAAAACATACCCGCTTCCAGCAAGCACTACTTAACACTTTATTGCGCACGCGCGGCCCGAGCTCGTTTGCGCAAGTTTTGATAGAATTTTCAATTACCTTCCTTTGTTTCAGCAGTTTTGCGCCTCTCCAGCGAAGCCGTTTGTCTTCGCAAGTTTGCTCAGAAAATAACAGAGTTGTTTAATTATACCTGGCGAAACTGCCGAGCTGCCTCCCAAGTCCCAACTATCTGAATCCTTACTTAATATTATAAATTAATGTTAAAATGTGTTAGTTTCTTTGTTACCTTTTCACGCTTCAACGCCTTGACCAAATATTTATGAAATTTGGCATGCAGGTAGCCTGTGTCACGGTGAAGGACATAGGCTATTTTTTATCCCGGGAAAATAGCATAATCTGATGCAGTTCCTGAGGGAAATAAAAAAATACTCGATTGTTGTGATTTTTTGCACAGAGATGGTTGAGTAGGTGGGAAATGACATAATTTACTAATTACCCTTAAAGACAGTCATAAAAACGATGTCCACGCCTCGGGAAAAAGCTAGTATGTACATAATTTTATTTCGTTATCAGAGAATAACTTAGTGGCTTAGTAGTTTTCTTCGCAAAAATAAAACTTGACATGACAATGTTTACATGTTCTTCTATCTTTATTTAAATGAAATTCTCGTGTCACAGTGTTAGTTGCCATACTCCTCTGAAACGGCTGGACGGATTTCCATGAAATTTTCCGGTATGAAAATAGGTATAGAAAATTTTTACCGGGATCTGAGCGGGCGTGTTTGTGTTCGTACTCCTCCGAAACGGCTCGACCGATTTCCATGTTTTTTTTTGTATATGGTAGGTATGGGAAGGTCGAGTATATTTGATTAAGGCAAAATAACGTTTGCCGGGTCAACTGGTAGTATTATATGTATACGGTGTAACAAAATTAGCTGAAACTATTTTAACTGGTGCTTCTACCCATGAAACTGAACAACTTTCCCCATTTAATCCATAGTCAAATCGCAAAAAAAAAATTGGCTCTCCCATATTAACTCGATCAGCTGAGTTTGGGAGAACTTAGTATGGGAAGTTCAAAAATTTTTTTTTAGATTTGACTATGGGTTTCACGAAGAAAGTTGTTCAGTTTCATGGGTAGAAGCACCAGTTCAAATAGTTTCAGCTAATTTTGTTATACCTTATATAACATTTGTCATTTTGCACCTTTTTTTTTTTTTTTTTTTTTTTATGCACAATTGGTAAACCCTTGACAACATCTCACCTGGTGGTAAGTGAAGATGTTGCCGAAGATGGAAGCGGGCTTACCAAGATTCCCCAACGCAATGGGGAACTGGCTATCTTATCTTCATGCCGGAACACACCAATGATACCAACATTGATATTTGGCGGCAAGACTTAGATAAGATGGTGGTAGCTAGCCAGGCGGGCTTAGAAAATGCCCTACCACCAACCAAACCGAGTCTTACAATTGACCCCGCCGGGAATCGAACCCGCGACCTCCTGTGTAAAGCCAGTGAACTTTGCCTCTGAGCTACGGAGGCGGTTAAAAAAACCTTAAAAATACTAAAAGTAAAAGTATTTTATAAGCTTTTAATTAACTTGCAATGTATGTATGTACTCGTATGTTTGTTCGGGTGAAATCTTGCAAGTTAATTTTGACCCACTTCCCGGTTTCCGATTGAGCTGAAATTTTGCATGCGTATATGTATATCGCGTGACAATGCAATATTAAAAGCTTGTACCTAAAAGTAAAAAAAAAAGTTTATTTCGTATAACTGAAAGATCCATAGCATGTTAGTAAGGCTTATAGTAGGTTAGTAACTATAATAAGAGGACAAAAAACAAAATAATAATAATAATAATTGGTAATTATACAGATATATACAATCCGCAGCGCAGAACCGGTCGTCGTGGAGATCCTTGGGGGAGGCCTATGACCAGCGGTGGACTTCCTTCGGCTGATATGATGATGATGATGATGATACAATCCGTCAATTTCCGTGATCACTCTCTAGACACCTCCATAAGGGCGATGTAGGTATATCTGTCCGCTATGGTATTTAGGATGCTGTTGGTACTGTCCCGCATTCTGCGTATCAAGGAGTTAGTTTTTTTAGGTTTTCCAAAATTATTTAAGTATTTCTTGACTAGCACTAGTCTTTCTTGACTAGCACTAGTCTTTCTTGACTTTTGATTGAAAGGCGTTGTACTCGTCGCGGTGGGTAACCCTTCGGCACCATCCTCGCCCCTCCGTTCCCACGCCACGTCCGCGTCCTGACCGCTGTCCGGTGGCGATGGAGCGGCGGTGCTTGACCGTTATCTAAACCGGATCCAAATCGAAAGATGTTCGCTTTTCAAAACACGTTTTTAAGAACTGTTATGAATAGACCATTTTATGCTAAAGAACTGTTTGCATTCTCACGGCTTAATAATTCTGATCATATTATTATTGTCCAATATTTATTTAAAACTTTTAATATGCTGTCCACTAAGGATGGTTTCATCATAGCTACTTTATTAGAAACTAGTGCATGCCCGCAGCTTCGCCCGCGCAGATCCCAATTTTTGCGGTTCCCGTGGGAATTTCCCAAAATCCTTTCTTAGCGGATGCCTACGTCATAACATCTACCTGCGTGCCAAATTTTAGCCAGATCCGTCCAGTGGGTTGGGCTGTGCGTTGACAGATCACTATGTCAGTCAGTCAGTCAGTCATCTTTGAGTTATATATATTTAGATAACAAGTTATTATAGTTAGTTTAATTGAATTTTCGAAAAGTAGGTAGAGAAAAACGTAATTTACCCCCTAAGGCGAGGTGGGATTGGAACAGTTTGTCTCTGTCTTTTTGCGTGTAAAGAGTAAAGAAAATAATCACACATTTTCAATGGTTTCTCGTTTCAATCAAAAACCCACGATCGTGCTCTTTCCTGGTGCAGAGGCTGTCCATTGCGATAAAACGTGGCAATGCGGCGAGCATAATGGGTAACTTTGCGCCCGGAGAGATCAGAGGTGGTATTTTTGACTGACGAACCTAACGGAGAAATATATTTTTTATTTTTTAAATTGTTATTGATATAGTTGTATGTAAAATTGTTTAATTTAAGCCTTCGTTTAGTAACGTTAATATTAACTACGATGAAAACTAATTAATTACAAACATCGATATGTGTGTATACTCATAATCTGCGTAATTCTAATGTGTGTCATGTGTAGGTATGTAGGTTACTATACAAAATCAAAAACTACAATTAAAGTATAAATAATTTTGGAAAAACATAAAAAAATTTAGGTACAAGTTTTTAATATTGCATTGTCACGCGACATACATATGCATGCAAAATTTCAGCTCAATCGGAAACTGAGAAGTGGGTTAAATTTAACTTGCAAGATTCCACCCGAACAAACATACATACATTAAAGATAAATAAAAGCTTGTAAAAATAATAAATAAAATTACTCACTTAATTAATATAAAAAATGTTATTGAATATACTTTTTCTAAATTTGTACTTCAAAATATTAGTCATAACTAGAGTTGAAAGTAACGGTGTAGACCTATCTTTGGGATTTTTTTTTCTATCGAGCCAAAACTGCTCAATCATGTTTCTAATAGCTTTTGACTTTAAGGAACATCATCAACCATAAGGGTATTTTTTTAAACCTTGGGTTTTCTATCGTTTAGCAGTAATTGACGTCAAAAATAACGAAAATCTGTAATATTACCGCCTAAGGAATCTGGATAAAAATATCGATTTTCCCGCCAAAAACCTTTCACAGTTTCCACAAAGGAAACGCGAACCCTCGAAAAGGAGATTTAATTGTCGGATATTAATTCGGCGGCTAATTTCTATAGTTCCCTTGTATCTGAGATAAGAGGTACGTTTTCTCCCGCCGCACCCTATAAATTACGGCACGTACACTCATATAAATATACGTTGTGCGTGTACGTGTGCGTGTGCGTTTGCGTGTGCGTAAATGTTGGATACAAGATAGGAGTACGCACGTAATTGGACTGGTGGATAATTTAAACAGGCAACTATTATGTAAATATTTCCAGAAAAACCAATACCAATTTTATAGAAAAATATTTAAAAGAAGTTTCACGCATCACAATAGCCAAATTATATAAGACTAGCTGTTTCCCGAGGCTTCACCCGCGTTTCTATGACTTTTCGAGGATGCGCAGTGCGCGAGCAGCAAGCGGTTCGCGAGCGTGGAAAACAGTATCATATGTGTTAATCCAGGTCCTAATCTGTCTACCTACCAAATTTCAGCCCGATTCGTTTAGTAGTTTTTGCGTGAAAAAGTAACAAACATACATCCATACATTCTTACAAAATTTTGCTAGTTAACGTTACATGTCCGTCTATGTGTTACCGACTTACATATTTGTACCAAATTTTAACTCACTCGGTCCAATAGTTTTTTAAAATATACTTTGGGCGAGTTCGACTCGCACTTGGCTGTTTTTTTAAGTTTAAGATAAAATATTTTGTTTATTTTTAATTAGTGTGCACAATAAAGAGTTTAGCAAATAAGAGTTATCTTTTTATTGGAGACTACACGACTACGCCGCAGCAAGGCAAACTCAATGTGTTCATAAACAAAGTGTAAGAAAAACCTGTGGTAGGTAAAGCAGCACTATGAACTAAACAATTACGCTAAAAGCACATTTTTAGGGTCCCGTATCCAAAGGGTAAAAACGTATCCTTATTACTGAGACTACTCTGTCCGTCCGTCTGTCCGTCTGTCCGCCTGTCACCAGACTGTATTTCATGAACCGTGATAGCTGACAGTTGAAATTTTCACAGATAATATATTTTTGTTGCCGCTATAACAACAAATACTAAAAATCACAAAAATTGAAAGTATCCACACAAAAAACGTGTTTTTTTAAACTAGCGCCAACTAGTATGATGGTACGGAACCCTTTGTGTGCGGTTATAACTCGCATTTGGCCGGTTTTTTTTCATTAAATCAAAAACATTACAGCAAAAAATACAGCTAGGTAAATAGATTTATAATTTAAAAAGTAACAATCCAAGATGGCGTCGAGTCGACTGCTCGACGCGGTAACTTCTGTGCGCGCCCACCATTCGAATCTCGAAAGTTACAGCATTAGAAGCAGCTGTATTCCAAATTCAAATCACGTCGCCGAAGACAAAAGTGCTGCATTTCAGAACACCTCCGAACAAATTCAATAAAGTTGGTCCCGAAACTGCGCTAAGGGGAATACATAATTTCTTAGTGTGTCTTTGTAGGCGGTAGGGATGGGGCAGAGTCTATAAATTTTGGTTTATATTATCGATATTTAAAAAAAATCCTAGTTGTGTTATTAGAACCCTTATAGTTTATCCATGTCCGTCTGTCTATCAGCGGCTTGGCTTTGAGATTCTGAGTCCTTGAAAACAGTTATTTGGCATTTGTATATATTATATTAATCACGCTGACAAAATAGTACAATAAAACCTTGTAAATAAAAAAAAGGTACCTTTCTATATGTTAAAGTGGGGGTGATTTTCTTTCAGCTTATCCCATGGTGTGGATGTCGTTGGATAGGTCTTTCAAAAATATTGTGGGTATGTGAAAACCATTATTCGATTCAGGAATCCCTTTGCAACATTATGCTTTAAAGTGATAATTTTTGTAAAAGTCAAATAAATATCCTCCCCCCTATCAGCTAACCCTCTATATTAGGACATCTGAAATTAAATTAAATATTGGTGCATATAATCCATTTAAACAGAAAACTATAACGGCTAAGCAGAGTAGGCTTTCTTAGCTTAGGAGTAATAGTCAATCAACTAAAGATGTGCAATTTATTTTTTAAAATTTTCTATTAAAATAATTCTATTACTAGACTACGGAACCCTGCTTTTTCTGACTCGCACTTGGCCAATTTTTATTTGTGCATGATACACGTTATCTTCACTGATTGTGAACCAATGTTCAATCAAAAAATATGCAAATGAAATTTTTGTAATCAGCATTGGTAATCGATATCGATAATCTTATGTCTTATCGCAGCCCTGCTCCTTTGCGAGCGGTGTTACTATTTAAATCTAGTTACAAGTTGTGAATGTATTTCGTTAATTACCTTATACAAGTAAGTTCGTGCATGAAAATGAAAATTTCTCAAACAACAGCAGGTGATGCCTCCGCGACGCGGGCTCGAGGAAACCAGCTTGTGACGGAACAAGTAAATACTTACTACGCGAAACGTAGTATCCTACTAATATTATAAACGCTAAAGTTTGTAAGAATGTATCGATGTATGTTTGTTACTCTTTCACGCAAAAGCTACTAAACGGATCTGGCTGAAATTTGGTAGGTAGACAGATTAGGACCGGGATTAACACATTATCACATCAGCTCATATATACGTCCCCACCGAGGGGCTCGAGCCTACCCTGAATTAGGGCGATCGTGTCTTAGTCGACCACGCGGGCCCAGTGTGGTTTGGTTAACTTTACACACAACCTTCGAGTTTCTTCTCAGATGTGTGCAGGTTTTCTCACGATGTTTTTCTTCACCGTAAGAGCGTCGGATAAACGTACATATGAGATCTAAATTAGAAAAAACATTTGTACCTGGCAGGACTCGAACCACGACCTTCCGGATAGGAAGTAGCGGCCTTCCCGTTGCGCCACCGACGATTACCATTGATTAATACATAGGCTACTTCTTTCCACGCTTGCGAGCCGCTTGTGGCTCGCGCACTGCGCACCCTCAAAAAGTCATAGAAACGTTGTACACGAGGGTGAATCCGCGGAAAACAGCTAGTGTATTATAAATACTTTTCAGTCTCTATGTAAAACTTTCTGTTGTATCTGTTCAGCACGCTTCGTTGCCTCACCGGTGATCTTGAGCCTACTTATGAGGCTGACAGTGAGCAACCTTGTCTCATTTCCGTATGTCATCACCTGTAACACACACTGGCCTAAGAACTTAGTCTCAAGACTGTGCGGTATTTGGAACGTGAACATATTTCGTAGCTTTCAGAATGGGCAGCGTTGGATTCAACAATTGATCGCTCTCTCAAAGTTGAACCTCCTTACTGAACTGTCTGTTCTAAGTATGGGTTCATGATATTTGTCAATACCTTCGAATGAAGAGAGAGTTCGAATGAACCTTCATAGGAGTGGGTGTACACTAAGATTTGACGTAACTCTCGGAGTCTAACAAATCCAATGTCCAATCAGAAATGAGGAGTTGCGAGAAGACCCAAAGTACCTAACACACAGCGTACTGAATCACTCAACTCACGTAGCATTGGCCAGGGTACGTAGCTCATAGAATGGACAGCTGTAAAGTTCTCAAGTAGTAACCGTGCACTGGAAGACGTAGCGTAGGCAAACCTCTTACTCAGTGGACCGAAAACCTGGTGAAGGAAGCCGCTGGATGCAGGCAGTGCAGGTCATGATGATGGAGACCTCATCTTGTTACTTTGCGACTAACAAACTGAGAGATGGCGCTCTTAATCCGCGCTCCTTATGTATTGCTGTGTTTTGAATGAAAGCTATCTATCTTAATTTAAGGCTACTGTAGAAAATTAATAAAAACTGGCTAAGTGCGAGTCAGAACCGCACACATAGGGTTCAGTATTAGTTTCATGCTAGTTTTGGCGCTAGTTTAATGTTTTAAGAACCATTATGGTGCTAGTTTCGTCACGTTTAAAAAAAACACGTTTTTTGTATGGAGTCACTTTTTCTATTTTTTGTTAAACACAAATTTTAAATTTTACATTCCTTTTTTTTCAAAAACATTGACACTTTATAAAATTATCAAAAATGTTAAAATGTTTTTTGTTATAGCGGCAACAGAAATACATCATCTGTGAAAATTTCAGCTGTCTAGCTATCACGGTTCCTGAAATACAGCCTGGTGACAGACGGACGGACGGACAGCGGAGGCTTAGTAATAGGGTCCCGTTTTTACCCTTTGGTTACGGAACCCTGAAAATGGCGTTGAACTTATATTATTTAACCTTAAATCGAGTTCTGTTCCAATATGGTGTGCAGTGTGAGTTAGTTACAAAGTTTCGATTATGCTTGCATTTTGTCGGGAGCCGGGTCGTTCCTTTCCCTCTAATATGGTTGATGGGAGCGATGGCTGACTCTCGCGTTATACTTGTGCCCGGGTGCTTTCCGTGTGAACTGGCCTACTCTTGTCAAAGACATTAATAACATTCAATGATTTTATACAATCACTATACTAATTGTTTATTTCTTGACATTTGTGATAGACATTTTGTAATTACTATTTTATGTTTATCAGAAAGAGTGTAATTTTCACCTCATCATATCAGGCGACGGACGTCCACTGCTGGACATAGGCCAAGGATTTCCATGACGACCGGTTCTGCGCTGCCCGCGTCCAGCGGTTTCCCGCGACCTTCACCAAGTCATCAGTCCAACGAGTGGGAGACCTACCTACGCTACGTTTTCCGGTGCGCGGTTGCCACTCGAGAACTTTCCTACGGATCTCCTCGTTTCTGATTCCATCACGCAGAGAAACTCCGAGCATAGTACGCTTCATTGCTCTATGGGTGACCATGAGGCCCATAGTAAGCGACCATGTCTCAGTTCCGTATGTCATCACTGGCAACACATACTGGTCGAAGACCTTGGTCCTTAAACACTGCGGTATCTGGGACGTGAAGATATTGCAAATTTGAACCTATTTCGAACAAATACCTTGAATCTTGCCTTTAATAGGGCTATCAGGTTTCAGAACGTACCACATTGTATAGTGTGGTTTCAACCTAACTTACTGTTCATTTATGTCCCACAAAATGTCATTTTAAGCGATTGAGTAAATGATTTTACAAAATGAATCATCAGTCGCGTGTATCCGAACGGAAATTTTTGAACGATCCTGTTTTAAAAAAAATACTGTCACTGGTATGTTATTTTCGCGCGTGTGTGAGGTGTTTTTTGTGAAGAATGTCGAAAAAAAATCCGGTCAGTAATAATGTATTTGTTTTTTTTCAGAGCATTTATAAAAGAAATATTTATGTAAACATTATCGTTTTAGTATTGTGAGTGTGATTCCAGAACTATATGAGCGCAAAGTATGTGGTACATATTTCGACCAAAGCCCTTTTAAAAAATGATGTTTTTTTTGTATTTTTACCTATTTTGTTCTTATTCGAGAAGCCTACTGAAAGATGATGATACGGCACGACACCTGGCTGCAATGCAGTCAGTCATCAGAAGATGATGATGATGAGGACGAAGTACTTGGATGTAGGGAATACCTTGTTTTGAAAATTTTAATGTAAACCAGTACTGAAAATAATATAATTTGATAAATACTAAATTGGTTTATTTTTCGCCAAGTTTCTGTCATTTTAATACAACTTTCTAACAAATAACACTAAGTTTGAGTTTCCAAATGGGCAATGGTCATATAGAGACCACATATTTTTTACTAAACGGGCAATGGTCTTATAGTGACTACATGATTTTTTCCAAAAAAAATAATATATATATTCTTTATTTTCATAACTTTATTTTATACATTTATAGGAACCCAAATTCAAAAAATTACAAAAATCCCCATACCTTTGATTGAGCTTAGAAAAAAAAGCATATTATAATATAAAGCATTGCTTTACTTTAAACTCACAGCCCGCAGCTCCCTCGTGCCAGCCGCCATGTTGTATATAATTCTTGACAAGTCGGTTTAATTTTCGAATTTGGAAACTTGGAGCAGCGGGGCGTTCCACGTTTAAATTCAAGTTTGAATTGAGCGCGTTCGGTATTCGGGGCACGAGTTTTCATATCACGCCTCCCAGAGCGATCGCTGGCCGTTAAATTGCCTAGCGGTTGGCCTTTAAAAATATGAACTAAAATGTTATACCTAGACTCTAGGTGAAACTGTTAAATTAGAATGTATTCACTGTTTTCATATTAGGTAGTAGGCTTGAGGGCTGTGTGTGGCATGACGGAAAGGAGTAGGTGTACGTCAGGGCGTGCTGGGTTTTTTTTGAAAAATCACGTTAATTTAATGATGAAAAATAATACCCAAATAGGTCTTTTGAGAGAATAAGTTTTAAGAATTTAATTAATTTTATTTTGAAATATGATTGAAGGATAGAATGATTAGAATGAACAGCCAAGTAGTGGAATTCCCTCCCGGCGTCTGTATTCCCCGATTCGTATAATTTAGGAATATTCAAGACGAGATTTGAGCTTACGTGTTACATCCTCGGCTGCATCGGCACTTACCATCAGGTGAGGTGCATCCAAACGCACTCAAATTTTTAATAAAAAAAATAAAAAAAAGATTTTGAAAACACATGTGTTAGCGCATCCAATATAGATGAAATGAAATAGGTCGAATGAAAGAAGAACGAATAACAGCGTTACCGAGCTACAAATTGAGTCAAAATAATTCTAAATCTCCCTATTGTAAGAAATATTTCTAAATCTAACTATTGTAAGAAATATTTCTAAATCTAACTATTGTAAGAAATATTTCTAAATCTACCTATTGTAAGAAATATTTCTAAATCTAACTATTGTAAGAAATAATTCTAAATCTACCTATTGTAAGAAATATTTCTAAATCTAACTATTGTAAGAAATAATTCTAAATCTACCTATTGTAAGAAATATTTCTAAATCTACCTATTGTAAGAAATATTTCTAAATCTACCTATTGTAAGAAATCATTCTAAATCTACCTATTGTAAGAAATATTTCTAAATCTACCTATTGTAAGAAATAATTCTAAATCTACCTATTGAAAGAAATATTTCTAAATCTAACTATTGTAAGAAATAATTCTAAATCTACTTATTGTAAGAATAATTCTAAATCTACCTATCGTAAGAAATAATTCTAAATCTACCTATCGTAAGAAATAATTCTAAATCTACCTATTGAAAGAAATATTTCTAAATCTACCTATTGAAAGAAATATTTCTAAATCTAACTATTGTAAGAAATAATTCTAAATCTACTTATTGTAAGAATAATTCTAAATCTACCTATCGTAAGAAATAATTCTAAATCTACCTATCGTAAGAAATAATTCTAAATCTACCTATCGTAAGAAACAATTAAAAGACTTTCGTGGAAACTGCAACAGCTCCTGAGATATTATGTACCTACTTATGTACTTTAATGAATGTTAGTATTGTCACTATAGCAAGTAGGTAGTAGCAGCCTCGTTCCATTTGCTTCACACCAGGAGGTCGCGGGTTCGATTCCCGGCGGGGTCAACTTTGTAAGACTCGATTTGGTTGGTGGCAGGGAGTTTTCATAGCCCGCCTGGCTAAGCTACCACCATCGTATCAGTGTTAACAACATTGATGTATTCCGGCTTGAAGATAAGATAGCCAGATCTCCATTGCGTTGGGGTATCTTGGTAAGCCCGTTTCCGTCTTCGGCGTCATCGTCACCATCAGGTGAGATGATGCCAAGTGTACAAACAGTCGTGAAATGACATTTCTAAAAACAAATGACGGAGCCAACAAAGTCACGATGAAATACCATATGTTCGAGTACCAAACTATAACCAATCTGCATCAATCTGGGTGACGAGGAGGTGAGGTCGGAATCTAGAGAGCGGCAGGGAGTGTCCATACTGTATAATATATAATATAATATATAATATATTGTGGGACAAATCACACATGGTCATCTGGCCCCAAAGTAGGATTCCCTGTGTTATGGGAAATATATATACTAATATATATACTTTGACATAGTTATCTCTCTAACCTTTGTTTTTTGGAGCCCCGCAATGGAGTGCTCGGGCATTTTATGATCTGGCCAGCTCTACGATCGGACTATGATTTATACACAGTACGCGAATGTAACCAATTTTGCCTATCAATGGCGTGCTTGGCCCTTTAAAAAAATCTGATACAGTTACAATAATATATGTCTGCAATGTTCTTTAACTGAGCAGAGATAAGAAAATACCATTTTTTCCAATGGCATTGATTAAAATAAGGAAATTTTAGTTTAATTGAGATATTTTCAGTTTCCAAAAGACAACCCTGTAAGTACCTAGGCACACGTGCAGCCAGTACTAATTAAAAACAACATTAAAAATATAACAAAACTTTTAGAAACACATCGTCAAAATGAAACAAAACGTCTGATTTCAAATTAAGAACGCAAAAGCAATCTCGCCGAGTTCCTATTTCAAACGAGTAGTCTACTCGACGTTTCCCGGATAACGTAACGGTTCCTTGCAGAGAGAGAAGTAAACAAAATTTCTGACTAGTGATGGGTTGAACACAGTATTGTTAACAGATACCAAAACCGAATTTGTAAGTTAAGGCGGTAATATTACAGCTTTTCGTTATTTTTGACGTCAATTACTTCTAAACGATAGAAAAACCAAGGTTTTAAAAAAATACCCTTATTGTTTAATAAAGTCAAAAGCTGTTAGAAACACGATTGAGCAGTATTTGCCCGATAGAAAAAAATCCCTACGATAGGTCTACACTGCAACGCTAATTATGACTAGATAATATTTTGAAGTATAAATTTAAAAAAATACACAACTATATTTGTTATGATAATACAAAGTGCGTAATGTTGTTATTTTTTATACTTTCATTGTAGTTTTTGATTGGAAGGAAAAATCATTGAAAAAGCGAAAAAAGTGTGGTTATTTTCTTTATTATTTACACGTAAAGAAAAAGACAGAGACAACTGTTCCAATCAATATCTCGCCTTAATGGGTTGTTAGACGACAGGATGGCGTAATGTTCATTGAAGTGACAACTTGCCTCATTGCGTGATATAAAAATGAGCGTAATGGATTAAATCGTTCTAACCGCCTCCGCGGCGTAATGGTTAATCCATTCGCTTCACACCAGGAGGTCGCGGGTTCGTTTCCTGGCGGGGTCAACTTAGTAAGACTCGTTTTGGTTGGTGGTATGTCATTTTCATAGCCCGCCTGGCTAACTACCGCCATCTTATCTGTCTTGCCGCCAAACATCAGTGTTAAGGCGAGGTATTGATTGGAAGAGTTGTCTCTGTCTTTTTCTTGACGTGTAAATAATAAAGAAAATAACCACACTTTTTTCGCTTTTTCAATGGTTTTTCCTTCCAATCAAAAACTACAATGAAAGTATAAAAAATAACAACATTACGCACTTTGTATTATCATAACAAATATAGTTGTGTATTTTTTTTAATTTATACTTCAAAATATTAGTCATAACTAGAGTTGAAAGTAACGGTGTAGACCTATCTTTGGGATTTTTTTTTCTATTGAGCTAAAACTGTTCATCGTGTTTCTATAGCTTTTGGGTTTAAGGAACATCATCAACAATAAGGGTATTTTTTTTCAACCTTGGGTTTTCTATCGTTTAGGAGTAATTGACGTCAGAAATAACGAAAATCTGTAATATTACCGCCTTAACAGCATTGATGTGTTCCGGCTTGAAGATAGGATAGCCAGATCCCCATTTCATTGGGAAATCTTGGTAAGCCTGCTTCCATCTTCGGCATCATCGTCACTTATCATCAGGTGAGATGATGCCAAGGGCTTACCAATTGTGAATAAAAAAAAATAGGTATATCACAAAAATATAGTTCCGACTTAGGTGCTGTAAAACCGAAACCAAACTAAAGAACCGCTCACTATATTTCTGCAAGGATGCGGGGCCCCGCCCGCCGGGGGGCGCCGGGGCTATGGGGGCGACTAGTTAAGGTTTTTTGCTTGTGTTCGTCCCGCACTAGGGTGATTTTTATATTAGTGTGAGTTGCAGTGGGATGGGACGAACCTTTTTAGCGACGACGAGGGTAAAAGTGGATAAAACTATAATAATATCTTTTAAGGGGGAACATCGCGGCGTTAATCCAGAGTAGGGACGCGGCGGTGTTAAAAACATTTAATGATTACTTTGACAGTTCAGTTTCATTATTGAACTGCGTTATAATTTAACCGCCTCCGTGGCGTAATGGTTAGTCCATTCGCTTTACACTAGGAGGTCGCGGGTTCGATTCCGGCGGGGTCAACTTGTAAGACTCGGTTTGGTTGGTGGTAGGGCATTTTCTAAGCCCGCCTGGCTAGCTACCACCATCGTATCTAAGTATTGTCACCAAACATCAGTGTTAACAACATTGATGTGTTCCGGCTTGAAGATAAGATAGCTAGTTCTCCATTGCATTGGGGAATCTTGGTAAGCCCGCTTCCATCTTCGGCATCATCGTCACTTACCATCAGGTGAGATGATGCCAAGGGCTCATCATTACAGCTCATATACGTCCCCACCGAGGGGCTCGAGCCTACCCTGAATCAGGGCGATTAGGCCTTAGTCGACCACGCGGGCCCAGTGCGGGTTGGTCGACTTCACACACAACCTTCGAGTTTCTTCGCAGGCGTGTGCAAGTTTCCTCACGATGTTTTCCTTCACCGTTAAAGCAATCGGTAAGGGCTCACCAATTGTGAATAAAAAAAATAAACCTTATACATGTCTATCAGGTGAGATGATGACAAGGGCTTACCAATTGTGGATAAAATGTGCTAGATACGTATGTCATCATCATATCAGCACATATACGTCCCCACCGATGGGTTCGAGCCTACCCTGAATTAGGGCGATTGGGCCTTAGTCGACCACGCGGGCCCACTGTGGTTTGTTCGACCTCACACACAACCTGCGAGTTTCTTCGCAGGCGTATGCAGGTTTCCTCACGATTTTTTCCAGCACCGTAAGAGCGTCGGATAAACGTACATATAAAATCTAAATTCGAAATCACACTGGTACGTTGCAGGTTCGAAACATGACCTCCCGGACAGGAGGCGGCGGCCCTAGCCATTACGCCACCGTCGCTCTTGATACGATATGTAATAATGAAATTTAAATTGTAAATGGAATTAAGTACATACATATCCAGAGTACGTAAAAACATCTTTAAATTTATATTTATTTTTTGCCGGATCCCCATTGCGTTGGGGAATCTTGTTAAGCACGCTTTCATGTTCGGCATCATCGTCACTTTCCACCAGGTGAGATGATGCCAAGGACTTACCAATTGTGAATATTAAAAAAAACATTGAGTAAGTTTTTATACTAAAGTTACCAGTCTACTGAATCAATCGCTCAAAACATCTAGTATTCAACCTCTTTGCAGTAAACCCTACTGAGTTATAAAGATTTTAATTCATAGATCAATGTCAATTTATCACAAAAGGTTAAAAAGACAAAACAAAAACCCATCAATTAATATAGAAATAATCTTACCAATCGAGTATTATGTAAATACTACAATACAAAATAAGAATTCCAAATGTTACCGTATTAATTAAAAAACCAGGTCTGCGAAAAATCACAAATTAAAATCACAAGCACAATAATATGAAACAAAAAATATAAAACCAAACTCAAACTGACTCAACACTAAACTGCGAAATAAAGTCGCTGCCCCCCCCCCCCCCCCAAGATCACTCCAAGGCGGTGTGGGAAGGGGGCCGCGGGGCGGGAGTTTTTTCGCCCTTTGAAGAATTGCCCCAAGGCGGGGGGCGGTTTTTGCGCTAGGCGCGAGGGGGGTGGGGCGCTGCCCCTGTGTGCGTCTAGTTCGTTGTAAGTATTTAAAACGAATTGAAAATGGGGTCGGTCGGGCGTTTTTGAACGGAACGACCGACCACTAGCCCTGCGGTCGATAGTTAGATATTAAAGGTTTTTGCAGACATTATTTTTACTATACATACGTAAGTATATAATTACCGACTTTATACTTAGCTTAGAAACACATAAATGGAGGGTAGTATAAAATGTAATTATGAATTAATTATAATTTACTTACATTAAAGTAGATAATAAAATCAATTAAGATTTATAAAAAAAATATATATGATTATTAGATTTTAAAATTGATTATTTCATAATCATCCTACTATAATATTATAAACGCGAAAGTTTGTAAGATGTATGGATGTATGTTTGTTACTCTTTCACGCAAAAACTACAGAAGGGATTTGGCTGAAATTTAGTAGATAGACAGCTTAGGACCTGGATTAACACATAGGCCACTTTATTCCACGTTTGTGGCTCGCACACTGCGCACCCTCGAAAAGTCATAGAAACGTTGTCCACGCGGGTGAATCCGCGGGAAACAGCTAGTATTAAATAAAAAAAATCTCATTAAAGTCATTGCGATTTTATAAACAAAATTAAAGTAATAATCTACAACATTTAATTCCTTAACGAACCCGAGTCTCCACAGGCACGCACACGTACACTCACAAAGGCAATACTTCAGACGTGTTTTCCTTTCCCCGACTTCCCCTCTCTAAATAATGCATCATAAAAGTAGGAAAGAGGAGGCATGGGTAGAACGCGCCGCGGCGTCTGAAGAGAGCAAAGATAAGCAACGAATGCGAGCTCGGCGATTTAGTTAATTCCAACCCCTTCGTGTAGGGGATGTTTGCATTTTTAATAAAATACTCCAATAGGTATGCTTTCAATTATTCCATCTTATTCATTTAAATTAAAAATCCTTACTAATATTATAAATGTGAAAATGTGTTTGTTTGTTTGTTTGTTCGTAACCTTTTCACGCTTCAACACCTCGACCAATCTTCATCAAATTTGGCATGCAGGTAGCCTTTGTCATGGGAAAGGACATAGGCTACTTTTATACCGTAAAATAGCATATTCCTATGCAGTTCCTGAGGGAACTGGAAAAATACTGTTAATTTCTTTAACATCATCAATTATCATAATATCAGCCGAAGGACTTCCACTGCTGGACAAAGGCCTCCCCAAGGATTTTTACGACGACCGGTTCTGTGCTCCCCGCATCCAGCGGCTTCCCGTGACCTTCACCAGGTCATCGGTCCACCGAGTGAGAGGCCTTCCTACGCTTCTTTAACATCGCAACGAAACAATGGAATGTTGTGATTTTTTGCACAGAGATGGTTGAGGGGTTGGGAAATGACATAATTTATTAATTGCCATATCCTGACATAGTTCCCGAGGGATCTGGGAAAACTCATTTTCACGCCCGCGCACGTTGGGCGTGATTTATGTACGGCAACGGATTGAAGTGATTTATGTACAGAATTGATTGAAGGAGTGGAAAGTGACATAGACTGCTAATCAGCCCGATGTTGTTCCTGAGGGATTTGAAAAAAACTCATTTCCACGCTCGCTATAATAACATAATTGTTGAATCGTACTGGGTTTTGAAGTAAAACTTCTTTACACACGCTTGACTTGGGGAGTAAGCTGGTGAATGCGTTACGCGAACGGTGATTAAGTTTTACTTCAGTCGTGTGGTCTAAAGCACACTCGTTTTTTTCTAATAAATACACCTAGTTTTCTACTACACAAACAAAACTTTGCAATTAAACGGAATTAGATCTGACATAACTAATGAATTGGACGATTTGTAGCTGATATGATGATGATGATGATGATGATGAACTAATGAATAGGGATGATGGCTGCTATTCGCTTGAGTAACTTTTTGTCATCTGTCAAATACGACATTTTGTTGTTAAAATGTTTGGAATACCTAGGCGTGACGTCATGGTTTTTCAGCACCATTAATGTACACATTTTGTGATTGAAGATTGAAAATTGAAGATTTGATAAAAACCAAAACGAGCAAGGTTTTTTGAAGTAAAACTTCTTTACTCACGCTTGACTTGGGCAGTAAGCTGGTGAATGCGTGACGAGAGCGTTACGAAAATTGTCGTCAGAGCGTTACGTAAATTGTCGTCAGCGTTACGGAAAGTGTCGTCGGGCGAGGCGAATGGAAGCAATAATATCGGTAGCCAAGACAACAATATCGGTTGTCAAAACAATAAAAAAAAAGATAGGATCATTTTCAAAGGGTAATAAAACTCTTTTCATAAACTGTCTATATTGACAAAAAAGTTTTGATTATTTTTTGAAGACCAAGTATTTACTTTCACACATATGGATAGATGGAGCTAAAGAAGTTTTACTTCAGACGTGTGGTCTACAGCACACTCGTATTTTTTTAGGGTGATTTAGTGATCAAGAGTTCATTCTATATTTTTGATGCAGTCATCATCCCAATCTTCTCATTAGAAAGAAATATGGCAAGGAAGTTACGTAGGTGAACTTACATTTACACACAATAACCTTCTTAATAGCAATCACAGACCAACAAATCATACAACAGAATTCTCTAAAGTTCAGCTCACGATTTAACAACAAAATTAGTACATCGCAAATCTAGAGGAGCTCGCTAAATTCACACCCTATACAAACATTTGCGCCCGACGAAAATCTTCGCGCGTCATTACGCGGGGGAGCGGGGGGAGAGCTGAGACCGGGCGGAGAATCTTAGTTCAAATCTCTGACATTTTATCTAAATGGCGCCCCGAATGGCGCCTGCTAATGACCCCGAAGAAACGCGCCGACGTTGAGTAACGCGGCTAGCTGTTTGTTTTGTTGAGATTCACGTGTGCTGATTACATTCAATCATTGAGTAGTTGACAAAATCGAAATTAAATTATCAAACAAAATTCCTTCTTTCGTTTCAGAACAATTCATTAATTGGTTTTCCATACAATTTTATTTTTTTATTTATCAACAGTACGTAATTACTAGGTCAAAACCATTTAAAAAATTATGTCATTTTTAGAACAGTCTCTTTTTAGACAGTCTATAAAAAGTAAGTCAGATGAATAAATAAATGACTAAATCTAACTACGGGGCCATGGGAGAGTATCAATTTAGTATGTTTTATTAATTTTTGCGTTTTATGTAACAAATGTCTGTATCGTTTAAATAATGTACTGTTTTGTAATACCCTTTAGAACTAATACATTTCTTCACAGTTTTTTAAATTATTTTTTTCTCTGTCAAATCACACACATCACATCATTGGGTATTATTATTATGGTAGAAGCTAATAAAGAGTAAAACAAGATTGGTGTAGGTCCCGTTAACTGGGGCTTCTACTCATCACAGTGAAGATCTTTTGTTCTACAAGTTTGCTGAAATCGCAAAAAAAATTTTGAAATCTTCATACAAAATGATCAGCTGATTGACCAATTTTGTACATTTTTGTATGGCGCAACGAAATTTTTTTTGCGAATTGACTATGGGTTCCTTGGGGAAAGTTCTTCAGTATGATGATTAGAAGCCTCAGTTAACGGGTCCTAAACCATTTATTTTCCACCCTGTGTAGGTACTGAACACAAAAAAGCAACCAAATCTGATATAGTGAATATAAAAAAAAACAGTCGTCTTACGGCTTTGCCAATAAAATAAATGAGATCTAAATGAATACCAAGTTCTATAGTGGTTACACATTTAGATCTCACTTATTTTATTGGTGAAGCCATCAGCCAACTATCTTGCACATTATATAACGAACTTAGCCACAGTTGAGATACTAGTTACTTCTTAATGAGATAGTATCTTCTTATCAGATACAGCACTTCCTTATAAAACGAAAATACCTACGCGTTTATTTACGTACTCCTTCCCACTGTCAGACAATACACGTAAACATTGGTATTATGGCGCTCGACTTAGCGATTATAACTGCGTACACGGGTGGCATGCGAATTACCGGCGGCAACTATAGGTATAGCGTTCTAGTGCCAGGGTTGACTCGTGAAAATGAAGGTAAAAGTGATGTTTTTTTATTTATTTTACAAATTTGATTGATTTAAGTAAAATAATAATACTTTATATAATATGCGTACTAATCGACCGCACTTAGAACGCATGCGCAACGCTATTTCTGTTAGAGTTACGAAAAATCTGTTTAGGAAATCTCAAAAGTATTGGAAATAGTAGAACACATAATGAATTTACAAAAACAATTATCACAGCTAAGTAAGCTTACTTAGCTTAAGAGTGAAATTCTACTAACTTAATGCTTAAGAGTGAAATTCTACTAACTTAATACATGCAATCTACACACTAATATTATATAAAGAGGTAAAGTTTGTTAGTAGGAAGTAATCTCTGGAACTACTGAACCGATTTAGAAAATTCTTTCACCAGTAGAAAGATACATTAATACTAAGTTATATAGGTTATATCTACGCTCGCGAGCCGCTTGCGGATTACGCACCACTCCCTCTCAAAGACAGTTACAAAAATGATTCCCACGCAAGTGAAGCTGCGGGCAAAAGCTAGTGTTTTATATTGGAGTTTTTTCCTGAAATGACTTTTCTTTGTTTACCGGTAATTATAAATGTCACTTTATGCTTGTCTTTTTTGTCATACATCCATAAAATGGACAATGTTTTTGCGCGACTTATGTTTACTCACGCGGAAAGAAATTGGTACACAGGTACAGCTTGCACAACGGTTTATAAGCGCTCGATGAATGTGATGAGTGACACTCGAGAATACGGCTCTCCTTCGTTTACGGAGTCAGTAAGAAAAAGTATACGCGAGTGCCTGCCTGCACTTTTGCCGAGCTATCTGAATTTGTTGCGCGAGCTGTACACCTACAACTAGTGCGGTCGGTGGCGGCCACTTGCGACACGCAACTTGCGAGAGCTGACTTGAGCGGGCCGTTCAGCGTTGGTATATTTTGCGGTAGGTATAAACAAGTGACGGGGCACTGTCTCGGCTCCCGTTCACAATTATAAATTTGGTGCTGTATTTTTTTTAATAAGGATTCCTACCTGTTCTCGTTCTTCAAGTAAAAGACTTTCATGTTTTGTAACACATTGTGTATACATATTTTTACTATATACACTTCGGTAGTGGTTCGGAACCCTAGGTGCGCAAATTGCACTCAGCCGGGTTTTCAAATATTTTTTTTGAATTCACCGAATATTGTTATTTTATGCCAAACTTAAAGTTCCTAAGTCACCTGTAAAAGATGTAGAATTTTGATGAGTGAGACAGTCAGTCAGTGATAAAAATAATTATTTTAGTACGTCCATATCTCAAGAACGGTAAATAATATTTATGAAAGTTGGGACTCTAGTAGATCAAGTAGGGAGATTTACAAGATACAGAAATTTGCAAGTATGTAGGTTGTACAGATATTAAGTTAAATGTAAGGACAACAGTGCCCCGAAACGGTTTGTAATATATCCTACGACCGGGTTCACCGTATTCCTTTACGAACTTGGCTGACACACTACCGTGTGACTAGATACATATTATAATTTGAATGACAAGCTGCTAAATCTTACGAAGTTATAAGTTAAGAAAAAATGATTTCTTAGTAATTTTTTCTATCAACTTTTCTTATTTACTTTTAGATAGACATCTGGAAAAAGAAAAATAAAACAAACTGTAACCGTTAGGCCTGATACACTAATATCAATACTCGGAATCGATTCAATATCCACAAACCTATATCGATACAATTTCATTAAGGCTCGCTCCACAATAACAGCCGGTACGAAATTTAAATTCAACGGAAATTTTAGCGCTGGCAACACGGCAATCTGGCGCTAGAGCAATTTAGCCTCTAACTGAGTCATTTGGCGCGGGGAAGGGGGCGTCTTCGCGGGGAGGGGCAGATGATTTGTAATTTGTTTTCTGTAGCTCTTAGCTTAGGTAGTCGTGTTGAGAGTGAAACAGTGTAAGTCAAGATTTTAAAAGTTCAAGTCTTTTAAGATCTATTCTTAAAACGAACTAAATGTGGTCTAAAAGGACCTAGTTTTTATATCTTTTATTATCTGTTATTTATATTATAACACTGATGTTATTTTCAAAATAATACAAACATGCGACAATTATTATTATTATTAATTTTAATTGTAAGTACTAACCTGGAAACAATTACAAAATATAAATGTTAAAGTCCTCTTGTTTGGTAAAATATATGTATATTCTAAAGGAGGCTGGGCCACTGCCCCAAGCATTAAGAATTATCATGCATAGAAACTTCTCACTAACACATAGTATTCAAATATTAATTGATTAATTACTATGTACTTATTAATCTCATAGGACTTTCAGGAAATAATTAACAAATTAAAAGTTTTTTTTTTTGTTTTCATTGCAAAGAAAAGACTTTGTGCACGTACTATACTAGGATTTCTACTATTTATTTTTCAGAATTATGAAACAATGAAAACTACGTAAAAGTTTTTTCATACGAACTACTGATGTTTAGCTATTTAGTGTCACATCTTATTAGGTACATTGTTTATACATTGCTGGGGCCGTCGCCAATATTTCATCAAGCCATATCCTTTAGAACGACAAATACTATCCACGCATTTCTTGCATAAGGAAACTAGATACACTAATTTCGCACAAACCTGTGCAGTTCTTTAAGTTCAACTTCCGTAAGCTTTCCTAATTATTTTTAATTTTTTTAGGGTCCCATACAAGGTAGCTAAATTCCTTTAATTACTAAGCCTACGCTGTCTGTCCGTGTGGTATGTTCGACTTTTAAACCGTAACAATTATATGGCTGAAATTTTCGCAAAATATGTGTCACTATGCAAAATAATAAAAACTTTAAAATTATGGTTTCTTGTAAGGAAAATTTCAACTGTCTACCTAATATAGTACATAAAATACCGCCCGCTGACAGGCGGACAGCGGAGGCTTAGTAATAATGTCCATTTGGTCACTTTTTGGGTGTACGGAACCCCAAAAATTAAAAAGTAAATATCTAAAGGGGGTCTCCATACAATAAACATGTATTTTTAAAGATTTTTTATAATTCGTAAAAACGGTAATACATATAACCGTTAAAACAAGTGTGGTTATAGTACCTATTAATCCCAAAGTTAAATAAATAATAATACGGAACCCTAAAAACGGACCAAATGTTAGTCGTCTCCGCGCTAAGGAATCTGAATTGAATGTAAAAAAAAAAACATTTTACTGTCATTCGTGTTGTGGTGGTTCGGAACCCTCGGAACGCGAGTCCAACACACACTTGACTGGTTTTATAATTTTTATTTACTCATAATTTTCAAGATCGCAGTTACATTGTTACTCAGTAGAGACACGTCGGCTGACTGATGCCGCCGCCTCGAGAAAATGCACGTCGTTTCATTACGTTTTCTCGTTTAGAGCGCCAAGATTTATGGCGGAGCACCTTGCCCGCTCCTCCCCTCCCCCAGCGCGCGCTAATACCTGGCGTTTGTCACTAGTTATATGCTGTGAACTCTACTATTGCTTGTAAATAACGATAAGAAAATATGATTTTCCCTTCTTCTATATAAGGTGTAACAAAATTAGCTGAAACTATTTTAACTGGTGCTTCTACCCATGAAACTGAACAACTTTCCCCATGGAACCCATAGTCAAATCGCAAAAAAAAAATGTCTCTCCCATACTAACTCGATCAGCTGATCAGCCAACTTTGTATGGGAAGTTCAATATTTTTTTTGCCATTTGACTATGGGTTCCATGGGGAAAGTTGTACAGTTTCATGGCTAGAAGCACCAGTTAAAATAGTTTCAGCTAATTTTATTACACCTTATATATGAAGGGTGCTTTTTAGGGTCTCGTATCCAAAGGGTAAAAACGGGAACATATTACTGAGACTTCGCTGTCCGTCTATCTGTTTGTCTGTCCGTCTGTCACCAGACTGTATTTCATGAACCGTGATAGCTAGATAGTTGAAATTTTCACAGATGATGTATTTCTGTTGCCGCCGTAACAAGAAATATTAAGAAACGGTATTAAATAAATATTTAAGGGGGCTCCCATACAACAAAAATGATTTTTATAGATATAGGTACGGAACTTGGCCGTTGGACTCGAACTTGGCCGGTTTTTTTAATTAAAAATTTGAGTGCGTTTGGCTGCACCTCACTTGATGGTATATGTTATTATAGGGAATTTACTAACAAATTATTAAACTATAGAAGTAAAAAAATAGGGAGTCCCTATACAAAAAACCTGATTTTTTATAGGTAATAATAAATAACATATATCCAAAACTAACAAAGTGTCAGTCGTACTCGCGCTAAGGATTCTTAACTGAATAAAAAAAAGCATTTTTTTGTCGCTCGCTTTCTTTTTCTTTTCTTTGAATCGATGGTTTGTATGCGCGTATGTCGCTCGCGTTGATGTCTTTTGCGTGTCATCATTACAGCTCATATACGTCCCCACCGAGGGGATCGAACCTACCCTGAATCAGGGCGATTAGGCCTTAGTCGACCACGCGGGCCCAGTGCGGGTTGGTCGACTTCACACACAACCTTCGAGTTTCTTCGCAGGCGTGTGTAGGTTTCCTCACGATGTTTTACTTCACCGTTAAAGCAATCGGTAAGTATGTACGTAAGTTTTTGAAAAACTCATTGGTACATTGGCCGTCCAGATTTGAACCCGGTACCTCTGGTTAGATGGACCGAGTCGTTACCGGTTGAGCCACCGACGCTTTTGCGTGTAATGGATAGGTATCATTGTTTAATTGTGTTGAGAAGTGTGTTCCTACGGAGCGCGGTGCGCGGTGCGCGAGTCTACCTCGCAGTTTTTTAGTAGTTGATGTTATATATAGGCCATTTATTCGTTATTCTATACAAGATTAAATTCTTTGTAATTTTCATTAGATGATGGCATTTAATTTCTGTAATATTTTAAATTATTTGAAATTTCGATATTGAATATATACCAACAAAATGTATATTGTTAAAGATTAAACTGAAACTAAAACTACTCAGACTTGTCAAAAATATATAAGGGGAACCGTCATATACAGGGTAAGTAAACAAAAAAAAATTAAAAAAAAAATTACATTAAGGAGAATTACACTAAAAATATTAACCTACAGATTTTATTCCATAGCTTTATTGAAGACACAGATTTCTACTATAATATCAAATTTCAGCTTTATAGCTGTAATAGTATTTGAGCAAACGGCTGTGACATACTGACGGGATAGACAGACAGACAGACAAACGGACATGGAGAAACTATAACAGTAACAGTTACGGACATGGCGAAACTATAACAGTAACAGTTACGGACATGGCGAATAACAGTTACGGACATGGCGAAACTATAACAGTAACAGTTACGGACACGGCGAATAACAGTTACGGATATAGCGAAACTATAACAGTAACAGTTACGGACATGGCGAATAATAGTTACGGACATGGCGAAACTATAACAGTAACAGTTACGGACATGGCGAATAACAGTTACGGATATAGCGAAACTATAACAGTAACAGTTACGGACATGGCGAATAACAGTTACGGATATAGCGAAACTATAACAGTAACAGTTACGGACATGGCGAATAACAGTTACGGATATAGCGAAACTATAACAGTAACAGTTACGGACATGGCGAATAACAGTTACGGACATGGCGAATAACAGTTACGGATATAGCGAAACTATAACAGTAACAGTTACGGACATGGCGAATAACAGTTACGGACATGGCGAATAACAGTTACGGATATAGCGAAACTATAACAGTAACAGTTACGGACATGGCGAATAACAGTTACGGACATGGCGAATAACAGTTACGGACATGGCGAAACTATAACAGTAACAGTTACGGACATGGCGAATAACAGTTACGGATATGGCGAAACTATAACAGTAAAAGTTACGTACATGACAAAACTATAACTGTTACTCCCTTGATAACCCTAAATACTTGGAATTTTCGGAAGTCCCAAAATATTTTACCTAGAAAAAAAAAACATTTATCGATTTATATACCGGGAGAGGTTGTTCAGAGTGCCGAATGGAAACTCTGTTAAAAATATCGGACGCTATCGTGTTAGGTGTAACAGTGCATGTTTTAAGGGGGGCTCCCACTACTAATACTGAACAACTTTTGTTCTAAAACTGCTGAAACCTAAAAAAAAATGAATTCCCATACAAACTTGGCTAGTTTACTGATCGTTTTGAATGAAATGTTCAAAAAAAATTTTGTCAATTCAGCAAATTGTCGAATTCAATCTATTGTTACTCCGAGTTTGTTGTTAGACACTAATATTATAAAATGCTAGCGCACATTCTGTTTATTTAGCATTGTACAAAAAAGACAATTTATTTTTTTATGATAATACTGGCTGTTTCCCACTACTGCGCTCGCTCAGATCCTGGTGATAAATTTTCTACACCTATTCTCAGACCTACCGAATATACGCAGAAAATTTCATGGAAATCCGTCTAGCCGTTTCGGAGAAGTATGGCAACTAAAACTGTGGCACTACAATTTTATATACTCGTATATAGATAGTCTGCCTGAAGATGGCGTTCGAAACCGGTCGCAGACAACTTGTAAGTGAAGTTTTATTTGTTCTTTGTGGAACCAGTGTAAATATATAACAAAATGTGTTACTATTTTTTTGAAAGAAATTAATTTTGTTAATACATTTCAAGATTTTAAAATGTTTATTTAAAGTACGTGCGTGTTACACTCCTTTTAATAGTCATAAAATATTATAATCACATATACACAATGTTATTTGTAAAAAATATTAACAATAAATACAGGTTGTGAAAAAACTACTGCCGGAAACTTAAACTGGGGTTTCTACTCATCATACTGAACAACTTTCTCAAAGGAACCCATACTGAATTTTCAAAAAAAAAATGTCGACTTTTCATACAAATCTTTCAGATAATCGGCCAATTTTGCATGGCAAGTCCAAAAAATTTTTCGAGAATTCAGTATGGGTTCCTTGGAGGAAGTTCTTCAGTATGATGAGTAGAAACCCCAGATTATGTTTCCGGGAGTAGTCTTTTTACATCCTGTATAATAATTTACTGAATATGTCATTAGTGACTTTGACAAGAGTAGGCCAGTTCACACGGACAGCCCTCGGTCACCAGTATAACGCGAGAGTCAGCCATCGCTCTTTACTATTTCCTTTTAATCACTGGTAATTTTTTGATGGGTTTTTCAAATATCATTTAATTAATTTACATAGTAACTATATCTCCAAATGTTGTTTTTAACACGCTTTTATTAGCTTCACTTGTAACTATGTAAGAAAATCTTGGAATCTTAATTTGACCCACTTCTCGTTCTTTGATTAGGATGAAATTTTGCACACGCTCTGAGTTCTGATGACAATACATGACTAGCTAAGAAACGTCATTACAAATCCAATATGGCGGCCTCCCCAAGATGGCGGACTGGCTGTTTGAAATCCAAATGAAAGGGTTTGCTGTCAGGAATACGAAAAAAATAGTCACGTGACTTAAATCTAATATGGCGGACATCCAAGATAACTACTTAGCGTGTTTACTAAAAGCGTGTTTTATAGTTTTTTAAACTAATTGATGATTATTTTATGTACATGCCATTAAAAACTAAACAAAGAATTGTTATGTTGTTGTGCGCCGCCTACGCCGCCTACGCCGCCGCCGTGGCCGCGTAGCCATCTTGTAACGCGTAGCCGTTTCGTAGCTCACCTGTCCTTCGGTTAAAATTTTCTCAAGAAAACATTTTTTTAGTTTTATAATTCACCTACGAAATCAACCATGTCATTTTTTAAGTTTCCGTACCTCAAACGGTAAAACAGAACCATTACATGATCACTCGTGACTTGTCTTCATTCTGTTATATTCTTTTTTATTCTTGTTTAATACCTATAGATTAAACTAACATTAAATTTGCATGCCAATACCTTTGGTTAAATGTGTGATACTCAGAATTTCTTCCAATAATTTATAATTACCTACCACGTTTAAAGCAAATAAATCATTATCATTATCATTATCATTATCTGTCCGTTCTTCCGTCTGTCACAGCCAATTTGCTGCGAAACTACTAGACTGATTGAGTTGAAATTTAGTACATATTATATGTAAGTAGGTGACTCAAAGATGGACATGCAACGTAAATATGTTATTTTTAAACATGAGGGCCACTTCTGGGTAAATTTGAAAATAAAAAAAAAGTTATGCAAACTATATCATGTGATATAATCAAATGAAAGGGCTTGTTGTTAGAATCTCAAACATTATTTTTTTTATTATTTTAAGATGAATTGTTTTGAAGTTATTTAAGAAAATAGGCGACCATCCCCTCCCCTTATCTCCGAAAATACTGGGTCTAAAACTTTGAAAAAATCACAGTATAGGAGGTTAAACGCATAAATTAAAGGAAAACCTATGAGATAATCTAATTCCTACCGTTCTTACAGAAAAATTACATTAGTATTTGTAATTTGTATGCTGTGATTTTTTAACCGACTTCATGTGTGTTCGCGGAAAACTTCGCCGTTCATGTACTGATTTTGATGGTTCTTTTTTTATTGGAAAGGAGATATTCGAAGGGTGGTACCATGATAAGGAAACCAGAATCTGATGATGGCATCCCAGAGAAATCGAGGGGAGCCTTAGTTTCCTGTTTGAAGTCGGTTTTTTTTGTTCAAAATTATTAAATGTGGCCTGGCTGCAATGTTTACAAAACACAAATGCATTTGCGGATGGGCATCGCGCTCTGACTTGCTGTCGGTGTGCAGGTGGATATTCGAGGCACCACGCCCTTGACGATATCATCCGCAGGGCTCTTGTGTCTGCAAACGTCCCAAGTGTGTTCAAACCACCTGGCCTCTGTCGCACGGATGGCAAGCGTCCTCACGGCTTGACTTTGGTGCCGTGGCAGAACGGGATGTGCTTACTGTGGGATGCAACCTGTGTATATAAGTACTTTCGCCGCTGGCCACTTGGGACGCACGACGCATGTCGCCGGGGCGTCAGCAGAGTTTGCGGTCATTAGGAAGAAGGAGAAGTATAGCGCGCTTCGAGACAAATGCTTGCTTAGTCCAGTTGCGGTGGAGACAGCGGGGAGCTGGAGTGTGGAGGCTCGTCGGTTTGTGACGGAGATAGGGCGTCGCCTCAATCAGAGGGGCTTTGACTCCCGCTCCGGGTCGTTCCTGGTGCAGAGGCTGTCCATAGCCATTCAGCGCGGAAATACAGCTAGTGTTATGGACACCTTCGCACCAGGGACGACGAGGGTCGGGGTTATTTTAGGTATTGTAGGTATTTTAGCTGTTTTATTTTAGATATTGTAATAATGTTCTTTCGTAAATCAAGTAGTTTTATTATTATTCTAAATGCATTGTTTATTATTTAAATATTCATCATCATCATCTTTCGAGCCTTATTAATCCCAACTATTTGGGGTCGGCTTTAAATGTTTTTTGTCGCCATTCCGGCCTCATACTGGTCAACTCCTGTATTATTTAAATATTATCGTGAATAAAAGTTATGATAAGTTTAATAAGGAAAAAAATATATATTACTAGCTGTTGCCCGCGGCTTCGCCCGCGCAGTACCCGTTTTTTGCCACTTTATTATTTTTTTCTTTCATAATACCTTCTCCTGACAATAATAAACTCAACTATAAAAGAATTAGAGAAAATGTTCCATCCGTTCACGCGTGTTGCGATGACCAAGGGAAATAGAGATTTATTTTTATATACAGGGTGTAACAAAATTGGTATAGGTCCCGTTAGCTGGGGGTTCTACTCATTATACAACTTTTGTTCTACAAGTTTGCTGAAATCGCAAAAAAATTTTTGAACTCTTCGTACAAAACGATCAGCTGATTGACCAATTTTGTGCATTTTTGTATGGAGCATCGAATTTTTTTTTTGAGAATGACTTAGATTGCTTAGGGAAAATTGTTCAGTATGTTGAACAGAAGCCCCAGTTAACGGATCCTACAACATTTTTTTACACCCTGATTATATAGATGAGTAAGTAACTTATAAGTATTAGTGATACGTAACATACAGAGGAACTTTTTGGTACGCCGTTACACACACCCACACTCACACACACACACACACACAGCTTCAAAGTGAACCAAGGCACTTACCTTATTCATAACATACTTGTAAAACAGTCCTGTCTGGTCGATTTGCGACATTATGTTAGTATAAAGCTGTCAAAAATATATTTTTAATGTTCCCTTACATTACTTGGTTATGTATTGTTTGCTTTATATTTTTTACACCAATATGAGTAATACAAACAAATGCATCTCTAACACTTCACAAACACAAAACATTCAATTTATTTAACATTTGATAGTTTTTACTAAAACTTGCTTATCGCACTAACAGTCTCCGATAGGGCTATAATTTCAAAAGGACTTTACTAATTTATCGTTTACGATTACAAAGAGAAAAACACTTTAAAAAACCGACTTCCATCGTGCATCGCAACAACTTCGAACAATTTTGCATTATTATTTTTGGTTTTTGTTAATTTTCTAATAAAGTACGTACTTCACCGATTTTGATAAAATTTATATGGGACCACACTGGAAGCACTGGCTTTCAAATAAAAAATAATCATCAAAATCGGTTCAACCAGTCAAAAGTTCTAAGGTAACACACATAAAAAAACATACAGTCGAATTAAGAACCTCCTCCTTTTTGGAAGTCGCCTGAAAAGTATTACTATTTTATCTATCACAAATAAGTCACCACATTCAACCACATCAACTGTCCGGTCGGAAATGAAGAGTCTTTCCGATGGTGTCCAGTTGCCTGTGGGAAAGAAAACTAGTTCCAATAAAACGCCATCGAAACCGGTTCTTTAAGATATTGTAATGTCTCTTCTTGTGGAAAACTAGTTTATTATCACAATCGGCGGCGGCGGCGACCCCAAGACGCCGCTGGACAGCGGTCAGCGTGGGAAAGGGGTGCCGGCGAGGGGTTCACGCTCGCACTACTGTCAGTTTAATTACAAAAAAAATCTTGATTAAGCAACTTCATAAAAGGATGAAGATTTTTGGAATGGCACAATATTCGTGTATTCTAGTCTATGTGACCTTCTAAACAAGTGTACCAAATTTTATAAGTTTATGATTGTTTGTGTGTATGTTTGTCTATGTATTTCTCAGAAGCTAGGAATCAAATAACACACTTTTTTATTAGATTAAGGATATTTCAAATTAGGGAACAGTGTAAGTTGCATCAAAATCAGTTTAGAAGTTTTCAAGATGTGGACTGTAAAAGTGGTGCGATCAACACACTAGAGCCGCCAATAGAAATAAATAATTTACTCATTCTTATGGACTTTAATTGAAATCATTGAGTATTTTGCGCACATAGGGGGCAACACCAATTGTATAATTGTTATTTTATAACTGTAAATATTAGCAAAAAGTTATTTTTTGTACAACTAATTAGAATGACCACTTTTAGCAGAATCGGTTGGACGGACTCACATTAGAATACATTTTTTTTATATATGGAGAAGGGCGAAGGTGATTTCCAATGCTTTATCATAAATTTGTGCATGAATAACTTTCATTTTGCATAAATAATCGAGAAATTCTGTTGGATAGAACGACCGGACAGCCTCATATTAGATATCACAAATTATTTTAATCTAAAGTTCATTATCATCATCATCATATCAGCCAAAAAACGTCCACTGCTGGACAAAGGCCTCCCCTAAGGATTTCCACGACGACCGGTCCTGCGCTGCCCGCACCGAAAAACGTGTCGTAGGCAGGCCTCCCACGCGGTAAGTTATAATCGCATTATAAGACTCTTTAAGATAAGATTGAAAAGTTTTTTTATTATCTGCACTTAATACTACAGCTACCTTGCCTGCACAGGCGAAGATAGTCACGTTCCACCAGGTGGGCCGTCAGCGTCGATTTCAGTCCTTAAAATAAAAGGCCATCAGCTTTTTTGCTACATTAAACATTGAAGTTAATCTAAAAGCCAAAGCCATGACGTTTAAAGTGGTCCCAAATGTAATATATTATGACCTCAAAGCACTGCAACGTACCCTGAGAGTTGATAACTTCGGTAAGATGACTTCTAAAATCATCATCATCATCTTAACAGCCGAAAAACGTCCACTGCTGGACAAAGGCCTCCCCCAAGGATTTCTACTACTTCCAAAATAATAGGTCTTTATCTATGAAATTGCCGATTCAGTTTTGAAGTTCAATGCCAATTTTTATTGAAAATAAAAAAGTTATTGTTTTTATATTATTGACCCTATGGTGACACTACTTACGGTCTTTTATAAGTAACTAGGCAATGGAAAAAAGGCGTTTCTTAGTGGTAAGATAGGGCAATTTTTTTACTCGTTAATTTTCTTGAATTTTCCTGAAAGTGACGAAATCTTATGCGGGTTATTTCGAAATATGACATTAGTAACGAAGAAACTGCTGGGATAACTCTAGAGCTTTCAAATTAAAAATGTGTATTTTTGCCTCAATAAAGGCGATTTTTTCAGGTGAAAAAACCCGACTTCATGGGGTTAAAGCCACCGAGCTCTTAAAATAAGGAAAATGTTTATTATTATTATTATAACAGCTCATATACATCCCCACCGAGGGGCTCGAGCCTACCCTGAATCAGGGCGATTAGGCCTTAGTCGACTTAACTTAGGAAAATGTTTACCACCATTTAATTTCTAATAGTCTAATGCTATTTTGAGAATAAATTTTGTTTTAATAACTATTGTTCTTAATATTAATTTTCATATTTAAACTGTTATATAAAATCGGCAATTTCATAGATAAAGACCTAATATTTGCTTCTGATTTTAACTAAGAGTGTTACTGAAACTTTTACAATGCTCATTCCTATTTACAAAACAATAATCTAATTAGAAACAAGTATAACTTCAACCACCTAGCGGTGAGTAGACGAACTAAAGGATCATGAGTGGTTCGCGCCATCTAACTTGGATATGATTGAGTTATTAAATATAGTGCCATCTGTGGTCGAGTAGTGCCAACTATAAAATATAAAGTTAAAAAACTAGGATTTAAATTTAATTTGGTTCATTTAACAGAAATATTTATTTTTCATAAGTTTAAAAAAATTAAATAATGCGAATCCTTGCGGCCGTTCCAGCCAACCTTTCTTAATAAAGATACATTTATATGATAGTGCTTGAATCAAGCGTTGAAATCACCTAACTTTCACATTTCTCAAGTTATACTCAAATGATGTTTTCAATGGCCTTCTTTATCTATATCTCCGGTTAGGTAAAGTCGACTAAAACATAAATGTAAAAGGGAGCCAAGTTCGATACAAAAAAATTACAGAAATCTACATGATACCAAGTTCTATAGTGGTTTCTTAAATCATAGCTATGGGAATTAAAATATAAGTATGTATTTCAAACTTCTCCAAACAATAGAGAACTTACAACGGTTTTCATTTGCTTAAAATAATATTATTGTTATGTTCTGTGCTATTAAATGATTTAACTTGGTAAGTTTTCACTATCAAGTTATATCCCAGGTTGGCGTTTATTTTCGAAAGTAAGCTTTGCTTGTTTGGCAGCTTGACTATTGAAACTATTTACGCCTAATAATCTACTGAAATGCCAAACAAGTTTCTAGGTCACCTGGAACAACATATATTATTTTATTAATGATAACAGTAAGGAAATATGTTTTTTTATTCACAATTGTGGAGCTCTTCATTCACAATTTTGCAAGTCAGACTCGCAATTGGCCGGTTTTACGAATTTTTTTTTTGTATACATCTAGTAACTTTTCTCGATGCCAAATTTTAAGTTTATCAATCAATCAATCAAACAAGTTACCTGGAAGTGGTCTATATATTTTGATGAGCAGTGGTGATATGGAACCCTTGTTGTGCGAGTACGACTCACACTTGGCCGTTTTTTCGAATTTGTACGTCCAATAACCTACCTCGATAGAAAATTTTAAGTTTCTAAGTCACCTGGAATTAGTCTTGATAAGACTTAAGTGAGTGATTTGTAAAAATAGTGTTTTTCAGTCGTCAATATCTCAGAAATGTGCAATAAATGTGCTAATGAAAATTGTGATTCTAGATGATGGAGGAGGCTTTTCGGAACTCACAAAATCGCAACTGTGTAAGTCTAACATATTTTAAGTTATGGGTAGGTTAAAAATGGCCCGAAATAGTTCGTGGAGCCGGTGTCGTCCCTTTCATTTCGAATTTGGCTGACACACTGCGGTGTGACAGTGATTCGCTTAGTTAGTGTCACTCGCCCTTTGTAAATAACGACACAGCGCGTGGCGCCGCGTGTCAAAGAACACCACCTTAACATCAAAAAACGCTGACACATGTCTGTGTATTACTTGATTCTGAATCTGTAATCTGCAAGTTAACTATTACCTAGTACTCTTTATTGTACTGTGCTATTACAGTATATTTAAATCTTGCATTTTGTTTAAAAGAGTCACGCTTTCTGAGTGATTCGACTTTACGCGATTCGATTTGGTCTAAGTGTATCTACCTATAGGTACTCGCTGTAACGAACTTTTCTATTTGAACTATTTCTCAGTTAAATTGGTTGAATAGGAGGAAAGCTTGGTGTAAACATGCAACTTGACTATCATGAGGAAGGTTTAAATGTACAATTCACCATGAGCCGCTTGCGGCTTGCCCACCGCGCACCATAAGTGGCAAAAACTGGTAGGTAATTATTTAAATTGGAACATAAATGAGAAAATTTTTAATAGATTCTAAAGGAAATAATTAGACTTAGTTATTCGAATTCGATCCAAAAATTCTAACTTGTCTTGTACAGAGTAGTTCTTTTACTTAGTTTTATAATTTACTAGCTTTTGCTCGCGGCTTCGCTCGCGTGGACATCGTTTTTTTCTGTCTGAAGTGGCTCGCAAGCGTGGACATGAGTTTTCTCCAGATTCTTTAGGAACTATATCGGGCTATTTTGATTAGCAGTCGTTTTTATGACTGCCTTTGAGGGTAAGTAGGTAGTGCGCGAGCCGAGCGTAGACATGAGTGTCCTCCAGATCCCCCAGGAACTATATCGGGCTATTCTGATTAACAGTTTATGTCACTTACCACCGCTCAACCAATTCTATACAAAATAAATCACTTCAATCCGTTGCTCCATTGCGACGCAGACGTGCTCGAGCGTGGAAATGAGTTTTCCCCAGATCCCTCGGGAACTATGTCAGGATATGCTGCGTAATTAGTAAAGTCATTTTCCACCTCCTCAACCATCTTTGTGCAAAAAATCACAACAACCAATTGTTCCGTTGTAATGTTAAAAAAATATTCAAAAAAAGTATTTTTTTAGTTTTCTCAATAACTGCATCGGACTATGCTATTTCCACAGGATAAAAAGTAGCCTATCTCCTAGCTACCTGCATTTTAAATTTCATCAAGATTGGTCGAAGTGTTGAAGCGTGAAAAGTATAACAAACAAACGAACACATTTTCACATTTGTAATATTAGCAAGGATTCAAGGTTGCTGAAATATTCAGGTGGTAATATTAACAGATTTTCGTTATTTTTAACGTCATTTACTCCTAAACGAAAGAAAACCCCAGGTTTAAAAAAATACCCTTATTGTTGATGATTTTTATTAAAGTTAAAAGCTATTAGAAACACGAATGAGCAGTTTTGGCTCGATAGAAAAAAATCCTAAAGATAAGTCTGCACCGTTACTTTCAACTCTAGTTATGACTAATATTTAGAAGTAATTTTTTTTTAATATTCAACAATATTTGTTATTATAATATAAATTGAGTAATGTAAGTATTTTTTATACTTTAATTGTAGATTTTGATTGAAACGAAAAAACCATTGAAAAATTGAAAAAGTGTGGTTATTTTCTTTACTCCTTACACGTTATGAAAAAGACAGAGACAAATTAATACCGCACCTTAATACCATTCTACCATGCCCAATGCCTGGGTAAGTCGGTGGTCGTCAGTATCCTGTTCTTACTCACCTAACTAGGTATTGTTGTTATAATTATCTTCCTCATAATAAGGCAGCGGTTAATTATTGTAATAGAGGTTGAAATTGAAATCTTTGACAGGCCTGTTGCACTCCACGCTATTGGCATGAAAATGTACCTACGCCAAAGTACATATTATACAGGCTGTAACAAAATTGGTGTAGGTCCCGTTAACTGGGACTTCTACTCATTACAGTGAATAACTTTAGTTCTACGACTTCGCTGAAATCGTAACAAATTGATCAGCTGATCGACCAATTTTGTGCATTTTAGTATGGTTGAGAATTGTCTATGGGTTCCTAGGGGAATATTGTACAGTATGATGAGTAGAACCCCCAGTTAATGGGTCCTACACCAATTTTTTTGCACCCAGTATATTAGTATAGTAATAACGCCTACGCCGCGCGGCGCCCAGTAGTGAGAAGAAATAAGACTTACGCGATAGAAAGAGAGGCCACTTGTAGGTGAATATAACTGTAGGCTATTAGCGCTGTGCGACCTGATTTTGCACTTTATTGTGTCGTAGCAAGAGTCGCCATTCATTCAAATGATTTTGTGGAGTTAACCTTCTTTTACGTTGTAAATAGTCTTTGTTCTTTGTCGTTGGTCAATTTTTAAATTAAACATCTGTTTATAAAATCAAACAACTTTTCCAAGGGAACCTATATTATATTCGGATCAAAAAAAATACTTTCTAGACAACTGTAACGGGGCAACGATGTTATTTATCCTTCTACCTTTCGATCTATTTCTTCTAGTTCGCATGTGCTGGCACATAGCACTCTATGTGTCATCTGTGACACATTGAATTTGTTTTTAAAAATCAGGAATTCTTTGATTTCCATTCAATATTTTTTCACCATCATTAGCCATTAAATAAATAATAAATATATCTTTTATTTTTGCAGGCAGATCATAACTTTTTTTATAGTAAACAAAAAAAACATATATGTACAGCAAATCTGCCACTATGCGTCTGAACGCAAATAAAACTGACGTCAATAAAATAAAACTAAAATATTAAACTAAAACTATGTATAACCTATGTAAAGGTAGATATACCTATCGCGTTTCGTCATCTTAAATAAAATATACGAAACTGATACTTTCTTAAGACCCATCTCGGGTAAGTTATAATTATGTTTTTATGATGTGTGATATAAATTTAAAGTGTGAAATCCTTTTGTAATTCTTATATATTTCTTTCTAGGCCTTTTATGTCAAAATAAATCTTGAAAGTGTGCACGTATGGTTACTAACGTCCTACCTTACCAACTACTACTTTGCCAACCAACGTGCAACGTTGACCTACCAGCGGCTGTTAATATAAGTTAAGTTCATTATTTTGTCTCCGATTGCAAAGATTCCATGAGTAAAGATTTTGAGGGTTTAATCGCATAATAACACATTTAGGTAGACAAACGCACAATGACACATGGTGTCTACGCAAAATTCAAAATAAATCTTGAATGTGTGCACGTATGGTTACTTTAACCCACGCCCTACCTTACCAACTGCTACTTTGCCAACCAATGTGCAACGTTGACCTACCAGCGGCTGTTAATATGACAAGTTCATTGTTTCGTCTCCGATTGCAGAGATTCCATGAGTAAAGATTTTGAGGGGTTAATCGCATAATGACACATTTAGGTAGACAATCGCACAATGACACATGGTATCTACGCAAAATTCAAAATAAATCTTGAATGTGTGCACGTATGGTTACTTTAACCCACGCCCTACCTTACCAACTGCTACTTTGTCAACCAACGTGCAACGTTGACCTACCAGCGGCTGTTAATATGATAAGTTCATTGTTACAAGTTTTTAATAAACTTGCAATGTATTTATGTTTGTTCGGTGAAATCTTGCAAGTTAAATTTGACCCACTTCCCGGTTTCCGATTAAGCTGAAATTTTTCATGCATACGTATATCGCGTGACAATGCAATATCAAAAGCTTGTACCTAAAAGTTTTGGTTTTTCGAAAATTATTTCGTCTCCGATTGCAGAGCTTCCATGAGGAAAGATTTTGAGGGGCTACTCGCATAATGACACATTTAGGTAGACAAACGCACAATGACACATGGTTTCTACGCAAAATGGCATACGCCAATTGAGCTTAATGATTTCAATTTCACCCAGTAGGTAATAATAATGGTAAAAACTATAGATATAAAAGCGAAGGTTATTAACACTCATACATTAAAATAAAATCTCGAAATTACTTGACATATTATGTAGCTGAAATTTGGGAGGTAGGTATTTTGTAGGTAGGAGACGTCAGCTAATAACGGATTTTGCTACAGAGTCGAATTAAAGGGGTCTAATAGATATCGTATATTTTAATAAAAGTCCTATGTTTTTGCTGTTATGGACCTGAAGATTTTATTATTGTGACTAAATAAGGAAGTGTATACAGTGCCGCAAGCGGCATTGTATCGCACTCGGTTCTGGAACCATAAGTTTTACGGCATAATAGTGACACCGTCTAATATGCCGTAAGGAGTATATGCATGGCGTAATAACGCGACCGTGTAAAGAGCCGTAAAGTTTGTATTGCATAGCACTGTCATTTGTCATTAAACTACTTCTAAAAAGGAGGTTTCTCAATTCGACCGTACATTTTTTATGTGTGTTCGCGGATAACCATATTCTTGATTGATGATTTCTTCTTCTGCGAAGCATTCTGCTTCCCATCGGGGAGAGCCTCGCTTCGCAAAAGAGGCTATTTGTATGATCAATTAAACCTGACCGAATGTAATATCGCTCGCTTCGCTCGCTCATTTACAGTTTTTTAAGATAAAACTTAGTAAAAAAAAACTGTAAGTGTGCGAGCTGTTAGACGAGGTTTCACGGAGCTTGTTTTAAAAAAAACTTTATTGTTCAAAAACTAGATTTTAATTATAAAAATTCACAAATAAATCGATTTTTACAAAATGTGTGAGGAAGGACTGAATTGCGCGGGCGGCGGTCGGGCTGGACTGACTAGGAAAGAAGGTTTCGTCATACAGGCCTATGGAAAATGATGATTAGGCAAATGGAAGATGCATCTATGCGAATATACAGGGTGTAACATAAAGGTGTGGTGATACTTTAAGGTGGGCTTGTACCCATCAAACTGAACAACTTTCTCCATGGAACCCATAGTCAAATCGCAAAAAAAAATGTGGCTCTCCCATACTAACTCGATCAGCTGTGATGCCAACTTAGTATGGGAAGTTCAAATTTTTTTTTTGCGATTTGACTATGGGTTCCATGGAGAAAGTTGTTCAGTTTGATGGGTACAAACCCACCTTAAAGTATCACCACACCTTTATGTTACACCCTGTATATACAAAGGAAAGATATAACAGAGCGAAGCGAGCGATATTAGTTTTGGTCAGGTTTGATTGATTATACAGTCCCCCCCCCATGGGTAGCAGAAAAAGGCGAGTTAAAAAAGTGTCAATTTCTAAAAAAGAACAAGTTTAAGAAAATGACGAAGTTGAACTGAGCGCGGCTAGTAAGCCGCAAGCTTACGGCACTGTAACTGACTGCACTATGTTACCACTTACGGCTATTTAAAATTATTTACTAGTGTGCCGTAAGCTTACGGCATCTTAACCGATCGTAATACGTTACCGCTAGCGGCACTCTATAACCTTCCAATAATTCAACGGTGTAATTCGATGAGACGGGACGGACTAAGGTGGTCAAAATAAGTAACTTATTTTTTAAAATTCCTACGGGATAGGGAATAAAGCGGGTAAAAGCGCGGGGAAAGCTGCAGGCAAAAGCTAGAACTACTATAAAGATTCTATGTTCTAGCATTAATATTCCATAGCTACCAAAATCAAAGAAAAATCTTGATCTATTATAATTAATAATAGAACAATTATTTTAATTAATAATAGGTCAATCGGTTAATTGTTTATGACGACGAGCGAAGCAACTGACCTACAGGGGAATTGTCGTCCGTCGGTCTGCACATGTCGCTGCGGACGATGACTCCACGCACAGGGGCGCCGTAGAGACGCTATCGATAGTTAAACGTTAATGCGACCCCGCTTTATACAGATTCGACAACACGATTTTTTATATTTTGCACTAAAATTCCACTTTTTACATAGTCTAGTCATATGTTTTCTCAAATTTTACGTTAGTAATTGATTTGTTGGTAGGTGGTAGGCTTTATAAGCTTTTGTATATAGATTTACAACAATAATTGATCTCTTTTGGTGATTTCTTTACTTCGTTGTTGCCATGTTTTTCACTATTTATTTGTGTTCTTTAGATTACAATTACATTATTATTTGTGTTCTTTACATTAAAATTACATTATAATTTGTGTTCTTTACATTACAAGATGTTTTCAAGATTCATGACTGGGGTAGATTCGACATCAATATCAACGGCGAGTACATAACCCACCTCCTATTGCTGAAAATATCGTGGTCATGGCTGAGACTATGGAAGACCCAAGTACAATGCTCGATGGCCTCAGTAAAGTCTCCCAACAAGTGGGTCTTAAAATGAACATGGGCAAGATGAAAATTATGTTAAATGTACGTGTCGCATCCACCCCTCTAAAGGTTGGAGACTCTACACTGGAAGTTGTTGACGAATATGTTTACCTGGGACAGACAGTCCAGCTAGATAAGTCCAACTTCAAGAAAGAAATCAATCGACGAATCCAACTCGGCTGGGCAAAAGCTTCCTAAAAGCTTCGCAATATCTTCACGTCCCAAATACCGCAGTTTCTCAAGACTAAGGTCTTTCACCAGTGTGTGTTGACAGTGATGCCTTACGGAACTGAGACATGGTCGCTTACTATGGGCCTCAAAGCTCAAAGCCTTGGCCCAAGGTCACCCAAGGCCCAAGGGCAATGGAGCATGCTATACTCGGAGTTTTTCTGCGTGATCGAATCAGAAACGAGGAGATCCTCAGGAGAACCAAAGTAACCGACATAGCTCACAGAATCGCTAAACTGAAGTGGCAGTGGGCAGAGCACGTAGCTCGTAGAACAGATGACTGTTAGGGCAGTAAAGTTCTCAAGTGGCGAGCGCGCACCGGAAAATGTAGCGTAGGCAGGCCTCCTACGAGACCGACGACCTTGTGATGATCGCGGGAAGCCCATGGATGCGGGCGGCGCGGGGCCGGTCTCCGTGGAAATCCTTAGTGGAAGCCTTTGTCCAGCAGTGGACGTTTTTCGGCTGATATGATGGTGATGAGGCACACCGTGGCTGAACAATTATTTTTTTACGAAGTTTTTCACGAGTTTAGAAATGTTTTTGATTTCCAATTATTTCTCTGAATATTTAAGTAAGAAATGTACATTACTGTACAATATTTGTTATATCCCTGATAATATTTATTAATATGTTACTCTGTTACACTGTAACGCTTGGCATGAGGCGAAGGGGCAGGCAGGAGCCAGTCGCTCGAACAGAAGGAGTTCAGTGCGTCGCGAGATTTATCGACTCTACCGCCACATGTGTCCGGCGCGGGTTCACCGCACGCCATATCGTGACTCCTCAACAACACGTTCATATCGATGCGACGGTGTAATATAAAAGTTGCTCAAGTTTTGTGTGCGGTTAGGTTGGCGATGAATAAGTAATAATTCGGTGATAATTCATGCACTTCAAAATACGTACATCAAACCACGATCCTCAATGATCATTTGTCTTCTTGTTTACTATTAGGTGATTCAAGAGCTTAAAATTGTGCACAGGATAAGAGAAATATCAGCAAAAACATAAAAACTTTTAGATGCAAGGTTTTATTTGAAAAGAGATTTTATACTTGAAAATTAAAATATTCAATACACGTTTCCAAATAAAAAAAATCAAAGAACCTTAAAACCTAAAAAAAAATTAATTATTTTATATTGTTAGCAAGCCCTGCGTTTGATACCCATATCATGGGGGTGCATAAAAAATATCTGACACTGTCATTCTTATTGGATTAAGAATGACGTCACTTATCTAAACTTGCACTATTCTCTGAACTTAACGTGTATAAAAATTTCAGATTAATAGAAAACCGGGAAGTGGTTCTAATTTAGTTTCCAAGATGAATCCCAAAATAAGAGACAGGCAGACTTAGTAACTAACACGGAAAGCTAATATATAGCTTGTTAAAGGGCGCACACGGTATTTCATACAATTCTCTTAAAAAAAATCACGACCCTGGGACGTTGATTCCACCTCCTATACAGGGTGATTTTTGGGTCGTGATCCCAACCATTTTTTTCTGACTCAGTAAATGATTGCGATTCTACCTGTATTTATTTTAATTGAAACAAAGATGATTCGTTATTTACGTATTTTTATTTAAAAATTATTATTGACTTAAAATTCGTGGTCACCCTACTTTTAATTACACCTTTTTATTATTTTTTATAAATAGTAGGGTGAACATGACCTCGAATTATCGCAGTTTTTTTGCTGACTAAAAGTAAAAGTCGCTGGTGTACTGTTAGTCCTAACCTATCGTGATCCTTAGGAGAAAGTAAGTTAAATGCTTCTTTCTTGCTCCACGACCCCGTAATCACCCTGTATTCATCAGATCAACTTCAAAATACCGTAAGGATCTATTGTCACCGACAATACAACTTCATACCAAACTACAAGTCCATCGCACTTCTAGAAGTCGCACTATAATCGTTAACAAAATTTGACCTAAACAAACATACAATTACAAACATTGCGAGTTAAATAAAACGAAATAAATTAAATTGAACGACGACGGACGGAAATAAAAGAAGCAACTGAGCAACAAAAAACAATGGTTACTAAGCAAAAAAGGACTCCTAATAAGAAGTTGGCTAATGAGTTGATCTATTTGGAAGAGAAGCCCTTTTTGCAAACGGACTATCACACTATCTAATATATAAAAATGAATCGCAAAATGTGTTGGTAAGCGCATAACTCGAGAACGGCTGAACCGATTTCGCTAATTCTTTTTTTGTCGAGTTCGTTATTGTCAGGAGAAGGTTTTTATGTAGGGTAGGGTAGGGTAGTGTAGTGTAGGGTAGGGTAGGGTAGGGCAGTGTAATGTAATGTAAGGCGGTACGTAGTTCGCCGGGACAGCTAGTATAATTATAAAGGCGAAAGTTTGTGCGTGTGTATGTTTGTTACTTCTTCACGCAAAAACTGCTGAACGTATCTGGCTGAAATTTGGTAGGTAGACAGATTAGGACCTGGATTAACACATAGGCTACTTCTTCCTACGCTCGCGAGCCGCTTGCGGCTCGCGCACTGCGCACCGTCGAAAAGTCATAGAAACGTTGTCCACGCAGGTGAAGCCGCGGGAAACAGCTAATTTTTAAATAAAAGTGAAGGTAACTATGTTAAAAATTCACAGAGATCAGCTTTTAGGTAAAGAAATAAAATCCTTATACTTTTTTAATTTATGGCTATGAGATTCGAAGCCAATAAGAATCGCAGACTTGGCTTGACAGTAGATCTGATACCATTTTTCAGCGAAATAAATAATTATGACATTTTTTACATTGAATGTTTTTGATGTGGTCTCACTTTTTAGTAGGAAGTCTTGCTTCCATAAATACTGTTGTTATGTTATTTAATTATTGTATATATTTTTAATTTTCTCACTAAACTTGCTTTTAAATCATTGAAGACCAAACTGTTTTTTTTTTACTTTTGTTTATCCTCGACTACATCGTCACTTACTATCAGGTAATATAGTCAAACGCGCTCAAATTTTTATTTATAAAAAAAGTAACTCCCTAAACATGGTCAAACAAAATTGGTGTAGGTCCCGTTAACTGGGGCTTCTACTCTTCATACTGAACAACTTTTGTTTGCTGAAATCGCAAAAAAAAATTTGAAGTCTTCATACATAACGATCAGCTGACCGACCAATTTTGTGCATTTTTGTATGGAGCGTGGTCGAATTGACTATGGGTTCCTTGGGGAAAGTTGTTAGTAAAAGTATGATGAGTAGAAGCCCCAGTTATCAGGTCCTACACCATTTTTTTATACTCTGTAAAACTGAAATTTCAGATTTATATCTTTATACCTACTAAGATAAAAAGGACACTTAAAAGTCACACGAGTAACTTCGAGAACATGGTTAGTCCATTCGCTTCAGACCAGAAGGTTGAAGGTTAGATTCCCGGTGGGGTCAACTTGTAAGATATTTAAATATACGTCAGATACATAGATATATACCTAACACGTTTATTTGTCACTGCAAACACACACTTAGACTAAGACTTAGTAAGTAAGACTCGGTTCGGTTGGTGGAAGGGCATTTTCTGAGCCCGCCTGGCTAGCTACCACCATCTTATTTAAGTCTTGCCGCCAATCATCAGTGTTAACAACATTGCTGTGTTCGTTCTGGCTTGAAGGTAAGAAAGCCAGTTCTCCATCGCATTGGGGAATGTTGGTAAGCCCTCATCCATCTTCGGCATCATCGTAACTTACCATACCATCAAGTGAAATGATGCCAAGGGTTACCAATTTTGAGTAATAAAAAAATGTTTTTTTCGTCTTTTGCTTGGTGATAGTAGTTTCAGCAAAATTTATAATATACGAATTCTAAAGAAAAGTATTTTAAGTATAATTTTTCCAACAAATATCGTACTAATTTAATTTGATTTTATAAAATTTAAAAAAAACATTTCTAAAATAAGAAATAGAACTCTGTAAACTCTTAATTTTGTTTTTGACTACAAGCAAAAATGCATTCAAAGATTTCTGAAAATTTCTTGTCTTGGCCGGGAATCGAACCCATCGAACTACTCCTGGTAGACTGATGATGTAGTGGCTCGCAAGAAGCCGTCAGGACACCGACGCAAGTATCTCAAGATCATTATGTTCAAATTGTTGTTGATACCCCTTTGTTGTTGATTTCTCATTTACTACGCGGACAGCGATGGAGTGGAACTCCTTGCCTGCGTCTGTGTTTCCCGACTCCCACAATTTGAAGATCTTTAAGGCGAGAGTGAATAGTCATTATTTAAGTTTGCGTGTACCATCCTCGACTATTTCGTCACTTACCATCAGGCAAAGTATTTTAAATTAATACTAACATACATTATGGACACTCCCTGCCGCTCTCTAGATTGCGACCTCACCCCCTCGTCACCCAGATTGATACAGATTGGTTACCTAAACACTGGTCACAGCGACAAGGGTTTCCACTATACCGTAATAGATTAGATGGAGACAAAGCTGCGAAGCTTTTTTTAATTGTTTACCAATTGTGAATAAAAAAAATAATAATAATTAATTAATAGCTTATCCTCAACCAATTATATACAAAAAATCACTTCAATCCGTTGCTCTGTTGCGACACTGACGTGCGCGAGGGTAGAAATTAGTTTTTCCCAGATCCCTCGGTAAGCATGTCACGATATGCTAATTAGTAAATTATGTGATTTCCCACCCCCTCAACAATCTCTGTGCAAAAAATCACAATCCATTGTTTCGCTGCAATGTTATAGAAATGAACCAAAAAAAGAGTACCTAATTTTTCAGATGCTATTTTTACGAAATAAAAAATAGCCTATAATGTCCTTTTCGTGACACAAGTTATCTGCATGCCAAATTTAATCAAGATTGGTCGAGGTGTTGAAACTTGAAAAGGTAACAAACAAACAAATTTTAACATTTATAATATTGATATAAGTATAATTTGCTAACTCTTGAAGTCATTTCATTTGATTTAATTTACTTTTATTGATAATTAAAAAAATGTTTAAATGTTTTTTTTTAACGCCATGTTGTAATCCCTACTAATCCCTACTAATATTATAAATGTGAAAGCTTCCCGCAAAAACTACTGAACGGATTTGGCTGAAATTTGGTAGGTAGACAGATTAGGACCTGGATTCAGACATAGGCTACTTTTTACCACGCTCGCGAGCCGCTTGCGGCTCGCGCACTGCGCACCCTCGAAAAGTCATAGAAACGTTGTCCACGCGGGTGAAACCGCGGGAAACAGCTAGTCCCTACTAATATTATAAATGCGAAAGTAACTCTGTCTGTCTGTTACGCTTTCCCGCAAAAACTACTGAACGGATTTGGCTGAAATTTGGTAGTTAGACAGATTAGGACCTGGATTAAGACATAGGCTACTTTTTACCACGCTCGCGAGCCGCTTGCGGCTCGCGCACTGCGCACCCTCGAAAAGTCATAGAAACGTGGTCCACGCGGGTGAAGCCGCGGGAAACAGCTAGTAATAATATTATAAATGTGAAAGTAACTCTGTCTGTCTGTTACGCTTTCCCGCAAAAACTACTGAACGGATTTGGCTGAAATTTGGTAGGTAGACAGATTAGGACCTGGATTCAGACATAGGCTACTTTTTACCACGCTCGCGAGCCGCTTGCGGCTCGCGCACTGCGCACCCTCGAAAAGTCATAGAAACGTTGTCCACGCGGGTGAAACCGCGGGAAACAGCTAGTATGACTATATATATATAAAAATGAATCCCTATTTCCCTTGGTCACGGCATCACGCGTGAACGGCTGGACCGATTTCGCTAATTCTCTTTTGTCGAGTTCGTTATTGTCAGGAGAAGGTTTCTATGTAGGGTAGGGTAGGGTAGTGTAGTTTAGTGTAGTGTAGTGTAGGGTAAGGTAGGGTAGTGTAGTGTAGGGTAGGGTAGGAAAGGGTAGGGTAGTGTAGTGTACCTAGTATAGTGTAGTGTAGGGTAGGGTAGGGTAGTGTAGTGTAGTGTAGGGTAGGGTAGTATAGTGTAGTGTAAGGTGGAACGTAGTTCGCCGGGACAGCCAGTGCTTAATATTTTTTTAATTAAAATTAAAGAGGACAACTGAATAATATTAAGTAATACTATTTCATTTTATAAGGCCTGCCCTTAACACATACCTACCTCTTCTGCTATCAACTCCGACTCCGATGCCGACTACGACAAACCAAACTTGAATTCTCCGACTCCGACTTCGGTTTCGATAAAAACCACCTTCGTTACATCCCTACTACTAGACACTGGTCACAGCGCCAAGGGTGGTCACAATAATTGATAATTTAAATAAAATACCATCACGCAGAGAAATGATACCTAACGATGCAATTTTTATAGAATTGCTGTTCACGAAAATTACATCTAGGTATGTGGACCGACGACCTGGTGAAGATCGCGGAAGGCCGATGGATGCGAGCACCGCAGGACCGGTCGTCGTGGAAATCCTTGGGGGAGGCCTTTGTCCAGCGGTGGACGTTTTTCGGCTGATATGATGATGATATGCTACACTATGAATTCCTTAGACTGTGCCATCGCAAGTAAAGCTATATAGTAGGTTCATCATCATGTGAACCTCAATCCAAAGACGTCCACTGCTGGACATAGACCTCCCACAAGTTGGGGGGGGGGGGGGGGTTTGCTGTAATCGCCAAGCTTGGCAGTTGGGTTGGCGATTGGAATGTTTCATAGTAGCCTCTTACGATCCCTTTAGGAAATGGGGTGGTGGCATTCTAGGACCGCAACACAGGCCAGGATACGCTGGAGTCATGAAATGTAGAGATAATGATTGCTAGAATTTTTATCCAAAGTTTAAATGTTAGTGCTAACATACAGTATATGGACACTCCCATGTCGCTCTCTAGATTGTGACCTCACCCCCTCGTCACCCAGATTGATACAGATTGATTACAATTTGGTTATCGTAACATATAGGATTTCGCCGCCATTTTGTTTGTTTCTTCATCCTTTTCTTGAAATGTCATTTCTGGCCCGTTGTATGAAGTATATCCATGGGTGTGGTTTAGCCATGATTATTGTCTAGGTCGCACACGTCGTCTGCAAGACACCCTTTTTTGATGACTTAACCTCTATTTGGAGATTGCTCCACCGACAATAGCATTAGCTCTTAAATTTGAAGAAGAAAAACCTCTATTTACCAATCGGAGACGGTAGTAGCTCAGTGCGTCTTGTGTAGCTTAACCAACTGTACGTACGGTTATTACCTGGATGGGCCTGACATTTTAGTATGGAGGGTCCATTTTTTTTTGCGAATTGATTATCGGTTCCTTGGGAAAAGTGATGAGTAGAACCCGCAGTTAATGGGACCTACCCCAATTTTGTTAAACCATGTATATAAGGAAGGAGTACTTTTTTTAAATTAACATTTAAGTGCGTTTGACTTTATCTCACCTGATGGTAAGTGACGATGTAGTCGAGGATGGTACACGCAAACTCAAATAATGCCTATTCACTCTCACCTTGGAGATACCTAAATTGTACCATTGTCCTAAACCATTTTTTTACACTCTGTATATATTTCGATGTAAGTATAAGGAGTACTTTTATTTAAAGAAAAAATTGGGTGCGTTTGACTATATCTCACCTGATGATAAGTGACGATGTAGTCGGGGATGGTACACGCAAACTCAAATAATGCTTATTCACTCTCGCCTTGGAGATCCCCAAATTGTACCATTGTCCTACACCATTTTTTTACACTCTGTATATATTTCGATGTAAGTATAAGGAGTACTTTTATTTAAAGAAAAAATTGGGTGCGTTTGACTATATCTCACCTGATGGTAAGTGACGATGTAGTCGGGGATGGTACACGCAAACTCAAATAATGCTTATTCACTCTCGCCTTGGAGATCCCCAAATTGTACCATTGTCCTACACCATTTTTTTACATCCTGTATATTATATTTCGTTTTGTCGATTGTAATCTTGGTTGCGGCAATTTATTAATGGTTATTTATAAAATGTATATCTAGCCTCGGTTGAATCAGTCTTTAGAGAATTGTGACTCCAAAACTAGCAATTAGTGATAAATCATCAGCTTTAATTTGTCACAAACGAAAAATGACATAAATTCAAAATCTGATAATCCCGGAAAATGCCGACATCTTGGAATTCTGCCTCTAATGTAATGACTAATATCCAACCCGCACCCCGCGCACCCCGCGCCCGTCGCGCGGCGAAACGAAACCGAACGAAAATCCAATAACCGAGCCCTCTTCCAAAGTTCTTCCAAAGTTGCACCACTATGCTAACTATTTAGGCCACGCCCCTTACTAGCAGCTAAACGTAATCTAATACCACACTCTTTTAACGCATAGTAACTGTTACCCCGCGAAACGAGATAGCGCTATCCTAACCACATGCATTGTTGTTATAGTTTTAGGATTCCATTCAGAAACGACGTAAGATTTTAGGAAGCGTATTGTAAATTCAGTTTTATCCAGTTCAAATAATGATTATTTAAAGTCGAAAGTAATTTGTTTTGTAACATTTTGGGATAAGTCTCAAGGCGAAATAGCGCACCATTTTTCCGCGAGCGAAACGCTAGCGTAAGGTGACGACGTAAGAGCTATAGTGGCGTAAAAATGGGCAACTTAAGACGTTCTCAAAAAAAAATACGCGCCGTCTAGTTATTCTCTATCGACGTCTTGCACAAGATGGCGGCGCAGAGGCGTTCGGAATTCAAATTTCTCAGAGGAATAGGTGGGGTGTTTATTTTGTAGGATATTATATCTAGTTGGGTCGCTCAGCCGCTGCAGCGCTTTACAGCTTTTGGGCTTTACACCGTCTAGTACAAATCAATGTATTAAAATATAAAATAAACGTAAAGCGGAGGAATAGACTAAACCAAACTTCATATTAGATGTCTATTTGACCTGTAAGTATGTTATTTTTTGCTATATTGACTATTTAGCTCTATCTCGTTTAAGACTATTTATTTCTGTATTTTAAAGTGAAAACTTCTTTAGGCACGTCGTTGGGCATTTTTTGGGATTCGAAAAAAACCATTGAACTCGTGACACCGTGATCGACACCGATACCTTACCAGGAACCCCCGGAGGGTCAAAACTTATATAAAACTCTATTGAGATGGGGAAAAAACCATTGAACTCGCGACACCGTGATCGACACCGACACCTTACCAGGAACACTCGGAGTGTCAAAACTTATAAAACTGTAAATTTTTTTCACGTCGGCACTCCCGGAGTGGTTAGGCTTTTTAGGTAGGCGGTAGTAGGCATGTTAGTACCTGTCAGGACTATGAAACTGTATTCGACATATATTTTAAAATATATCTGTAGGCAGCGGTACCCGCTTCACATCGGGTTATTAGCCGAACAAAACATTCGAGGACTTGATAACGATACTATCAAAGGATTTCAAACCGTAGTAACAAATCATCGTGACGAGTTGTTTCATATTATTTTAAATAAATAAATATTCTGGGACAAATCACACATGGTCATCTGGCCCCAAAGTAGGATTCCCTGTGTTATGGGTTACCAGAGACTGATATACACACTTATATACGTTTAAATACATACATATATAGATATATTTAACACCCAGACACAGAACAAACAAATCTGCTCATCACACAAATGCTTGCCCTGGGTGGGGATCGAACCCACAACTCGCGGATCAGTAGTCAAGGGCACTAACCACTGAGCCACCGAGTCAGTCTTCTTTAATAAAATAGTATTTTCCCACGACATCGACACAGAATGACCTCTTTATCCGTCCGATCTACTCACACTTAACCTACAAGGAGTTTTACGATTTCTATATTCAGTGAATAGATTCGTAAATTATTAAAAAAACAGTTTTATAGAAATAAAAGTAGATATGTGTTGTGCGTCCAGTTTGATCAAATTCTGGTATTAATTTTGAATTTCTTGTGAGAATCCGAGGGATGGGACGAGTTTGTATCGCTCTTGAGGAACCTGTTCCAAGGGACAGGTCTTTTCGTCACCGCAATATAAGGAACATATTGAAGGGTGATTATAAGAAAGGCAAATCAAAAGGTAGCGAGACGAGGACCATATCTAATATTAAATTAGTAAAATCAGACAATCAGAATAAATAGCTCAGAGGGGCTTCGACTCCCGCTCCGGGTCGTTCCTGATGCAGAGGCTGTCCATAGCCATTCAGCGCGGAAATGCAGCTAGTGTTGTGGGCACCATTGCACCGAAGATGACGAGGGACGTGTTATTTTAGGTGTTTTATTTAAGGTATTTTAGATGTTTTATTTTAGGTGTAATTTGTTATTGGTGTGATATTATTTTGAGGACTGATTAATTTGTTACTAATAATTAAACTTCATTATCAAAATAAATATGATAAATTTCCCGTCATTTTAAAATTGTTTTTTCTGTCCATGAAAATGAGTGGAAGTAAGAGAAATTCGCTACATTTTAAAATTTTATGTAAAAATTGGTAAAATTGCAACACAGGCCGCGAACAAAATGTGTGCTGTTTATGGACCTATATAATGCAGTATTATTCTGGATCACAAACTTGGTTCAAGCGTTTCCAGTATGGCAATCTTAACGTTCAAGATGCAGCTCGTTTTGTTTACAAAATTAATTTGTATACAAAATACAAAGAAACTTTTTTCCCGACCTAATACCTAGGTTGTTCCGAAAATTGTTAGCCACAGAATAAATACAATATCTTTTTTCCTGAAACTGTTTGGAATTGACGGCTAATTTTAATACAAATCTCCTATTGGTGAAAAACATTGGTCACCAATGTGTAGTTATTTTTTAAAATATTTTTAAAGATTATCTGTGACTTTTTTTGTTTGCAACAATGAACGTCTCGCGGGAAGCTATTCGTGCTATGATTTTCTATGATTGTAAACGAGGGTTACTAACCTTCAAGGAATCTCGCGAAAATTTACAAAGTGCTTTTGGGGAGTCTGCTCCTGCGTTTGCAGTATTTATTTATTGGTTTCGTGAACTTTCGTTTTCGTTTAAACGTGGTCGGGAGAACCTAAACGATGACCTGGCCGACCGCCAACTGCAGTAACTCATGAAAATGTCATCATCAGGGTAGAGGTGGCTATTGCGGTAGAATAGACACATGACACATGGGGTGATTGAGTCTGAACTGAAAATTGGATCACAGGCAGTTTCCGCCATCCTGTATGAACAACTTAAAGATAGATACCTCATTATCTCACTGAAGAGCAAAAATCTAGTAGGTAGTGTTGATTGGTGCAAATTTATGCTGGAAAAGTTCAAAGGAGGTACTTCGCAAAACGTATCCTACATCCTTACAACTGACCAATCTTGGATCTACATTTACGATCCTCTCACGAAGCAGCAATCCATGCAATGGGTGTTTGAAGAGGACCAGTTGCCCACAAAAGTTTTTCGCCGTCGGAGCGTTAATAAAAAAATGATAGCGCGGTTTTTTTTTCGACGCATTGGACCAGTAGCCATAATTCCGCTACAAGACCGTAGAGCCGTTACTAGTGAATGGTAGTGCGAAGTTTTCCTGTCTCAAGCTTTCGGGGAGTTGAATAGCGAGCGCCCAAGAAGCGGCGTCCGTGGCATTCTTTTTCACCAAGATAACGCTTCCACTCACACAGCTGTTAGAACCATGGACTTTTTGACAACTTCGAAGGTACAAATGTTACCCCATCCTCCGTACTGCCCAGATTTAGCACCGCGCGATTTTTTATATTTCCCGCGGAAAAAAAAAAGCTTCATGGGCGAAAATTCAACACTGCAGACGAGGCCGTCGAAGAATTTCGACGGTTATTTTTCAACCTGCCGCATGATACGTTTTTTTAAATTTTTTGAAAGCTAGTTCACCTGAATGCATATGGGGTTGGAAGAGAATATTTTGAAAAGCTCTAAATAAACTTTTTTCATATTCTAACTATTTTTGGAACAGCCCAAGTATATACACGAAATTAACCAACAATAACAAAATCCAGCACTTGAGAAAAGTTAAATGTTTTAGATTCGATGGCTTTGCTGGCACCGACCTCAAAAAAAATTGTAGGCCCTATAGATTTGTTTCGTATACCTAACTTCGATTTCGTTATTGTTGGTTAATTTCGTGTATTTACATATAAAAATATTATTCCATAACTATAAGTGAATTTCTTTTTGAAGTCGGCTTTTAGTTTATTTTAATACTTTATATTGTGTTTTTTTTATGTGTCGTGATTTTTTCCTTACATCGCTCTTCCCGAAAAGGCAAGCATACTTACCTACCTAGTACCTACATTATAAATGTAGATTACAAGTAGTGATGTAGTTATGGGGCAGGCAAATTGTATGATTAGTCATTTTGCATACGGTCAGGCAAATTGTATAATTCGTCCGTATGTAAACGGTCGGGCAAAATGTATAATTCTGTACGCAGATTGTAAAATGCCGAGCCCGGAAAATTTTAATTATTCTTCCGTATATAAACGGTCAATGCCGAGTAAGGCCAATTGATCAAATGCCGTACGGTACAAAAGCGATGTTAGGTTCGGTCAGGTTTGATTGACTTATTGCCTGCCCTCGCCATCATATAATTTGCCTGACATTTACTTATCTGATGTATAATGATGACGAATTATATAGTATGCCTGCGACACGTAATTATAACAAATCTGCATCCTTAATATTATAAATGTGAAAATGTGGTTGTTTCCTTGTTTGTTACCTTTTCACGCTTTAATTGACCAATCTTGATGAAATTTGGCATGCCGGTAGCCTGTATCACGGAGAAGGACACAGGCTACTTCTTATCCCGTGAAAATAGCAAAGTCCGATGCAGTTCCTGAGGGAACGGAAATAAAACTCTTTTTTGGTTTATTTCTTTAACACTGCAACGAAACAATTGTTGTGATTTTTTGTACAGTGGTGGTTGACGGGGTGGGAAATGACATAATTTACTAATTAGCATATGCTGACACAGTTCCCGAGGAATCTGGGGAAAACCCATTCCCACGCTCGCGTACGTCGGCGTCGCAACGGAGCAACGGATTGAAGTTATTTTTTGTATAGAATTGTTTAAGCGGATGGAAAGAGACATAGACTGCTAATCAGAATAGCCCAACCTGGGATAGGGTTCTGGAGAAAACTCATGACAATGCACAGTCATAAAAACGATGTCCACGCGAGCGAAGCCGCGGGAAAAAGCTAGTTTAAAATAAAGCAATGGGGGTTAATAAATATTGACTAATCACAGACATTTGATATGTCTACTGTACATCCGCACAGCAATCTGGAGGGTGTATACTGTGTAGGCCACGGATCAGATAAATAAGGTTGGATTGGAAATGTGCGCTGGGCAGGCGCGCCACAAGTATGATTAGATAATCATACTTAACCGAAGCACGCCTTCAAACTTTTTATTTACGTGTGGTTGTGTATAACGTACAGACTCTCGAAACGGTGTGAGACACAATTGCAGCCCTGTGTTCTAAGTGTGTTTTGTTTATTAGTGTGCGCAATTCGTGTATGTATCATTATTGCTTGTGTAGTGGAGTTGATGGGTGGGAGACAGGCAGCGACGCTGGTTTTCAAACAAAAGTGTGGCTATTTAAGGTGAGCCAATCCAACCTTATTTATCTTATCCGTGGTGTAGGCTATACAGGGCCAAACTTGCGGGTCAAGGCCGACCGCGCCGCCCGGCCGCCGCGCCGCCTCCGCGCCCGCTGGACACGACCGATTATTGTCAAACAGCGATAGCCATTCACCCCGTGTAACACAAACGAGGTTAACTAGTCACACCCCGTAGGTAGGTAGGTGGGTGCGAAGGGAAACACTTTGGAAACGAAAATAGACGAAGACGAATTAGTTAGTGGTTAGTCCCGAGAAATAATAATTTTCGAAAACCTTAAAAGTTTCTAAGTACAGGTACAATAGCTCTTAATAGGGGATCGGACTGAATCAAAAATAAAATCTGAAATTTAATTTCCTAAATTGCTCTCCTCATGAAGTTTCAAAAAACCTTACTTGTTTTGTTTGTCTATCACGTCTTCAATTTTTATTAAATCAAATTCACAAAATAAGTTCGTCAATGACGCTAAAAATCTATGACGTCACTTGTGGGTATTTCAAACATTTTTACAACAAAATTTCATTTTTGACAGATCAAAAAAAGTAACTCAATGACTAGCAGTCCGATCCCCTATTTCCCCCTTAATTTTTTGCTCGTTTGTTTGTTCCGTTTTCACGCTCCAACGTCTGAGCGGATTTGGATGAAATTTGTTAAGTAGATCGATTAAACATTGGATTAACATATAGATAGACTAAATTTGATCCCGAAAATAATGCATGGTTCCTGTAGAACAGCTTTCGGATAGAGCTAAATTATAGGTGAAGAACGACATAGATAACTTTTTGTCCCAGAAAAAAATCATATTTATCGAGAGATATTCGAAAAGTTTTATTCCACGCTAAAGAGCTGCCTGCGGCTCACGCACCGTGCACCCTAGAATACAGTCAATAAAACTATATATATACGCGTATATAGCGCGAACGAAGTCACGGAAAAAAACTAGTATTCAATTTGCAAAGTTCAATATTGCTCATTTTTCAAAAATTATTAGGAAATGCTTAACCTATGCCGCTATGTTATAATTTTATAAATTTCATATCATTTTATAAATGCGTTTTATTTTTTTGGTGGGTGTCTGAAAACAACGTTTCAAATGGGCAATTTTCTCAGTTGAAGGCTCTTACTTTCTATTATAATTAGAAGGGAAAAACAAAACATAGACGCATGGCCATTGTAGATATAGGTTTGATAGAACAAACATTTTTGCTCTATTGTCATTTATCCAGGGAGGAAACAGGGGACTACGTTGGTATAGATAAAATGGCGCCCGCGTTTTCTCTTAAGAAAGGAGAAGATTTTTATTTCGACTAGGTACTTTTTTGATGTACTAGTATGTTACGCGATATATTCACTGATTGTGATCAGATTTTAATGATTCTTTTTTATTTGAAAGATTATGCCTTTAAGATAGTCCTTATAGGAATTGTTATAAAGTTGAGCTTTTTGAGCAAAATGTTTGTCAATTTAAATAGGTTAAAATTGCAGTGGGAATTGAGTGCTGCCCTGATTTCTCTGATGTCTTTAAAAACATTGAGGATTTGATAATTTTGAACAAAAAAAACCGACTTCAAACGGGAAACTAAGGTTCCTCGATTTCTCTGGAAAGCCATTATCAGATCCTTGTTTCCTTATCATGGTACCATCCTTAGGATATCTCCTTTTAACAAAAAAAGAATCGTCGAAATCGGTTTATAAATGACAAAGTTATCCGCGAACACACACATATACAGGGTCTTCGGCAGATGGTTGAAAATACGAAAATGGGGGATAGGTGGGGTCGCCTCCCACCTATTTTGAGAATTAAAAAAAATCTAGGACTTGTAATTTTTTTTACAGGATTTTTTTTCCTTTTTTTAGAAATTTTGCCATTTTTATACCTTTGAACACATGTAACTTTTTGTTTTTTAAAGCTAGCTCCAAAATTTATAAGATTGTCGGCTCTAAAAAAATTATGTTTGTTTCAAGTTATTGCTAAAAACAAAAATGTGGGCCCCCGAACTTAAAAAAAAAGTTGAACAAAAATTTAAAACTCAACTTTGCGATGCATTTAAAAAAAAAATAATGGGGCTGGAAGGCTTCTGATTTTTTTAAAACATCTCTAAAGCTTAGGCTTTCGAATGGTATATGTAATTTGTTTCGGTATCTTTTTTGTAACCGGAGTTGTTAATTTTTTTTACTCAATTGGACCATGTTGACGAAATTCCACTAGTTACATGTTTTGTGAAATGTATCAAATGCAAAGTTGAAAATAATGTAAATACTTACTGTTGGGACGGTTACAAAGAGCAGGTACGTTTTTTTACATTCTTGCACACACATAATGGCTATCTTTTGTCATTTATTGGCATATTAGAGTTAGCACTTCCATATGCCAATAAAATGTCCGCATATTCCGCATTGGTAAATTGAGCCATTTTAAACCACAACAAAGCCTTAACAAAACGTCTGATAATAACAAAAAGTGACAAACAACAAAAAAACTTAACAAAATCACAAACGTTAATAACGTTAACGTTTTTTTTTTTGTTTTCGTTAATTTCACTTTGCTGTGTTTGTCATTTTGTGATTGATACATTTCACAAAACATGTAACTAGTGGAATTTCGTCAACATGGTCCAATTGAGTAAAAAAAATTAACAACTCCGGTTACAAAAAAGATACCGAAACAAATTACATACCATTCGAAAGCCTAAGCTTTAGAGATGTTTTAAAAAAATCAGAAGCCTTCCAGCCCCATTTTTTTTTTTAAATGCATCGCAAAGTTGAGTTTTAAATTTTTGTTCAACTTTTTTTTTAAGTTCGGGGCCCCACATTTTTATTTTTAGCAATAACTTGAAACAAACATAATTTTTTTAGAGCCGACAATCTTATAAAAGTCTATTAAAAAAAAGATTTTGGAGCTAGCTTTAAAAAACAAAAAGTTACATGTGTTCAAAGGTATAAAAATGGCAAAATTTCTAAAAAAAGGAAAAAAAATCCTGTAAAAAAAATTACAAGTCCTAGATTTTTTTAATTCTCAAAATAGGTGGGAGGCGACCCCACCTATCCCCCATTTTCGTATTTTCAACCATCTGCCGAAGACCCTGTATACTATTTTAACTGGTGCTTCTACCCATGAAACTGACCAACTTTCCCAATGACACCCATAGTCAAATATATATAACTCGGTCAGCTGATCAGCCAACTTAGTATGGGAAGTTCAATTTTTTTTTGAGATTTGACTATGGGTTTCATTGGGAAAGTTGTTCAGTTTCATGGGTAGAATCACCAGTTAAAATAGTTTCGGCTAATTTTGTTAGACCTTATATATACGGTCGAATTGAGAAACCTCCTGCTTTTTTTGAAGTCGGTTAAAAAGAATACCATCGTACGTGGAGTAGCCAGTGAAAGTAGCTCGAGCGGCCAGTGACGCAGCGACTCAGTGACAATGTTGACATGTTACACGGGTAGTTTACGCAGTTCTCATAGATATGATATCAACGAGATCTACAATAGCAGTTCTCATATAAAAGACATCTACAATTACAGTTCTCATAGAAAACACAACAACGAGATCTACAATTACAGTTCTTATAGAAAAGATAACATCAAGATCTACACAATTACAGTTCTCATAGAAAAGACATCAACGAAATCTACAATTACAGTTCTCATTCCATTTCTTTTTTATTTTTCTTTTTTATTTCAGTGACGGACGGCGCGCCGACCGTGTCGCGCGCTACCGATGTCGACACACCCTACAACGGACAACTGGGCCAAGAAACAGTGCGTTAGGTTAGGTACTATTTAATCTCGAACCTTGATTTAAAGGCACCAATGAGAGCTTCAACAATTTACATATTCTCAAGTCCAAAAATTACATGCCAAGTCCAATATAGGCACTTGTCCCACTGTCGACGAGAAAGCGATTAACTATCAACTATTTCCTCGCTCAACCCGTTCAAGAAACATACAATAGATGTAGACCCCGTGTCAATAAAAGAGATACATATATTAATAGTTAATCGCCGTCCGGTCAGCGATTAACTAACAATATATGTATCTCTTTTATCGACACGGAATCTACATCTATTGTATGTTTCTTGAGCGAATAAATAGTCGATAGGTAATCGCTTTCTCGTCGGCGGCGATGGGACAAGTGTCTGAAATGGCTTAAAGCTTCGATCAAAGGCTTAAAGGCTGCCATGTTGTGATAGCAACTGGCTCCAACGGCTGGACGTACCTAAAAAAAGCACATAAAAATATTTTCTACATATGTGTTATCTGGCGTATTCTGTGTTTCACATGTCGGTCTGGCATCAGATATACTTCTTTTTTATCTTTGTCGTTGAAAGCTTTGTTCTTTGTTATATTGCTTGACGTTTTATTAAGCGGCATTGCTTTCATTTTTGTTTTTGGATATTTTGTCGGTGTGTAATTTTTTGTATGTGTCGTTTTTCTTTGTAAGGTAGATACCGTTTTTTCCATTTCGATGTTTTCTGATAGTAGATTTTGTATTTCTTGATCAGCTGATAAAAGATCATTTTTTTGCATCTCAATTTGTTTATAGTTATTTCATTACTTTGGTTGTGTAATTCAATTTCTGGTAGACTAGTATCATGAAAAGTTGAGCTAAGGATATTAAGACTGTTTTCATTGTAATAATAGAAGAAATATCAGCCAAGAATTTGGTTTTATGCGGTTCACGCTGCGTTACATTGTTTATCATAGAATGATGGACCTCCGAGCATTTCCATTTATTCTCATTTTCTGGTATCATAAAATAAAAACGTTCCTCTTCTATATTAGCACATTCAATATCATATGTTAAATTGCATTTTGTACATGTGATAAACTGCCTGTTTATTATTTCATTCGTACATCGGGCACATATTATCGTTGCCATCTTGTTTATATGTTATAAATATCTTAGGTACGTAATATGTCCTATATTTAACAGCTTTAGTATCAAATTTGATGCGAAATGCACTGTTGGTAATGCACGGACCGCAGCTGTGTGACATTGACATTTGACGTCCAGTTGATTACCCGTCAATGGTCAGCAGTCAGCTGAGCGAATACGCACTTCACACTTGCGCAGTATATTATTTTCAAAAGGCATATGTATGTATGTTTACGTTTAAATTTTGGTTTTAAACCGTCGTCTATCAGTATTGTGTTTAGTGGGATTTATTGTTGAAAAAAGAGATTTAAACCAAAAAATTATAATTTGCATACTCTCCAGATGCACAACAAAACTTTAGTTCACTATAGAAATTTTGCCTTAAAACTGTTATATGCTCCAAAAAACTTAACGAGGTTTGACATTTGGTTGTTTTTTTTAAAATTAGTGTGTTTATACAAAGTTATTATAGTGTGGATTTTTTTTTACCCGGATTTCATAAGCGCAAGACACTTTTGAATCATTTTCGTGACTATATTATTATGCACTTTACTATACAAAATTTAAAAAACCCACGGAGGTAATGTTGACATGTTACACGGGTAGTTTACGCAGTTCTCATAGATATGATATCAACGAGATCTACAATAGCAGTTCTCATATAAAAGACATCTACAATTACAGTTCTCATAGAAAAGACAACAACGAGATCTACAATTACAGTTCTTATAGAAAAGATAACATCAAGATCTACACAATTACAGTTCTCATAGAAAAGACATCAACGAAATCTACAATTACAGTTCTCATTCCATTTCTTTTTTCTTTTTCTTTTTGCCTTTTTTAAGGCATCAACGAGGTCTACAATAACAGTTCTCATAAAAAAGACATCAACGAGATCTACAATTACAGATCTCATAGAAAATAATCAACGAGATCTGAAATTACAGTTCTCATAGAAAAAATAACAACAAGATCTACAATTGCAGTTCTCATAGAAAAGACATCAACGAGATCAACCATCACAGTTCTCATAGAGAAGACAACAACAAGATCTACAATTACAGTTCTCATAGAAAAGACATCAACGAGATCTACAATTACAGTTCTCATAGAAAAGACATCAACGAGATCTACAATTTAAGGTCTCAAAGAAAAGACTAACAAGATTTACTATTATAGTTCTCATAGAAAAGACAATAACGAGATCTACAATTACAGTTCTCATAAAAAAGAAATCTGCGAGGTCGGATAATTTTGTCTGGACTTTACTGACGCCTTTAGGTTTTTTCAGGTCGTTTGTTTTGACAAAAATAACCCAGTAATGGTCAGTCAAAATGCTAGGTATTCTCATAGGTACCTTAGTGTATGACGTTAGACTAGCCGTTTCCCGCGGCTTCACCTGCGTGGATAACGTTTCTATGACTATTCGAGCGTGCGCAGTGCGCGAGCCGCAAGCGGGTCGCGAGCGTGTAAAAAAGTAGCATATGTGTTAACCCAGGTCCTAATCTGTCTACCTACCAAATTACTTTAGTCTATTGTGGCAGGGCTTATGAAGTGAGTGCGATGGATGATATGATGTGGAATCTTGTTCGCAACTCGCAGTAACTTGTGTCCGCGTGTGCGCCAGTAGTAGTGGACTCTGTCGGGTCGTCGGGACGGCTAATTCTGCCGGCCAGTCTCCCTCGCCGTGATTGCTGTTTACTAGCTGCTTTATTGGCATCGTCTCACTGTACCTATATAGCAGGGCTATGGAGTGAGTGTGATGGATGATCTGATGTGGAATCTCGTTCGCAACTCGCAGTAACTTGTGTCCGCGTGTGCGCCAGTAGTAGTGGACATCTGTCGGGTCGTCGGGACCGGACGGCTAATTCTACCGGCCAGTCTCCCTCGCCGTGATTGCTGTTTACAAGCTGCTTTATTGGTTGTAACGTTGCGTGTTTACCGCGCGCGCGCAACCGTCATGGTTTCTCATGTAATGTGGGTAGGTCTAAGTGTTTCTATAGGGTAAGGTTGCCAGTATTGGGTCACTTTATTTTTGACTGCCGTAAATTACAAACCACATCACTTAGGAATCATCATCATATCAGCCGAAAATCGTCCACTGCTGGACAAAGGCCTCCCCCAAGGATTTCCACGACGTCCGGTCCTGCTCTGCCAGCATCCATCGGCCTCCCGCGATCTTCATCAGGTCGGCGGTCCTCCGCGTGGGACGCCTGCCTACGCTACGTTTTCCGATGCGCGGTTGCCACTCGAGAACTTTACTGCCTGCTACTACTATGTGCCCTGCCCACTGCTACTTCAGTTTAGCGATTCTGTGAGCTATCTCGGTTATTTTGGTTCTCCTGCGGATCTCCTCGTTCACTTAGGAATAACAGTAGTAATAGACATATTTTATGTTTTTTATAACACAACAATGGTAATACGGCCCCCTAATTTCACGAGTCCATCGCGGATTTGGCAGGTTTTTTGTGTTTTTCCTTTTTATGCGCTCATAACCTACATCGATGTCAAATTTCAAGTTTTTGTGTCACCTGGAAATGTTCTGTACCTATATTTTGATGAGAAATGGTGATACGGAACCCTCGCGGCGCTAGTACGACATACGCTTGGCCGCTTTTAAAATGTTCCCCTTGTATACGCCCAATGACCACGCTGCCTAATTTCACGTTTGTAAATCATGTGGAAATTGTATATAGTTTTGATAAGTGAGTGAGTCAGTGAGTCAGTCAGTCAGTCAGTCAGTCAGTGAGCCAGTCAGTCGGTCAGTCAGTCAGTGAGCCAGTCAGTCGGTTAGTAAAAAATAGTGATTTGATATTATGTCCACCTGCCGACGGCCGCTGCTAAATCAGCCGACGGAATATATTTTTATAGTATCTCTCTAAGTTCAATCCACCGGGGCACTCGAGCCTACCCTGAGCGATCGGGCCTTAGTCGACTACGCGGGCCCAATGCGGGTTGATCGACTTCACACACAACCTTCGATTTTCTTCGCAGGCGTGTGCAGGTTTCTTCACGATGTTTTCCGTCACCGCAAGAGCGTCGGTTAAACGTACTAATGAAAGCGAAATTCGAAACCACATTGGTACGAGGCAGGACTATTTAACTTGCAAGATTTGATTACAGTCACCGGGACAGATGAAACTAAATAACTTTCGAAAAACCCAAAAACTTTTAGGTACAAGCTTTTAATATTGCATTGTCACGCGATATACATATGCATGCAAAATTTCAGCTCAATCGCAAACCGAGAAGTGAGTTAAATTTAACTTGTAAGATTTCATTACAGACACCGCGACAGCTGAAACTAAATAAGAGCTTGTACTTTATAAGCTTACAAAGCAGATATTTTTTTTAGTTTTTATAGAACATTTTTAAGGAAAATCTTTCAGCTTATTATAAATCCTTAAATTGGTTAAAAAGAAAGCCTATGCGCGTAGGTACTGTGACGACCCTTAAGTTATCAAGGGTAACGTAGCTCCTGGGATCCTCGTCTAATCTATACTAAAGACTTCAATAAAATCACTTATTTGTGCGATTTTGTGAATACGTCGAATTTAAAATATTTATTCACTTCTAATGTACCAATTAGTTTTTCAAAACTTACGTACATACTTACCGATTGCTTTAACGGTGAAGGAAAAACATCGTGAGGAAACCTGCACACGCCTGCGAAGAAACTCGCAGGTTGTGTGTGAAGTCGGCCAACCCGCATTGGGCCCGCGTGGTCGACTAAGGCCCGATCGCCCTAATTCAGGGTAGGCTCGAGCCCCTCGGTGGGGACGTATATGAGCTGATATGATGATGATGATGATTCACTTCTAAAAGGAGCTCTGCCGGCTGGCTTATTATTGGAGCGAAAGATTATATTAAGCTTGCATAATTTCAGCTCAATCGGATACCGGGAAGTAAGTCAAATTAAACTTGCAAGATTTCATCACAGATACCGGGACAGGTGAAACTAAATAAAAGCTTGTATTAAAAGCTTATAAAACAGATATTTTTTCAGTTTTTATAGAACATTTTTAAGGAAAATCTTTGAGCTTTTTATAAATCCAACTGCATCCTTAAGTTGGTTAAAAAGAAAGCCATTGCGCGTAGGTACCGTGACGACCCTTAAGTTATCAAGGGTAACGTAGCTCCTGGGATCCTCGTCTAATCTATACTAAAGACTTCAATAAAATCACTTATTTGTGCGATTTTGTGAATACGTCGAATTTAAAACATTTATTCACTTGTAAAAGGGGCTCTGCCAGCTGGTTTATTATTGGAATGAAAGATTAATATAATTGTTACACCTTTTCTAAAATTCGACTCAAAGATAAATATGGACCTCCGTTCTGGCTCAGGGCCCAATCTGGAATGAATCTCAACTGTTCTATCGAGCCTTCGATTTAAAATATTATTCCTAATTTGAAATTGAATCCTTTCCTTTTTTTTTACTTTAGAAAAGATGTAAAAGAGGCGTGATGTCTGAAGCAGAATCATACGATCTCTACTACATTAAATAGATAATTTTAAATTTAAATTAGATATAACAAGGAGGACCTGTGTTGCTCCGCAGCATTAATTTTTAATATTTTATTATTATGGACATTAGGGGTGTGCGGTGGGCGAGCCGCGATCGATGGTGCGCGGTGGGCGACCCGCAAGCGGCTCGCCATCGATGTTGCGCGTTGAATGCTCACACCTAGCTTCCCTCCAACTCAACCAATGTAAGTGTGCAATAGCTCAAATATAAAAGTGTTCTTAGATCAAAACAAACCGCGTACTTCAGTTAGAACTATAGATAGAAACACGTTGAAGTTTGAGAAGGGCGAAAGTTAGGTGATTTCATAAAAAAAATTAAGCAAATCGGTTGGATAGAACTGCCGGATGGACTCAAAATTAACTAGTATTTAATTGTTTTTTTAATTTATTTAAGAAGCGCTAAAAGGTGATTTTTAATTCTTGATGCCAAATCTATGCATAACTTTAATTCAATACCTTTCATTAAAAAAATTAATCAAACTGGTTGGATAGAACGGCTGAAAGGACTTCTAGAGGGAGCGCGGTGCGCAGCTGCTATAGCCACTCGCGGGGGTGATTTTCAATACTTGATGATAAATCTGTGCATCAATACCTATAATTAAAAAAAAAGCAAATCGATAGGATTTCATCAATTCTTTAACATAAATAGATTATATTCTACTTACCAGCAGGTGATACATATGATGCCAAGAGCTTACCAATTCTGAATTTAAAAAAAACTAGGGCCCTTTTCTGGGTGTGTAAATCATGTTGGGGGTTTAATCATAATCGCCACGCTGGATGCGGGCAGCGTAGGACCGGTCGTCGTGGAAATCCTTGAGGAAGGCTTTATTACTTTGTTCATTACAAAATTTTGTTAATATAGTGTTATGTTAGAGTTGCATGTCTTTACCTAACGCACTATTTCAGTGTATCTGAAAGTAAGTAATATAAGTAGGGTATCATCATCATCATCTTCATCATCATATCAGCCGAAAGATGTCCACTGCTGTCCATTTGGATCATCAATACAAGAAACAAAAACCTTTGTTTTGCCAATTTTCTTTCTAAACACGTTACAGTCTCCTGTAAATCGTATCAGCTCAAATACGTCCCAACCGAGAGGGCTCGAGCCTACCCTGAATTAGGGTGATCGGGCCTTAGACGACCACGCGGGCCCAGTGCGGTTTGGTCGACTTCACACACAACCTTCTAATTTCTTCGCAGGCGTGTGCAAGTTCCCTCTCGATGTTTTCTTTCACCGTAAGAGCGTCGGATAAACGTACATATGAAATCTTATTTCGAAAACACATTGGTAAGTGCCAGGGTTCGAACCACGACCTCCCGGACGTGAGGTAGCGATCCTAGCCGTTACGCCACCGACAAAGCTAACGAAGCTACGTCTATTAAATAAATTTATAATACTCACTAATCTCATTATAGTAAGAACGCACCTAAGCACCTAAATAATTTATCATCTACAGATGAAATCCAATTTCAAATCATCTCTAGCGCACAGATCCCTGTTCGCGAGATCAAGGCGTTAACTTCAAATATAATTTTCACACACACCCAAGAAAACCACACAAAGAACACATTCCCCCCTTAACCCCCCTTAGACTCCCTAGGAACTTACATAAGCCTTAACCCCCTACTATCCTCCCCGTGAAATCACCTGCGTCATTAATTCATTTTAAGACGCCGCGCGAACCCTTAGACAGAACATTTGCATATTACAAAGTATGGAAGTTCGCTAACGAGTGGGGGGCCGGGGGGCGGGGGGATGTGGCGGCGTTGTAAGACGGGGAATTGGATGCAGGGCTGGACTTAGAAAGTTCAAAATATGTTTTGGTGACCAAAGTACTTGTGTCAGGAAAACTTTCAGTGTAACTTGAGTGAAACGGTGTATTATCTGTCTGAAGAGTTAAAAAAAAACTTTAATTTATATGCTGTCCATTCATGGAATATTTTATAGTACATTTTTTTTGCATGTTTGCTTAAAAATATCTAAATTTTACAAGGTTTAAGATGAGACATAAAAATCTAACATAATATACAGGGTCTTCGGCAGATGGTTGAAAATACGAAAATGGGGGATAGGTGGGGTTGCCTCCCACCTATTTTGAGAATTAAAAAAAATCTAGGACTTGTAATTTTTTTTACAAGATTTTTTTTCCTTTTTTTAGAAATTTTGCCATTTTTATACCTTTGAACACATGTAACTTTTTGTTTTTTAAAGTTAGCTCCAAAATCTTTTTTTTAATAGACTTTTATAAGATTGTCGGCTCTAAAAAAAATTATGTTTGTTTCAAGTTATTGCTAAAAACAAAAATGTGCGCCCCCGAACTTAAAAAAAAGTTGAACAAAAATTTAAAAGTCAACTTTGCGATGCATTTAAAAAAAAAATAATGGGGCTGGAAGGCTTCTGTTTTTTTTAAAACATCTCTAAAGCTTAGGCTTTTGAATGGTATGTAATTTGTTTCGGTATCTTTTTTGTAACCGGAGTTGTTAATTTTTTTTACTCAATTGGACCATGTTGACGAAATTCCACTAGTTACATGTTTTGTGAAATGTATCAAATGCAAAGTTGAAAATAATGTAAATACTTACTGTTGGGACGGTTACTAAGAGCAGGTACGTTTTTTTACATTCTTGCACACACATAATGGCTATCTTTTGTCATTTATTGGCATATTGGAGTTAGCACTTCCATATGCCAATAAAATGTCCGCATATTCCGCATTGGTAAATTGAGCCATTTTAAACCACAACAAAGTCTTAACAAAACGTCTGATAATAACAAAAAGTGACAAACAACAAAAAAACTTAACAAAATCACAAACGTTAATAACTTAACGTTTTTTTTTGTTTTCGTTAATTTCACTTTGCTGTGTTTGTGATTTTGTTAAGTTTTTTTGTTGTTTGTCACTTTTTGTTATTATCAGACGTTTTGTTAAGACTTTGTTGTGGTTTAAAATGGCTCAATTTACCAATGCGGAATATGCGGACATTTTATTGGCATATGGAAGTGCTAACTCCAATATGCCAATAAATGACAAAAGATAGCCATTATGTGTGTGCAAGAATGTAAAAAAACGTACCTTCTCTTAGTAACCGTCCCAACAGTAAGTATTTACATTATTTTCAACTTTGCATTTGATACATTTCACAAAACATGTAACTAGTGGAATTTCGTCAACATGGTCCAATTGAGTAAAAAAAATTAACAACTCCGGTTACAAAAAAGATACCGAAACAAATTACATACCATTCAAAAGCCTAAGCTTTAGAGATGTTTTAAAAAAAACAGAAGCCTTCCAGCCCCATTTTTTTTTTTTTAAATGCATCGCAAAGTTGACTTTTAAATTTTTGTTCAACTTTTTTTTTAAGTTCGGGGGCCCACATTTTTGTTTTTAGCAATAACTTGAAACAAAAATATTTTTTTTTAGAGCCGACAATCTTATAAAAGTCTATTAAAAAAAAGATTTTGGAGCTAGCTTTAAAAAACAAAAAGTTACATGTGTTCAAAGGTATAAAAATGGCAAAATTTCTAAAAAAAGGAAAAAAAATCCTGTAAAAAAAATTACAAGTCCTAGATTTTTTTTAATTCTCAAAATAGGTGGGAGGCGACCCCACCTATCCCCCATTTTCGTATTTTCAACCATCTGCCGAAGACCCTGTATATATTAGAATTACTAAAATATCACCCAACCTACGTGCCAGGTAGGTACAATATTAATTCAGCAGATGCCTAAGACGAAGAAATGTTTAAGCTTAATTAAATACGAGTAAATGAATAATCCTTTGTCCAGCAGTGGACGATTTGTGGCTGATATGATGATGATGATGAAATGAATAATAATAATCCCCTCGATTGGGAGCTGATGTGATGATGGTGATGAAATGAATAATTGGAAACGCTAAACACGTTAAAAAACCCGACATCAATTACAGCAACCGAGTACAATTTTGTTTTTGTTGTTTTCTGATTTTGATTCAATTTCTATTTAATCAATTTCAAAGAAATATATCCTCATGGGTGGGGCACATAGCTCGTAGAACAGATGGCCGTTGGGGCAGTAAAATTCTCGAGTAGTGACCACGCACCGGAAAACGTAGCGTAGTAAGGCCTCCCACGCGGTGGACTGACGACCTGGTGAAGATCGCTAGCAGCCGCTGGATGCGGGCAGCGCAAGACCGGTCGTCGTGGAAATCTTTGGGGAAGGCTTATGTCCAGCAGTGGACGTTGTTCGGCTGATATGATTATGATGAACGTGGCACCACTGCTACGAGTATAACACAACTAAGCGACCTATGTCGCGAGTGAGTTTTATTTATTTATTTTATTTATTTATTTGTATAAGGCACACCAACGGCATAAATATTACACGTTTCCAAAACATAGTTAGGTCTTATTCTAATACAAATGCTTATTATAGGTGTACACAACATTGACATAAAATTATTATTAAAACAACATGGAAAATACTAACTAAGAAATTAATGAAACAATACTTATAAATTTTGGCAAGGAGTTAGAAAATATATCAATTTGGGATAGTTTAGAGTGATGGTGTTGTAATCCATACACATTCTACAGAAAGGAGAATTCTTACCTATATTGGTTCTAAAGAAGGGAATGTGAAAGACTCTTGACATGGGATATCTCGGATAATTGCTCGGAACAGACAAAGCTATATAGTCAAATACCTCCTCACACTTAATTATGCCCCTAATGCATTTATAAAGAAAGACAAGGCCAAGACGTTTACGACGCTCAGATAGAGTATCAAGCTTGAAGTGTTTTAAACGTAGGCTGTATGGAGTCCTGTGCGAAATGCCCGGTGATACAAAAGCTAGATGCCTGGTGAAAGCCCTCTGCAAAGATTCAAGTTGTTGTGATTTAACAGCATACAAAGGATTCCATGCAACACAGGCGTACTCTAGCTGACTACGCACCAGAGTTTTGTTATTGATGCGTTATATCTTTTCTCTAGCTTCCCTACAATTTGTGGGAGTGATTTCGTGAAATGGGACGGAAGAGTTTAACAGGAAATTCGAACGTTTTTAAGTCCCCAAGACTTAGGTAACATTGGCCATACTGTAAGGCTACTACTGTAAGGCTCGCTTGTTTTCAGGGTTCTAAAGTCAACAAGGAACCCTTCTAGTTTTACATATATCTGTCCGTCTGTCTGTCTATCCACGGCTTAGCTCAGAGACTAATATTACTAGAAAACTGTAATTTGGCACGGATATACCTATTAATCACGCCAACAAAGTGGTAAAATAAATTATTGAAAAAAAAAATTTGGGTACTTCCCCTACACATAAAAAGGAGGTGTTTTTTTTTTGTAAACTTACCCTGTTGTGGGGAGTATCGTTGAAAAGGTCTTTCAAAACTACTGAAGTTTCTCTAAAGCCATTTTTCGATGAAAAAAATTTTGAGTATTACTATACTCAATCATGTCCTACTGGACATATTATAATCAATTAGCTGTCCGCCTGCGGCTACTCCCGTGTTGTTTTCCATTTTCCCGTGGGAATAAGACAATTTCGAGAGCTAAAAACTACCCTTTGTCATATTTCAGGACCTAACCTATACGTGTGCCAAGTTTCATCCCCTAATCGTCTAGTGGTTGCCGCATGAAAGAGTAACAAACATCGACATACTTACTTTCGCATAAATAATACTAGCGGCTCACGAGTGTGGACATTAGTTTTCTCCAGATCCACATCCCAGATCGGGCTATTCTGATTAGCAGTCTATGTCATTCCCCACTCCCTCAACCATCTCTGTGCAAAAAATCACAACGATCCATTGTTCCGTTGCGATGTTAAAGAAATGAACCAGTTCCTTCAGGAACTGCATTGGACTATGCTATTTTTACGCAATAAAAATTAGCCTATGTCCTTCTCCGTGACACAGGCTACCTGCATCCAAATTTAATCAAGATTGGTCAAGGTGTTAAAGCGTGAAAAGGTAACAAACAAATAAACACATTTTCACATTTATAATATCAGTAAGGATTAGTAAGGATTTAAAAAGAAAACTATCACGGCTACGTAGGCTTTCGTAGTTAAGCAGTAATAGTCAACTAACTTAGGATGTGCAGTTGGATTTATAAAAAGTTCATAGATTTTTGGTACAAAAAATATTCTATTACCAGCTGCAAATATTGTTTTTCAAAATATACAGTGCCATCTATTAGCGATTTGCGGTACGAAAAGGACTTAACACCCCACGCTCGGCCGAGTTCTAAAAAACTTCCAGTGCCATTTATTAGCGATTTAGTCAATTTTACTGGAATATTTTATTTGAAATAAATGGTCCATATAAACCGTATGGATTTTACTGGTTTCTTAGTGTTAACATCCCGCGCCCCAAGGACTACATGGTACTGGTAAATACTGCATAAATAAAAAAATAAAAAAATAATAATAATAATTATAATTGCATAAATTGAAAAAAATGCTATGCAATAGCTTTACCGCGGCAGTCCCCGAGTGCCACATGTTTTTTTATTAATGAGTTAGGTACTCATACCAGTTTTTTTTTATTGGCCACCTGTTGTATGTAAGGAACGGATCTCGCCATCAACGGAAACGAACTTTTAGTAATTGTTAGTACTTATTAGTATGCCAGGGTAGCCATCAGTGCTTAGCCGACACTCAAAAACTAAAATTAACTGTTTCGTGAATGGATGATTTTTTTTTATTTATCTGCCTCACATTATTGCAAAACTATTCTGACCAACACCTCTCAGTCCGTCCCTGCTCGCCTCGAAAGCAGAGAAAGATGAAGGAAATGAAAATGTACGTCGCAAAAAGGGGGCGACCCACCCACAACCCCTGCGCGCCCGCGTCGTCGTCAAACCCGAAAATTCTATAAAGAGGGGCTCATAGCCGATACCTTTTGTACGATAAGCCCTCTCTCGAGAGAGAGAGAGGAAGGGGCGGGGGAAGGGACGGAAACATTACTCTCGCAGACATCTCGGAGGCAGTTCTTATCTGTCTTGGGGTAATTTCCTAATGTTTTGAAGGCGGTCGGTGCGGGCGCACCTTTTAGTTTGACGTTTTGAATTGAAAACTTGGAGACGGAGGGGTGCGGAGGGGCTGTGTGTATGTATAGTACCTTCACTTGTTTTCGTTGTTGTGTAGTATGGGTGGGCGTGAAGCAATGCAATATCGGATCATACGTTGAGGTCATTTTATTATACCTAATAAATACAACGACATCAAATTGATATTGTACGATTTAGGCCTTAAGATGGGTCAAATGACAATATTTAATTCAAATTATTGAAAGACAGTGTTAAGCTATCACTGTGGAAAAAATATAGAATATACTTATTGTAATAAAAAATCGATTTAATTTAATTTAATTTAATTATAAAAATATTACCACATTTGATTAATAAAATATACTGTAGACCCTGTTTTTGGCATTAATGGCAAAATTTCTCGAAAACAAATAACTAATGTTGAATGAAACCAACACACAAACATCGGTGATTTTAAAAAAAAGTGTTCAATTAAAATGAAAGGTGTAGGTTTCGTACAATTACAATATTTTTTGAGAAATTTATATATTCATAATATTCAATAAAAACCAAGCGATCACAAGACAGCTGACGAAGACTGCCCGCTAAGAAAAACGAGTAGTTTTGATATTCCATGGACTATAGGCACACCCCGGACACTGCCTACAATGACGGTCGTGAAATGGCATTTCTAAAAACAAATGACGGAGCCAAGAAAATCACGCACAAGTCCTTTACGTTCGAGAACCAAACTATAAACCAATCTGTATTAATCTGGGTGACGAGGGAGTGAGGTCGGAATCTAGAGAGCGGCAGGGAGTGTCCATATTGTATGTTAGTAGTAATATATATACTTTGCTATGGGGGTTCCTAGGAGCGCCAAATCATTTTTTGTACCTTTTTATTAAGGATAAAAGTTTTTATTTGCATCCCTATTATACTAATCAGTGAGTCTATTTAGCTGTAATACTAACTTTAGGATAACCAACCCCTACGTGGTCCTATTAACTTTAATCAAAATTTAGCTAGCTTAGTTAAATTGATACAAAGAGTGCAAGTAGCTATACTAAAATGTGCTAAATGTGCTTGTGATTTGTGCAACGTTTGGCAAATAATTCTTAACGTAGTAGCTCATAAGTTTCTCATATGTAATAGCCTGAAGCACATGCAGCTATAAAATGTGCTAAATGTGCTTGTGATTTACGCAACGTTGACGATTACCTAGTTTATGGTCGTAATATTACCTACTTGTCCTAAGTAATGATTTATTTTCAATAGTTTTTGACAAATTCTTATACTCATAAGTTACTATGTTAGCACTTTTTGCCTGAAGCACGGGCAACTATAAAATTTGCTAAATGTGCTTGTGATTTGTGCAACGTTGACTATTATCTAGTTTATGATCGTAATATGTCCTACTTGTCCTAAGTAATGATTTATTTTCAATAATATTTGACAAATTCTTAATGTATATTGTTCGACCAACAGCTAGTTTATGTCACGAGGTTCGGCCTTCGGAGTATAGGAGGGGTTTCAATATTGAAACAACCACGTCCAGTATGAAAGCGGATTTAATAAATGTTTTTAATATTATAACATGCCCAATTCTTAACTGCATTTCGATAGCGCGTTTTTAAGTACACGTGGTGCCATCTATCAACTTGCTTAGGTACTATACGACTTAACTTTTATAATAGCTTTGTATGAGGCTGTGCTTATACATGCCGCCCGCCAAGGACAAATTTCACTTTGTCCTTAAAAAATACCATTAAAAACTGTTCATTTGGTTCAAGTTAATACACTGTGACAACCAAAATCATGATTTTAAATATTTTACAATGAATATTAAAAAAATGTCTTTACAACCTCATGAGCTGTTAAAAGTAACTTAATTAAAAAAATAGAAAATACAAAGTAACAAATATAATAAAAATAATTTTACGATTTAGGTAATTTTTAATCTGTGACTGGAAGCACACACAACTTTGAGGTTGGTCTTTTAATAACTGAGTTTATTGTTTTTATGGTGACAACACGGGTAACCATATCTAACCCTGGATGCTCCTCAATAATTCTGCCGTAGAGCCAGCGAGCCGGCGGAAGATCAATCTCTTTCACCAACACTACATCACCCACTTTAGGTTGAGGAGTTTGTTTGTTCCAGCGGTACCTGTAAAAGAATTGCGTCAGGTACTCCTTAGACCACTTGCGCCAGAATTCCTGCAACATGCGTTGGGTGTATTGCCATCTTCTAAGTGAGCTTATTTGTGAATTTTCGAAGTTATAATCTGGAGCTAGAATGATTGGCTCACCTACAAGGAAGTGGCCAGGTGTAAGAATCGTATCATCTGCATCACCGTTGATTCTTGTCAATGGGCGGGAATTCAAGCAGGCTTCTACCTGTGCCAGCACTGTTGAAATTTCTTCATAGGTTAGAGTGGATTCACCAATAACCCTCTTTAGGTGAAATTTCACTGATTTCACACCGGCTTCCCACAGTCCACCGAAGTTAGGTGCGTGTGGTGGAATAAAATGCCATGCTGTTCCATTGGTTGCTAGTGTTTCTGCAAGTTCAGGTTGAAGACTTCCTTTTTCTGATGAAAATAATTTCTTAAGCTCCCTCGACGCACCAACAAAATTGGTGCTGTAACGATCCATATGTATAAATAAATATCTATAGGTATTACAGTAAGTCTCGGTAGACTAAAAGGAATCTGTCTATTGGGAAAAACATAACTAAGTTTTATTCGGTCGGGTGAGGATTAACCTCGAGTCGAGTGAATAGACAGTTATTGAAACAAATTAGCTCAGGGATTATTTCCGAGAAGCCAGGCTGCCGCCTGTCGGCCGTCGTTCAAACCACGCGGTGCTCATGTTATAACAGATTGTCTAAGGTAATAAATGGCGCGAAAACTGGGAGCCGGAGCGATATAGGCGCCAGTCTGACTGGGTGCTGGCGGCGACCGACGCTTGCGCAGGCGCCTCGATGTCGGGTGGCTTGGATCACGCCATGTCTATAGGTGTGCGTGCGACTGCCCGCGCGCCGCCGAGGCTGCATCTGTGTGAAAGCTTATAAAACCACGGACGCACGGACGCTGGGGGATTCATTCGAACAGACCACCACAGGGGAAGCACGCATTCAAAGGACAACTGCGAGGACGCCACGCTGCCCGACGACCCCACACATGGGCCGTGTCCATGACTTGTCAGCTAAGTAAGTCAGATGACACAGAAATAGGAAATCTTCGTTCTACGAGGCACGTGAGTGTTTATTTCTTTGAGTTTATGTGTTTTCATTATGTTCCCCAGGTTTCATAGCTTATTTAAATGTGTGTTAATTTCCAGTCTATATTTAATAGGTTTTAATGCATTTATTTCAGGGTTTTATATTTATTTGATTAGGATAGGTAGTTTGTAGGCCCGCAGTTGGACAAGGGATATGATAACCGTAGCCACGTTTGTAAGATGTGGGAAGTGCTAAGTCCACTGCTGGGGTATCTGTCCAACAGAGACTGATGATATCATTGCTGTAGCAACGTTTGTAGGATGTGGGAAGTGCTAAGTCCACTGCTGGGGTATCTGTCCAACAGAGACTGATGGTATAACTGCTGTAGCAACGTTTGTAGGATGTGGGAAGAGACTGTCCACTGCTGGGGTATCTGTCCAACAGAGACTGATGGTATAACTGCTGTAGCAACGTTTGTAGGATGTGGGAAGTGCTAAGTCCACTGCTGGGGTATCTGTCCAACAGAGACTGATGGTATAACTGCTGTAGCAACGTTTGTAGGATGTGGGAAGAGACTGTCCACTGCTGGGGTATCTGTCCAACAGAGACTGATGGTATAACTGCTGTAGCAACGTTTGTAGGATGTGGGAAGTGCTAAGTCCACTGCTGGGGTATCTGTCCAACAGAGACTGATGGTATAACTGCTGTAGCAACGTTTGTAGGATGTGGGAAGAGACTGTCCACTGCTGGGGTATCTGTCCAACAGAGACTGATGGTATAACTGCTGTAGCAACGTTTGTAGGATGTGGGAAGTGCTAAGTCCACTGCTGGGGTATCTGTCCAACAGAGACTGATGGTATAACTGCTGTAGCAACGTTTGTAGGATGTGGGAAGTGCTAAGTCCACTGCTGGGGTATCTGTCCAACAGAGACTGATGATATCATTGCTGTAGCAACGTTTGTAGGATGTGGGAAGAGACTGTCCACTGCTGGGACATTTGTCCAACAGAGACTGATGATATAACTGCTGTAGCCACATGCGCAGGAAGTGGGAAGTGCTGAGTCCACTGCTGGGGAGAGATGATATCTATTCTGCAGCGGCTGATATGATGAAATCATCGAGGCCACGTGTGCGGTCAAAGCTTTAGGGTTCCGTGAACACGAGGTCCACTCAGTTCACTAATCTCATTCGGGATAGTACGGCGCTATGCTATCGAAAGGAAGGCTTATTTTATCGAACTGCCTTCACTGCAAGTGCCACGCGGCATTATAAGTTTTAGGGTTCCGTGAACACGTGGTCCACTCAGTTCACTAATCTCATTCGAGATAGTATGGCGCTATGCTGTCGCAGGGGAAGGCCTATGTCATACTTGAGATGGCTGTTTACCAAGCTCCATGCAATATGGGCTAGTTATGTAGTTCAGTGGTTCATAGATATGAACAACTCCTAATTTTACCAAATTTTAGCTAAATCTGTCCACACTTTTATGGGATAAATGTAATGGACTAACAAACAAACTATAGGCGTTCGAGCTTCGCCTATTCTGATACTAATGTAATTTTAGATAGGTAGGTCCTATCTGTAGCTTATCACAAGCATGCCTTGGCAGAATTTCACCTGAATCGGACCGAGCGTTTAGGAAAGTATTGGGCAAACAAACAAATGATTTGGGCGTTCGCGCCTTACTAATAGTGATTAAGTAAGACCGATTATGATGAAGGTAGCCGACCCATCCTGATGGTAACCGTAGCCAGGGTCAGTTAATATGCGCTAGATTTAGAAACTAAATCTATTCTACGGTTTTCGGATATTATGGGCAGTGTTCACGGTGTCCGGGTCCTGTCGGCTCCTATTGCGTCCTGAACTAGCGCCTCGACCAAACACTTGGCTTACACGCCTTCTCGCTTTGACCTGATTGTGATGCCGCGACTATGATTCGCGTGGGTCTCACGGTGGGTTGCGACTGTGTTGGTTCGTTGTTCTTCACGTTCAGCCAACCTATTAAACTGACATTACTTTCGCCCTTTATCAAGGGTTTGCTACGTCTAAAGACAGAGCTTTAACACTATGTATTATTTTGGAGCCGGCGGCACGATGGATATCGTGTCCATTTCGCTCTAGTTATATAGACCGCAGGTCTTTATATCATTATATACAACTGTATGGCACAGTTCCAGGTCTAAGAACCATATTAGTAGTTTATCTACTTAATTCACGTTCCGTGGTGCTCTTCTCACAGGATGAGCGACATTCAAGGCGGAATATCTACTTTATTTTAGTACCTAGTGCTAATATGTATTCGCGATCAATCGCTGTTCGAAGGTATTAATCCTACCTGACGAATAGGGATGGACAAGCTATGGCTGTAAAGACTCAGCTATAGTTCACACTATACACGTATAATAAGGCGCCTCACAAGCGTTTTATATACACTAGCTTTGGGATTTGGGTGGAACATGGCATAGTACACTTTACATTGTCGTGTAGCTTAATTAAATTACACTTGAAGGGTGGTGGACTCTGATCGTGTACCTTAGTGGCCTGCCAGAGACAGTAGCTAGCGGGGCTCACGTAGTAGTAATTATCTGTTTAGAGCTAAAATCGCTCGTTCAATTACTTTGAGTTAGATGTACATTGTTTTAATCACCAAAATAATGCAGTACTGACGTCAGTCAAGTATTACGTTATTCCGAGCACTGGGGGCTAGCTACCCTTCCCAATTTGGGGGGGCCCAAAATAGGGACCAATCACAGTAGGGAAACTAGGGTTCCGCGCGAAATACTTCAAAATTACGGGTTAGACTACATCGTTCGTCCAAACACAACATGATAGATTAATCTCTTAAAAATAACTTGTCATTCGCCTTCAAAAAGACTCTGAGTTACTGCGATCACAATTAGGGTTCTCTAGACGATCTGGCCAAACGTTTAATCGTATTTTAAAATGCAATAAAAATCAAGTATAGTTTACATACTTCTTATAGGTAGATAGTGGTAGGTTGTATGTTGCATGTACGTATGCGTATTATAGGTAGGTTTAGTTACTTATATTTATATTTATATATATTTTAAATAGGCGGGTGGGGTGTTACAGTGCCATTGTCACTCCAAATTTGCTCGCAAAATCCTCTTCTTGCGACAAACCGCTTGAAAGCTTGAAGGAAACCTTGTGTTGATAAATCAGTGACAGCTTCTATGTGTACTGCACGTGTAGACATGCAAACAAAAAGGCAAATATATCCCTTATAGGATTTATTTCCTCGTCCCTTCGTGGTACGTATCTGGATAGGACCAGCAAAGTCCACGCCACTATGTTTAAATGGGCGCGACGGTGTTACTCGTACCGATGGTAGCTGTCCCATAATCTGATTATGTGAGATACCAGCATTTTTAACGCATGAGACACATTTGCGAATATATGCTTTTATTAGTTTCTTTGCCCCTAGGACCAAATATTTACTGTTTATATAGTTTAAAGTGAACTGATTACCTCCATGTAAAATCTGTTTGTGTGCATGGGATATGAGCAAGTCCGTTAAATGTGATTTGTTCGGGATCACTATAGGGTGTTTTGTAAGTAGTTTGGAGTATTCTAGTCTGCCCCCAACCCTTAATATGCCTTTCTCATCAAGAAACGGATTAAGTGTTTTTAGCGAGCTTTTTCTATGTAACTCTTCTTTCTTTTTCAGGGCTTTAATTTCTTCTTCAAAATTATCCCTTTGACATTTCCTAATGCATATTTCCAACGCTTCTTGTAGTTCTTTTGTCTTTAAATAGCCTTTTTTCTTTTCAGGAGCTGATTTTAATGCATTTAGAAATCTCCTGCAATAGGCAATAACTCTGATCAACCGCGAAAAAGATGAGAATTTATCCCACACATTCATATTCTCCATTTTCACATGATGTACCTTCGCTGTTTCTAAGTCAGTACTAATGTCTCTGGGCTTTTCATAGTTGATGTTTTCTTGTGTCAAAAATTTTGGTCCATCAAACCATTGTGAATTGTCTTTCATTTCAATTGGTGTTAACCCTCGTGACGCACAATCGGCTGGGTTAAGAGTTGTGGGAACGTGCGACCACTGATTGGGATTAAGGGACATAAGAATTTCCGAAACCCGATTTGCTACAAAAACCTTCCATTTGTTTGGATGACTGTTCAGCCAAGCGAGCACAATCGTGGAGTCCGTCCACGCATGAATATCACGTTTCCCGATTCCCATTACTTTCGCCACTTCCCCTAGTAACCTTGTTAGCAAGACTGCACCGCATAACTCTAAACGTGGGATAGAGACTTGTTTGATGGGTGCAACTTTGGACTTTCCTGTTATCAAGGAAGCTGTTACCTTACCCTGTGAATCAATAGTGCGAATATACACTACAGCAGCGTACGCCGTTTTAGACGCGTCGCAGAATCCGTGTAATTCTCTTTTAATGTCATCAGATTTGTTTCCAGTCCATCGTGGTACCTGCACTTCAACCAGCTTCAGCAACTCAACCCGGTAAGTATTCCATTCTTCTAGTAAGGTTTTAGGTACTTCATCATCCCAACCAATACCAACTGTCCATAGCTTCTGTATAAGAGCCTTTGCTTTTAAGATACAGGGAGTAATCCATCCTAACGGGTCAAAAAGACGGGAGATGTCAGAAATAATTTTCCTTTTAGTTATAGGTGGTTGCATCGTCGGAAGTTCTACAGAGTAACGGAAAGTGTCGGAGTTCCTGTCCCAGGTGAGTCCCAGTATTTTAATGATTTCATCCATTTTGAATTTAAGTCCTTCCTTTCCATTTTTGTTTTTCTTTTCATTCTCGATTTCCTTCCCTTTTTCTTTACGTTTAATATACTCTAATAGTTCTTTGTTATTACTCGTCCATTTTTGTAGTATAAAACCTCCCTTTTTCAGCAAATCGTTCATTTGTTCGTAGATCTGACTTCCCTCTGCAACCGTTTCGCAACCAGTCATTAAATCATCCATGTAAAAGTCTTTGGAAACTCTTTCAGCAACAAGTGGATAATTACTACCTTCGTCTATAGCGACTTGTTGGAGGGCTCGCACTGCCAAGAACGGAGCTGACGCTGTACCGAATGTAACTCTGAGAAGTCTGTAATCTTTGATTTCTCTATCAGGATCTTCTCTCCACAAAAGTCTTTGACAATCAGCATCGTCTTGGTGAACTTTGACCTGCCGATACATCTTGACGATGTCAGCCGTTAGGCATATAAGTGATGTTCTCCACTTCATTATTAACTGTCGTAAATCTGGTTGTATGGTAGGTCCTACAAGAAGGTTGTCATTTAAGGAAACACCATTTTTTCCTTTTTGCGAAGCATTGAATACTACTCTTACTTTTGTAGTATCCTTGTCTTCACGTACGACTGCGTGGTGGGGTAAGTAAACAGATTCATTACTTTTCAGATGTGATTCCGGTACTTCTTCCATGTGGTCCATATGTAAGTACTCTTCTATAACTTCTTTATATTTTTCTTTTAGAACTATATTTTTCTTTAATTGGAATTCTAACCCCTTCAATCTCTTTTCAGATATAGAACGAGTATCACCCTTTTTGCAGTCCTGATCCCCATCTTTAAAGGGTAAACGAACTACATATCTTCCCTCTTCGTCTCTTTTTGTTGTATTTGTAAATATCTCTTCACATTTCTTTTCTTCTTCTGTGAGTTTTTGTTCTTTAGTGAGATCTACATCAGATTCCAGCTCCCAAAACCTTTTAAGGATATTATCATCTTCTTGGATTTGACAATGAAATGACTTTACACCTTCCACGTGGCCTGATGAGGAGTTAATAACTCCTGATAAAATCCATCCCAATTTGGTAGATTGAGCAACAATCGTACCAATTGGTCCCTTTTTTACTCCTGCTTGTATGACCTGACTGTAAACATCTGCCCCAAGCAACAAGTCCACTTTGTTAGGTGTACCGAATGCTGGATCTGCGAGAGCTATTTCTGCCAATTGGGGCCATTCCAGAGCTTCTACTTTTCTTGTTGGAAGAAAAGAAGTAATCGATTTTAGTACAAATGCCTGCACTGGAATTATTACATTTGGATTGATCCTTGACTTTATTTTGATAGTCACTATAGCCTTGGAGACGACACCTTTATCTCCACCTACGCCAGAAATTTTCCCGTTTATAGGTTTTTTAACTAATCTCAGATTCTGGACAACTGATTCCGTTACAAAATTTGCCTGAGAGCCTTGATCTAATAAAGCTCTCAAAAAATAGTTTTCATTGTTTTTCGACTCGATTTTGACTAAAGCAGTAGCGAGCAAAACCTGTTTATTTAATGATCCTGTTGAAAAACATGAAACCAATGGACCTTGTCCGTCAGAGCTTTTACCTGCTTCACTAAGAGGCTCAGACTTCTCCGATAAACCATCCTTTTTCTCCGAATCTACCTTGACACTAGTTAACTCACTACTAGTATCTGCACCTCGGGGGTGAAGTAATGTGTGGTGACGACGATGGCATAACTTGCATTTCATGTTGTTTTGGCAAGCTTTTGCTCCGTGATTACTACCCAAACAGTTGAAGCACACATTGTTAGATAGGACAAATTGACGACGATTTTCAACAGACTCTTTAACGAATTTCTTACAAGAGTTCAGCTTGTGTGCTTCCGTACAGAATTGACACTGAATCTTAGTTACATGTAAACTTTTGACTTTAGATACATTACTAGCAGCTGTCTGGCTGTTATAATTATTTTGTGAATTTTGGTACCGATTTCCACTTGACTTAGCATCCAAAAACTCGAGAGCCCTGTAACGATTTGTTAAAAACTCTTTGAACTGTATAAAAGTTGGCAATTCATCAGGAGAGCCCTTACTGGTGATTGAAAACTCCCATTGCTTCTTGGATTCTGAGTCGAGCTTCAGTGTAAGGATATGTATAATAATTATATCCCAAGATTTCACATCAATACCAAGGTTAGACAGCGCACTTAAACAATCATTGGTAGTGTCCATCAACTCTTTTAAACTACTAGCCGACTCAACAGTGATGTTCTTCTGGCTCAGAAGCCTTTTCAAAATATAATGAGATAGGTACCTTTTATTGTCATATCTCTCCTTTAGTTGAGTCCAACAACGCTCATAATTAGCGTCAGAAATTGGGATTTGACGTAGTAACTGTTCAGCTTCTCCCGTTAGGTAGCTCTTAAGATAGTGCATTTTGTGAACTTTATCCAAATTTGAATTATTATGTATTAGAGATACAAATAAATCTCTAAAAGTGATCCATTCTGTATATTTACCAGAAAAGGATGGGATAACAATTTTTGGTAACTCTATTTGTGTCGGTTTGGCAGTTGGATCACTTTTTCGAGTCTCTGTGTTCACTTGCTTTTTGTTTTGGAAAAGTATAATAACAGATTTTAACTCAGTTTTGTAATCAAGATAAATTTCCTCTACCTTGTCATAAGTTTCTTCGAGTACGTACTTGTGACCTTTTAATGTTGTACCATGATGTTCAATTAACCCTTTATGATTGGAATTGAAGCTTGCCCACAATTCTTCCAAATTTTCCAATCTTACTTGCGCATAAACCTCAGTTATTCGATCTTTAGGAGATTTTTTATAATTGATATGAGCCTTTTTTATTTTTTCGGCATATTCTGTTTGCAAAGCTAATTTTCCTTCCATCATAATAGATAACTAATACTACAACGCAAATATTGACTAAGGTAAAATACACAAAATTTTAAAAAAATATTCTAAGTCCTAAGTCCGTTCTCGAAAAAATTACAAGTGTTTTTAAACTTTCTTTATCGAAGCTAAATCGGGCATAGATTCCCCGTGTCAACAGACTTTTCGTAATTATTCTAAGTTAGTAATGAACACCTTAAACTATGATAAGAGTTAAGACACGAAAATTTTACTAGTCCAAATAACAATCTTGAAACGGCTAAGTTAAATCTTCTGAAGTAATAAGGTTCAAAATCACTCACAGTTAAAATCCTTTGCACTCACGCACGATCAGTGTAGGTGACGTCAGCTCTGTGATGTCACTGCCCGGCGCCTGTCGTCACCGCCCAACGCGCCTTCCTGGTCCAGTCCTGACAGTGCTGTCACCAGCACTCTCCCGAAGCCACGTACCGGTTGCGCCACCAGTCTTGATCCACTAGGACCGGTTGCTCCTTCAAACCTTGGCTCCTGCTTTCAGCAATCTGTGCCCATCCACAGGTGCTGATATCCTGACCTGGATATCCCCTTTTTGTTCTCGCAAAAACCTCGTCACCGCTATGACGCCTGCCAGATTAATCCGCTCAAATCGAATCGGATTATTCGGCTCGAAGGACCATGTTCGACCAACAGCTAGTTGATGTCACGAGGTTCGGCCTTCGGAGTATAGGAGGGGTTTCAATATTGAAACAACCACGTCCAGTATGAAAGCGGATTTAATAAATGTTTTTAATATTATAACATGCCCAATTCTTAACTGCATTTCGATAGCGCGTTTTTAAGTACACGTGGTGCCATCTATCAACTTGCTTAGGTACTATACGACTTAACTTTTATAATAGCTTTGTATGAGGCTGTGCTTATACAATATTGTATTAGCTCATAAGTCACTATTTTAGCACTTTTTGTCTGATGTACAGGCAGCTATAGAATGTTCTAAATGTGCTCGTGATTAGCGCAACGTTGACAATTACCTAGTTTATGATCTTAATATTACCTACTCGTCCTAAGTAATGATTTATTTACAATAATTTTTGACACATTCTTATTGTATTAGCTCATAAGTTACTATATGTTTGCACTTTTTGCCTGAATAACAGGCAACTATAAAATGTGCTAAATGTGCTCATGATTTGTGCAACGTTGACGATTACCTAGTTTATGAACGTAAATTTAGTTTAGTAGTTTATGAACGTACTTGTCCTAATAAATGATTTATTTACAATAATTTTTGACAAATTCTTATTGTATTAGCTCATAAGCGCTTGAAGCACAGGCTCAGCCTACTTCAGGCACCTATTAATTTGAACCTACTTATTAGTTTTAAAGCAACCCATGTATTATTATTTACCTTGTACAGAATAAATACATTTAATATTGTTATTATTTACTTCAATGATCAAAATATAATGATATAATGCTGACCTGATTACAATAATCACGTAACACAAGCCTGAGGTTCTTTTCGAGTATATTAATATTTTTTGCAGGCCTAGATTTATTCAATTTATTCACGTCGATTCATTCACTGTATAGTTTTTAAGGGTTCCGGAGCCAAAATAGCTAAAAAAGGAATCCAATAATTTTATCATGTCCATCCGTCTGTCTGTTTGTCTGTCCGTATGTCATAGTCAATTTTCTCTGCCGCCACAATTAGGCCTTCAGTAGTGAAACTTAGTACACTGATGTAAAATTATGACCTGAAATGGAAAACATTTAAAAAAGGGTATCCTCCCCTACATGTAAGACGGGGATGATTTTTTTTCATGTAGGGTAATTCTGGGAGAGATGGACCACGTTTTTTTGTGGATCCATAAATTTTGATAAGAAATAAATACAACAAAAAAAAATTTTAGATGAAAATAGTTCTATTAATTTAAATTACCATTACAAAAAATTAGGAAAAACATTAATAGTCCAGTAACTTTATCGCCTGTAAGTATGGGGTAGTATGCGTCAAATCCGGCAGTTCTGATTTTTTGCAGACTTGCTTATGATGTTGGTCTAATGAATAATCCAAGCTTGTGACCTCGAGCGCCGAACGCAACTTTGTCAAAAATCGTAAAAACCGCAAAAAAAATTGTTATTTTTTCAATATTTGGCGATTATAACCCTAAAGAACTAGTTTTTGAAAAAACTTTTTTAGGACGTTTTAAAGTAGACTAAATTTGCTACAATGTGATACTAGAATTGTCTCTGTTGACCCAATAGTTTCCGAGAGTAGGCCTTTCAAAGTTTATCACTTTTTTCGAAATTTGCAATTTTTTTTAAAGGCTTAATTAAACTTTGAAAGGCTTAATCTCGTAAACTATTGGGTCTACAGAGACAGTTTTAGTATCGTATTGTAGAAAATTTAGTCTTATTTAAAAACGTCTTAAAAAAGTTTTTTGAAAAACTAGTCCTTTAGGGTTATAATCGGCAAAATTTTAATAAACAACGATTTTTTTTGGGGTTTTGATTTTTGACAAAGTTGAGTTCGGCGCTCGAGGTCACAAACTTGGATTATTCATTAGGCCAACATCATAAACAAGTCTGCAAAAAATCATAACTACCGGATTTGACGCATACTGTGATGTATAAAGTTACTGGATTATAACCTTCCTATTCTTTTTTGACAATCATAAAAAAATCGTCGAAGTCACGAAGTTAGGAGAGATTTACCAAACAATAATAAATATTTTAATACGTAACTAAACTAAAACCAAGAAAAAAGGAAGAATTTAAACATATTCAGCTATATATCTTATAATTGGTGACGGTATCTCCACACAAATATTTTTGAACTTAGTGCAGCTTTCGTGAGACCAGCATTTGCAAATTTTACACTGTAACTGTTTTCATTAGTACAATTCAAAAAATAAACACTGCTAATATACTTCAAAATGGTTGTCGGTACCTAATCCTATAATTAAGACCAAATTACTATGAATACGTACTATAATACAACTAAAAGAGAAACCTAAAGTGGTCCATCTTTACTTTAAATACGTGGTCCATCTCTCCCTAAAGTTCAAAGATAGATAGAGTAGCCCACAAAAAAAAGTAACGAGCAATATCGAAAAAAAAAGAGGTTATAATACAGTTTAATAAACACAAAGACAAAGCGATGCCGTGATTACTAATGAAAACACGAAATCAATGTACATGGTTCAAGTAACACTGGCTGAAAAAATCAGTGACTGCCAAAACCTTTGAACATTGATAAATTGAAAATAATAACAAAAACGCATCGTTGTTAATTGTCATAGGAAAAAAATAGCTGACAGGAATATTTTAATGTTGCCACTTAAAAAAAATCATCTTGGTAGTTTTTTGAAGGTGATCCCGTCTCTCCCACTGGTCCATCTCTCCCGGAATTACCCTAACTCATTCATCATTAGTAGGGTATCGTTGAATAGGTCTCATAAAATGCATTAAAGATTTCTTTGAATACATTTTTATTTAAATTAGCATTCACAAATTGTCCCCCCTCTTAATTTTTAGGGTTCCGTACGCCAAAAAGTAAAAACGAAACCCTTATAAGATCACTCGTTTGTCTGTCACAGCTAATTTGCTCAGAAACTACTGGCCAATTCAGTTGAAATTAGGTACGCATTTGTAAATCGTTGACCCCAAACAGTGATGTGCAACATAAATAAATTTTAAACATGGGGGTCACTTTTGGGGGGTAAATAAGAAAATAAAAAAAGTTTTTCCAAAAATAACGTCATGTGATTTATCTAATGAAATAACTTGTTGTGAGAATCTTAACCAATTTTTTTAAATAATTCTAAGTTAAATATAGTTTAAAAGTTATTTAAAGAAAATAGGCGAAAATCGACCATTCTTCCCCTCTTATCTCCGAGCTACTGGGCCTAAAATCTTGAAAAATAACAGTATACGAGGTTAAATGCAAAGGTTACAGGAAAATTCATGAGAAGAGCAAAGTATGTACTGAGAGGTTTTATTCTTATTAACAGTGATGTGCAACATAAATAAATTTTAAACATGGGGGTCACTTTTGGGGGGTAAATAAGAAAATAAAAAAAGTTTTTCCAAAAATAACGTCATGTGATTTATCTAATGAAATAACTTGTTGTGAGAATCTTAACCAATTTTTTTTAATAATTCTAAGTTAAATATAGTTTAAAAGTTATTTAAAGAAAATAGGCGAAAATCGACCATTCTTCCCCTCTTATCTCCGAGCTACTGGGCCTAAAATCTTGAAAAATAACAGTATACGAGGTTAAATGCAAAGGTTACAGGAAAATTCATGAGAAGAGCAAAGTATTTTCAGTGTTTCCCGATTCCTATAATTTGGGGATCTTCAAGGCAAGAGTGAATAGGCATTATTTGAGTTTGCGTGTACCATCCTCGACTGCATCATCACTTACCATCAGTTGAGTTGCAGTCAAACACACTCAAATTTTTAATAAAAAAAAAAAAAAAAAAAAAAATCTGGTGGTAGGTACCTCGATAATGTTTAGTGCGGAACCCAATTTGTGTGACCCGGAGTCGCACTTGGGCTGTTTTTAAGTAATGACTTCGACACCCTACACTATGCGTGGTACGACACGCACTTGGCCAATTTTTAAAATAGGTACTTACCACGTGTTTCATTGCTTCAGTTACAAACTGTATAAGAAATCACAGATATAATAAATAAAATAATTAATTCACGCACGAATTTTAAATAAAAAAAATTATACGGGTACCTAACTACTCTAGCTGTAAGTACTGCACGCAACGTTCGCAAATCAACAACAGATTGAATCGAATGAATTAAAGTGAATGTAAGAAAGCACAATTTTTTATTCCACACCAATTCAGAAAAAGTCCGCACCGTACGGTCGGCAAAAAGACAACAACTTGACAATGGACGAAACAGGTTCAAAATACAGGTAGATCTTTCTTACACTTTGTTGAAACATCCCTACTGACGGCGCGTGGTTGCACTGCGCCCCGGTTTCTACGTTTCTATTGTCACAAAAAAATACACTAGAACCGAACATCTTTTTATCAGTTTCTTACCAAAAGGGTATCGGATTAAAAACCAGTTTTTTTTTATAGAAGAAGATTTTATAGTAAACTCGTTGTTCATGTTCATACAATCTGATTTTGTAAAAAAAAACTAGTTTAATTTGAAATATAGAGATAGCGTGGGAATAATAAATCAGGTAGGGAACATGGTTAGAACATAGTAGTTACGAATAGCTTGGTGTCTGATTTAAAACAAGTTTTCTTATAACATCGTGGGAAGAACAGGCAGAGACACGCGATGTAGCCTATAGTCTACCACAGTCCGCTTGCCATGGGATGTTCTAAAAAGATATTAATCATCATAAAACTGTAAAACCATGCCCAAAAATAATCTTGAATTTTCCGTGTAACGGAGTCGGTGTAGGATCTATAGAAAAAAATATTAGAGGGTAATTTTAATTGTTTATTTTCACAGCATAAAGTTTCAGTAATGTTATCATAAATCACCATCATATCAGCCGAAAAACGTTCACTGCTGGACAAAGGCCAATCAAAAAATACTTAATCTTAATTTTTGTCTGTCTGTCTGTATGTTCGCGCATCACGCAAAACTACGAGGCCAATTTTGATAAAATTTTGTATGGTGGTTCCTTATAGCCCGGGTTAACGTATAGGATACCTTTTATCCCGAAAAGTTTAAAAGTTTCCCGTGGGAAAATTCAAAAAATCCACGCGGAAAAAGTCGCGGATACAGCTAGTCAATTATAATTTTTTAAAGAAAAACAATCGAGTTTCTATACAGTGAACTATTCTAAAACCTATTCTATTCTATTCTATTATAAAGTAACCGACATAGCTCACAGAATCGCTAAACTGAAGTGGCAGTGGGCAGGGCACATAGCTCGTAGAACAGATGGCCGATGGGGCAGTAAAGTTCTCGAGTGGCGACCGCGCACCGGAAAACGTAGCGTAGGCAGGCCTCCCACGCGGTGGACCGATGACCTGGTGAAGGTCGCGGGAAGCCGATGGATGCGGGCAGCGCAGGACCGGTCGTCGTGGAAATCCTTGGGGGAGGCCTTTGTCCAGCAGTGGACGATTTGTGGCTGATATGATGAACTATTCTAACAGTGCATTTAATAACATATTTTAGTGTTAATTTAAAAAAAAATTTTGTGTTGATTAAGAAAAAAAAATTGTGTTGATTTAAAAAATATTTTAGTGTTGATTTAAAAAAAAAAATTGTGTTGATTAAAAATAATACTTTAGTGTTACTAAAATATATCTTCACGCCCTAGTCAATGTCGTTACAGCTTGTATAAATAAAATTTACAGATTTCGAGCCTCGCACGACTATCGAGCTCATTGGAAATGAATCTACGGAAATCGAAAAATATTGTGTCTGAGCGACGAGAAAGTCCGGATAAGGAAAAGGTTACAAAATAAAACTACAATGTTGTATGATATCTAAATTTAAATCCAAACCCAAATCCATATCCAAATCTAAATCCTAATCCTAATCCTAAACTGAATCTAAATCTAAATCCAACTTTTTGACTTTTTTCAAATAGGTTAGGGTACAGGGCAAACCCTTAACCCTATCGTCTTTGTTTTAGACTCAAATTGTAGCTGACTAAATTTTCAAGAGGAGCTTTTCTCAATTTTTTTTATATCATTCTTCGTTTCCAAAATATCGAGCGCAAAATTCAAAAATTCGGAAAAGCATTAATTTTTTTCACTATTTCGGCCATAACTTTTTTCGTTTTTGACTTTCTCAAATATTTCTTTTTTTACCTTACAGCTCTCGTGAATGCGCGTCTTTTAAACCTTTTTTTAATTACCATATCTTAACGATTCTCCAAGATATAAGGGGATCGCACTTTTTCGTGAAATCGGAGCCTACACTGGAGCGAACTAAAAGACATTTCCAATTTCAAAACAAAATATCAAATTGAAATTTATAGTTACTGTTCATTGACTGGGGTACATCCCCATTTAAAATTTTAACAGGACAGTTCTGATATTTTGAAACTCACGTTTGTAACCAAACAAATTCTTTAAACCATAGCTTTTAGGTACAAGTTTTATGCGATCAAAGTACTCGTCAATAAGAATCAAACAAGCCTAAACTCGATGGGGTTGTGTCGTGTTATTGCGGAGTTCCTATGGCCACCTTCCAGCTCAAGAATCAGATCAGCTCTATTTTATCACAATATTGCAATGTCACGCGATATACAAATGCATTTAGAATTTCAGCTCAATCGGAAACCAGGAAGTGGGTCAAAATTTAACTTGCAAGATTTTATTACAGACACCGAGACAGGGGAAAATAAATAAAAGCTTGTAAAAATGTAGATAGTGAGTTTCATATAACAATCATAACAAAAAGTGGGATAACGCTTAATGCATCTTTACCTTAAGTGGTGACCTCGAATAATGTTTTGACACGTGATAGGTCCTATCCGTCACTGTTATTGAGACAGGTGCTCTGAGACATGTCACAGCACATTTCTGTCTGCCAACGCGTGACAGTAAGCAAAACTCTGCTCCGTTGTGGTTGGAGCAGAGTTTTTTATGCCCCGTTTTCTATGCGCTAATACTACATCTACTTTTTATTTTTGATCTGAGCATACTATAAATCATTTCTAGTTTTGAGTTCCATTTGTCCAACTGTACTAAATAACAGTAGCCAGGTCCGCCCGTCTCCAGTCTCCTTGGGGAGCGAACTCCATTAATTATACACCTGTCTAATAGTAACGAAGTGTTGCCGCCAGCAGCGCCCTCGCCAGCCGCTGGCAGCCACTGGACATACTTTCACCAAAGTATATATAAGGTGTAACAAAATTAGCTGAAACTATTTTAACTGGTGCTTCTACCCATGAAGCTGAACAACTTTCCCCATGGAACCCATAGTCAAATCGCAAAAAAAATTTGGCTTTCCCATTCTAATTCGATCAGCTGATCAGCCAACTTAGTATGGGAAGTTCAAATTTTTTTTGAGATTTGACTATGGGTTTCATGGAGAAAGTTGTGCAGTTTCATGGATAGAAGCACCAGTTAAAATAGTTATTATAGCGCACAAAATATCAGGTATCCGTTATATAGTGTTACGATTATTTATTGCGTTCTTTGTTATACTGCAAAAATAACTACACGAATTAACTAAAAATTTATTTATTAACAATTAAACTTAACCCCTCTTAGTTGGGTAAAAATGTTAACCTATTTGTCACCCATGGGATCAAGACGAATCAACGACACCTCGCACTTCAAAGTCCATCAAGCCGTTTAGGCTGCAGAGTTTGCCAAAGAAATAAATAAATATATACCTACATACAAACATACACTCAAAAATCATAACCCGCCTTCTGACGCATTCAGTTAAAAAGGAATAGAGAAATTTTACTAATTGACCATACGAGTTGGGGCCTCGGGAAAAGTAGTTTGAAATCACGAGCAGACTTCGCCTCACTGATAACAGCCCTCAATGATAGAAAAAAATCCCAAACATAGGTCTACACCGTTACTTTCAACTCTATTTATTTATTTAATAATTACAACGGGTAATTTACCCAATTACAGTACTAACTCTAGTTATGTATGACTAATATTTTGTGGAATAAATTAAAAAATAAATACAACAATTTTGTTATGATAATGCAAAGTGACTAATGTTATTATTTTTTATACTTTCATTGTAGTTTTTGATTGAAACGAAAAACCATTGAAAAAGTGTGGTTTTTTCTTTACTCTTTACACGTAAAGAAAAAGACAGAGACAACTGTTCCAATCAATACCTCGCCTTCTTCTTCATACAAATCGATTATTGATAACCAGTTTTTATAAACGCAGCGTGTTTTTTTTTTATTGACTATGGGTTCGGTGCTCAGGAAAAGTCGATGAGTATGATGGATAGAATTTTACACCTATTTTTCACATCCTGTTGTAACTAGGTAACCTAGTTATTTCATTAGGTAACTGGTGAAGGAAAACATCGTGAGGAAACCTGCACACGCCTGCGATGAAACTCGAAGGTTGTGTGTGAAGTCGACCAACCCGCACTGGGCCCGCGTGGTCGACTAAGGCCTAATCGCCCTGATTCAGGGTAGGCTCGAGCCCCTCGGTGGGGACGTATATGAGCTGTAATGATGATGATGATATGTCGAGTACCTACTTGTGTTACGAAATGCCGCACAACTTGCATTTCCAACTGGACCTATACATAATAAAAAGTTTGCATCTGTGTCGCACGCTGTACCCGCACTGTAATTACATACATACACCGCTAGCTATGTACCTATATGATTATCGAGTGAGGGGGAGGGGGCGGCGGCGGGCGCGGGCGGCGGCCTAGACAATATTTTAATATTATCCCGCGGCACGAAGTAACGAGCTCGCGAGATGAGATCCAAGATGGCGGGTTTCTTAGCGCGCCGTCGCCGTGGCGCTAGGTTGGCGTGGAGTTGGACTCTGACTGAAATAATAAACAAAACATGGCTTATTGCAATTTAGTTATACTTACCGGTATAAATTACATTTTTTCCGTTGAAAACATAACTACGTTAACTAAATAACATTAAACTAAATCAAAATGAACTATTAAATTAAAACAAACATTTCACGTAGATGAAGTTTCAAGTTTCAGTAGTCATTATTAGACCTTAGCGCCTTTAATAGACGATTCAATAGGGGATCGGACTGCATCAAAAATAAATTCTGAAATATATCTAAATTGCCCTCCTATTGAAGTTTTAAAAAACCTAACTTGTTTTGTTTTTCCATCACGTCTTCAATTTTTAATTGATCAATTTCACAAAATAAGTTCGTCAATGACGCTAAAAATCTATGACGTCATTTCAAACATTTTTAGAACAAAATTTCGTTTTTGACTGATCATAAAAAGTAACTCAAATGACTAGCAGTCTGATCCCCTATTAGTATCGTGGTAGGAGTGTCCTCTCCGCAGACACTGCGCCCGCATTTCGACGCTGCAATACAAAAATGCACAAAACTGGTCAATCAGCTGATCGTTTTGTATGAAGAGTTCAATTTTTTTTTTGCGATTTCAGCAAACTTGTAGAATAAAACTTCAGTTTGATGAGAGGAAGCCCCAGTTAACAGGATCTACTCCAATTTTTTTGCACTCTGTATAAGTGTCATTTTTCTGAGCAAGTTTAGATAGTTTTACAGCCGTAGACCATTAGGGGGCGCTGCAGCTTATGAAATAAAATAAATGTTTGTAAAGAATTTAAATAATCTATGACATACGGACAGCAAAACCTTTTAAAGTAAGTAGATAAAGGCTTTAAATGGGAAAGAGAACTTTAGAACATTTGCTAGTTTAAAGTAATAAAAGAATTTGTTAGTTATTGCTCACCCTTTACATTTAAATGTTTCTTAGTCTTTCTAATTCCTGCAGAGCTACATTCTTGTATCATTTCCGTTGTTCTAAGTCAGATATCACCACACCATCCAATGACCAAACTCTACTGAGGGCCACGTGAGATTGCCCTTTCGCAAAAAAAAATATATTATCCAAATGATTAACCTCAAAATGACCCTTTTCAAAATTCGTTAGGTCGTTATTTCAAAATTTTAAAACATTTTTCAATGATTCTTCAGTATCAAAAACAAATCGTAAGTTGAATAAGTATTAACCAATAAATTAGCTTTCATTAGTTATCATCTCTTTTGGAACATGTAATTAAATCATTTGAGTCTGCAAAGCACTGCAGTGTTTTATCTTTATTATCTTGTTTGTATCCTTTAATTTTTGTCTATTTTAATAATAATCTCATGCCTGTAGCTGAAAAGCTCAAAAAATGCGACCTTAGAGGAGAACAGCCGGACATCCGCCGGGAAGGCATATTTGCCCGGGCTGAAACGGAGACGCTTCGCTCGCGCTCGGTCAATTAATTTTCATCATCATCATCATATCAGCCGAAGGACGTCTACTGCTGGACATAGGCCTCCCCCGAGGATTTCCACGACGACCGGTTCTGCAAATGTAAAAAACGTAGTGTAGGCAGGCCTCTCACTCGCTAGACCGATGACCTGTTGAAGGTCTCGGGAAGCCGCTGGATGCGGGCAATTATTTTTAATTTGTTTTTTTTTTAATAACGAAATTATTATTATTATTTCTGTTTTGTTATTTTAATCCTGAAAATATTATTCTATTAATTACTGTGTATTTGCTTATTCAATGTTGAACAAAACAGCGTTAGGTAGTTAATAGTATTCTTTAAAAAAGAAACAGAGTCTACGTCCATTCAAACGCGGCCGCACACTCGAGTTATACTTGTAATATCGCTGGTAGTTTCGCGAGGGGGGGGGGACAAGAAACTGAGCTGTGGGAAGGGGGGAAAACTCGCAATTTCGCCGCTTACTTATTAACATAATTACCAACCTACTATATACCTATATCTACCATGATGCCGTCGTCGTTCATATTTGTACATATACGTCTATGTGTGTAAGGTTTTAATTAATTAAAGTGGATACGAGAATGTTTGGTTTAGAAATGGATTCTTGAAACTAAAACTAAACGTCTTAAGATTTTCAGAGTGATACATAATTTTCAATGCCACATTCCACTTAAGACCTTATAATGAAGGCTGTAATGTTAATCTTTTGCTTTGTTTTACTACCTCAGTACTTGAACTTGATACTTGATCTGTTGTAAAACAACCGGTCAAAATTTGCATGAGAAACATCATGCCAAAAAAGCACAAAGATGACGCGGGTTCGGTTCCCGGCGGAGGCTAACTTCGTAAGACTCGGATTGGTTGGTGGTAGGTCATTTTTAGGGTTCCGTACCCAAAGGGTAAAAACCGGACCCTATTACTAAGACTCCGCTGTCCGTCCGTCTGTCTGTCTGTCTGTCCATCTGTCACCACTCCAGGCTGTATTTCATGAACAGTGATAGCTAGATTGTCTATTCATGAAATATAGCCTGGTGACCAATTTTTTACAGATGATGTATTTCTGTTGCCGCTATAACAACAAATACTAAAAATTAGAAAAGTTAAAGTCGCCATACAAAAACGTATTTTTTCAAACGTGAAGAAACTAGAGCCATCTAGTATGATGGTACGGAACTCTTTTTGCGCTGTTCTAACTCGCACTTTACCGGTTTTTAAGCCCACCTGACTAGCTACCTTCATCTTATCTAAGTCTTGTCGCCAAACAAAACAGACAGCCATAATAATTTTCGAAAAAATTCCAGGACGTAAACTATATGTGCGCCAAGTTTCATCCCGATTCGTCCAGTGGTTGAAGCGTAAACGGGTAGGTACAAACATCCATACGTATAATTTTCCGCGTTTATAATATTAGTAAGGATTTATATCCTAGCGTTTCTAACAATCTTATAACGAGTTCTATATGTACTTTGTGGTGATAATACACCACAAAGTAGATATAGAACTAAGTAGTCTATGTCCTATTCCAGGACTTAACCTATATATGAGCCAAGTTTCATCCCGATGCGTCCAGTGGTTCAAGCGTAAAAGGGTAGATACAAACATCCATACGTATAATTTTCCGCGTTTATAATATTAGTAAGGATTTATATCCTAGCGTTTCTAACAATCTTACAACGAGTTCTATATGTACTTTGTGGTGATAATACACCACAAAGTAGATATAGAACTAAGTAGTCTATATCCTATTCCAGGACCTAACCTATATGTGCGCCAAGTATCATCCCGATCCGTCCAGTGGTTGAAGCTTAAAAGGGTACAAACATCCATACGTACAAACTTCCGCGTTTATAATATGTATTAGTAAGGATTTATATCCTAGCGTTTCTAACAATCTAACAACGAGTTCTATATCTACTTTGTGGTGTAATATATACCTGTGTAGATATATCTATTGCAATTTCCAATTTTCCGTAACCGGAAGCGGAAGGCGGCGCGGCGTCAAGTGTGTAAGAAGTTCCCCGCGCCCCGCCCTGTCCCCGCACTCGCCTCATCTAACTCGGAGCACGGTTCGCGGTGTGCGGGGGCTACACGCTTGAAGGTAGGGCTGCCAGAAGAAATGTCAAATCAGGGCCACTATTTATAATTATAGTAAGGTTCATCGCAACTGTTTTTACAAACTCCATCCTAAACATACATTGAGGGTAAAATGCCCTTAACTTATTCTATCGCTGTTTCCCTACCCAAAGGTTGCCTGGAAGAAATTGCTACCTAGCAATAAGGCCGCCTATTGTATAGGCTTTCTTCTATATTGTCAATTTCTCTTTTTGTGTTGTGATGCAATAAAGAATATTGTATTGTATTGTATTGTAAAATGAAAATATTCAAACTATTTTTAGGTTTCAGTAGTCCCTACGAGGAACTCTTATAAAACTGTTCTGTCCATATCTATGTGTAAACAAGGTGTATTTTTAGAATTTTCTCCATCGTGGTGAGATATCCTCTCATGGCTTTTTTAGAATTTAGGAGTGAACCATGATAATTGAATCACGAGCGTAGCGTAGCGTAGATTTATGGCCCTCGATATAAATCCGTTTCGATATAATCGATATAATCCGAAAGGATATCTCACCACGATGGAGAAAATTCTAAAAAAGTTATCGGTAGCCCTGATTTGACACAAACCCGAGAAGAAGACCCAAAGTGATATGGGATAAAGGCTAGGATGATGATGATTATGTACAAAAGAGGACTTACAAACTTAAAATCACACGTGTAAGTGGGACTTAAAAGGAAATCTCAACAGAAGTTTTTTCAGGTATCGTGATAAACAGATGTAAAGTTATGAATTAGATATTTATTGACTGTGGAACCTTACACTATGCGGATTGCGTAGTCCGACACGATCTTGGACGGTTTTATACTGACATGGTTTAGAAGCTTGCTAAATTTGGCGCCTCCTGCTGGCTGCGAGTCCGGTGCACACTGCTGGTCAATTGGCGAGATTGAATTCTCTACCGATGACTTTATTAGAATTTTCTCCATCGTGGTGAGAGAATATCTCACCGCGATGAAGAAAATTCAAAAATTTTTAGTTTCATAATTATAATTAAAAATTTATTTTGTATTTTCACTTTTATTTTTCTACAATTCTTATAACTATACTAGCTCTCGCTCGCTCGCATTGATATAGTTTTTATGACGAGGGTGAGAGGTGCTCATACAGCGGAGGAACTTCATGGTCTTAGACCCACCAGGTTTAAGGCTCCTCCGTCCCTAAAATTAGCAACTCGATTCACGATGTTTCAAACGTCAAACGAAACAGCTTGGAAATAAAGTTCTTATCACTTTGTACTGAAACGTGGCTGTTACCTCAATCGCTGCAGATTGAGAAAATTGTGCTTTTTAATTCTTTATAAATACAGTTAGAAGAATTTTCAAAAAGTAAGAAAATAAAATCACTTTATATTGTTTTGTTAAAGAGTTCATAAATTATGATAATGTTTCCATTAAAATGGCACCAGTTCTAGAAATAAGGGTGCATTCATTCTTCAGTTCTGTGTATATTATGTAACTAGTGAATATAAAGACGGATTTCCAGCGAGGGCCATAGATGAATCACGAGTGTAGCGAGTATTAAAATCCTAAGCGACGACGCGAGTGATTCATGGCCCTTGATATAAATCCGTTTTATTCAAGAGGTGCCTATTATACTTTATACCATGACTCCGAGAAAAAGAATGATTTAAGCAAAAACAGACAGGAAGGTTAAATTAATTAAAAGGATCATTAAAATTATCTAATAGAGGTGATCTAATAGAGGTGATCTAATAGAGGTGGAACCTGCATCCTTCTGAGAGATGATATTAAATTTCAAAAATTAGATTGGATTAAGTGTTTGTGTGTTGAATGTGCGTTTGAGTGTTGTGGAGTAGACATTAAAGAGCATAATATAACGCTTATCTGTATTTATAGAATTCCTGATGCTCATAATATAGAATTATTTTTCATTAAAATTAATGAATTACTTTCTGAACTTGTAAAGAAAAACAAGCAGAAAGTCATACTATGTGGTGACTTTAATATTGATAGACTAAAGCAGACAAAAGTTAGGAATGAATTTGAAATTATCCTTAAATCTTATAACTTTCACTTAACAATATCCCAACCAACTAGAGTAACGGCTACTTCAGCTACATGCATTGACAATATTGCTGTCAACTTCAGACTTGCAACTGGCACTGCTATTGTTCACGACATTCACCTATCAGATCATACGGCTCAAACAATTTCAGTGCCTGTAAACTCTAAAAAACATATTAAATATTGGTATACTTGGAAGAGGGATATGTCGTTTTCAAACAGAGTTAAATTTAAAGAATGTATGGATAGCCTTAGTTTCAATGAAGTGTATACAAGCACTGATACAAATGAAGCTTTTGTATGCTTTCATGATCTGGTGACTCTATTTTTCAATTTATGTTTCCCGGTGGTTAAGATAAAAATTCAGCGATACAGGAAAACTAAATGGGTCACAAGGGGTATTAAAACAGCATCAAAAAATAAAAGGACTTTATACAAAAAATACATAACTAATCCTACAGACTCAAATAAGCAAACGTATAGAACATACTCTAAAACCCTAAAGAAATGTATAAGACGATCTCACAAAGTAACAAATACTAGACGTATTCTTGTCTCTAAAAATGTCGTTAAAGCTACATGGAAAGTAATTAAGGAGTATAAAGAATCTACAAGTAACTACATTAGTATAGATAAAATAACTGATAAAAATCAACTAATACATGAACCTAAATTAATCTCGACTGCTTTTAACGATACATTTTTGAATCAATTTAAAATAAATTCTAATCCTAATTCTAATCTTAACAATGACTTTACCAATTCTATCCCAATATCAGAATCTACAATATTTCTCAGACCTGTTACTTCCACAGAAGTATGGAAAACAACTATGACATTGAAAAATACTAATTCAACCGGCTACGACAACATAACTACTGACGTTATTAAGGACAATAGCATCGTACTTTCATATCCATTAACACATATCCTAAATCTCTCCTTTGAACAAGGAATCTTTCCTGAAAAACTAAAGTATGTATTAATAAAACCAATTCATAAAAAAGGAAGCAGGCTTGATATCGATAACTACAGACCAATTTCTCTTATATCGATATTTTCTAAAATACTTGAAAAGATGATGTACTCGCGTGTCATTGATTTTCTTGACAAACAAAAAATTATCACCAACTCTCAGTTTGGCTTTAGAAAAAATAAATCTACGTCAATGGCTGTATATGAACTTATAAAAATAGTGACCACTTGTAGAGATAACACGGTACCTGTAGCTGCGATATTCATGGATATGTCTAAAGCGTTTGATAGAGTATGTCATGAAAGACTTTTATCTAAGCTTATTAATTACGGCATACGTGGAAATTGTTACAACTGGCTGAAATCGTATCTCCAAGGACGTAAACAATGTACGTTGGTATCATCATATTGTTCCAAGAACAAATCTTTAAAAGAGTACAGATCAGAGTATCGCGTGACTAACTATGGTGTACCACAGGGCAGTATCCTAGGGCCCCTATTGTTTTTACTGTATATTAACGACTTGCCTTTTATAACAAAACATAAAGTAATACTTTTTGCTGATGACTGTTCAGTTGTTATTCGCAAAGACAATACATCTGATTATAAATATGAAATAAATAAAGTTTTCAATGATTTAAATAAATGGCTCGAGATAAATAATTTAAAAGTCAATCTTACAAAGACGAAGTACATACAATTTTATGCTCCACAAGGTAATCCGTTGGATATTGAATTATGCTATAAGGGTGAAAAAATTGAATGTGCCAGTAACACTAAGTTCCTTGGAATTGTTGTCGATCGTTTTACAGATTGGAAAGATCATATTGAGTACATCGTTAATAAACTAAGTAATTTTGTGTATGCTCTAAAACGACTATCTGATGTCTCCACGAGGAAAACCGCTATTCTTGCATTTCACTCTTATATTATGTCCAACCTTCGATATGGAATATTACTTTGGGGTAATTCCACTAACAAAGATCTGGTTTTCAAACTACAAAAGCGCTGTATTCGGGCTATTTTTAATCTCCAACAAATAGAATCATGTCGTCCTTACTTTAAGGAGAACAAAATATTAACATTGCCGTGTTTGTATATTTTCGAGGTTTGTATGTTTGTGAAAAATAACCTAAGTATGTTCAAATCAAAACAATCAACTACTAAATTTTCCTCTAGATACGCTTGTGATTTAGTTTTGCCAAGGTCTAAATCTGCGTTATTCCACAAAAATGTAATCTATATGAGTGTATCCTTATACAATGCGCTACCAGGAAATATCAAAATGCTGTCTTTGCCTAGGTTTAAAACAAGTGTTTACAATTTACTGATTGAAAAATGTTATTACAGTATCGATGAATTTATGAAAGAAAAAGTGGACCGATTTTGTAAAAACTGACTCGACATAGTTAGCAGATTATTTTGATTAATTTAATTCTTTGACATTATCTATAATTATTTAACATATAATATTGCATGCTTTTTTTAGGCAGGTTATTGCGAACATAGTACAATTTATTTAAGACCTAATGTAAACCAATAATCAGCAATAAAATATTTGAGTTTGAGTTTGAGTTTGAATTGGAACAATTACTAAAATTAAGAGTATTTTTTTTATTTATTTTTTTATTCACAATTGATATTTTTTTTGTGTTTTATAGTATTCAAAAAAGCGCCAATTTACCAGAGATATGCTATATATAAGGGGAGGCAATTTACTAATGAATTAAACGCAAAGAACACAAAACAGTTTTTATTCTAATGCTAAACTTCTTGTCGAAAATATCGACAAATCAAATCTCCAGGAGTTATTTGCACAAGGAGTTTGTATGTCAAATATTCCATGGACAAGGATTTATAGCAGGTAGATAAAGGTTGTATAGCATTGAGATGGAGGTCGAATATATTGGTGTGTTCTAAATTCAAACACCAATATAGTTATTAAAAGAGCTTTTTATTCACTTTTTTCAGTGATTAAAAGCTTTTTAGAGGAGCAATGGCATAAAATAGATTTCGAGGAAATCAAAATCACTCGTCATATCCTGTACCTACGTAACAATTATTTTTTTTCCGATATAAAAAACTTTAATTTAAGTAAAAAGTAGTTACAAAGTTGGTCGTTGGCGGCGGTATAAGCTTAACTGTGTGTCGTCTTTTCATTTTCAGAAACATTCCTATCTACATAAATTAGTTACATACAAATCTACATTCCAGCTCGTAACTAGCACTACATCTACACATACATACGTATCAAACCCGCAAATCCCATATCAAAGACATAACACTAAAACTTGCTACGGTAAAACAAATTAATTCTCTAGCGCGGCATTATATAAGCGAAATTGTGAGTAGCTCGTCTTGAGGATGTCTCAGGTGGGGGAGAAGGGTGGGGTGGGTCCCCCCTCCCCCCGCGAAACGTCCCTACTTTCGCGGCACCCGAGGCGAATAAATAAAGCTCTATTCTATATTCTATACGAACTGAGCGTGAACTTTGTTTGTATGTAGGTAGCTGGTAGGTAGGTGGCAAGAAAATGTATTGATTTTCTTGGCAACGCGTGTGCTAAGATTTCAGCGGTTTATTTATTCAGAGATATAGTATTTAGTGTATAAGTAATGTATGTAAATATTTAACTTAATTCCTGTTATATTCCTATTCCTATCTTAAGACTGTCTGACTAAGATTAAATCAACATTTTTAAAAATTGATAAAACGGATCTTTATCAAAACGTTTATAGGAAAAGGCTTCAAAAATATAAAACACCTAAACCTATATACATGGTGTAACAAAATTGGTACAGGTCCCGTTAACTAGGGCTTCTCTTCATTAAACTGAACAACTTTTGTTCTACAAGTTTACTGAAATCGCAAAAAAATATTTGAACTCTTCATACAAAACGATCAGCTGATTGACCAATTTTGTGCATTTTTGTATGGATCGTCGAATATGGGCTTTGGGCTCCTTGGGGAAAGTTGTTCAGTATGATGAGTTAAAGCCTCAGTTAACGGGTCCTACGCCAATTTTGTTACACTCTGTATATCAGCGAATTCAATAGACTATGTAAGTGTGTGTATTATGAATTATGATAGAGTCAAAATTAGTGTGTATGACTGCAAAACCTTTTTGGGAAAAAATAAACAACAAAGACAAAGCGTGTTCTTCTAGCCAGATAAATTGATGAAATCTGGTTACAAAGATGCTTTTTGGTTTGGACAACAACTTGACATATTTGTTAATAACTTCTTTGTCGCATCCCAAATGATAATTTGCGAAAGTACCATTAAGAAAAGGCATCCACAATTACATGGGAAAATTAATAACTTAATGGAATCCCATATTAATCCTGCAACGCCTTGCTGGTTACGGGGGTTACGCAGGGGGGCCTAAGGGGGGGGGGGGGGGGGGGGGCAGTAGAGGAATTGCGTAAACAGCAGCCGTAGTGTAACTACACTGTAACAATATTACACTGACAAGACGTTGAGGCTCAAGAAAATTACATCTATTGTTTAAGTGATCTCTTACAGGTGTAGCGCTTCACTCAGTAGGAGGGGTGTGGTGACGTCACGTAGTTGACAGCCAGGCCAGGCGCCGCATTTTCGTGCTGTTACATCAAATGTCACCCCTCCTGCGCCAGTGAGCGCTCCCTAGCGCAGGAACCTACTGCGCACCCAAGAAGTGTATAGGTAAATCTGGAGGGCACACTCTTATTACCTAATTGAACCAAACAAATATGGCCTCGAAGTTTCTCGTTACCGCTCCGTCTCTTTCTAATTAGGAGGCGTGAACAAAACGTGTATAGGTAAAGCTCTTTCTCACACCCGCTAATTGAAAAGAGACAGTCAGAGATGGTGCGCTAACGAGACATTTCAAGGCCATATTTATTTGCTTCAATTAGGTATTTAGAATGTGGCCTCCAGTTTTACCTATAAACTTCTTGCGCGCACCCTACAGCGCGGCGATCTGCTGTTCTGCAGGTAATACGTAGAGTTTCGTACTAAAGAGGGTAGTAGACACAGAGATTATACAATAATACTATAGAGACGCAATATCTTTTCACGGTTCGATGGAGAAGTAGAGTCAAATTATAGATTTAGAGACGTCGTTGAGAAAATCAAACTGTATGATAATAACACTATGTTTGTCCTACTCTCACCACAGCAACCCATGAGAGGAGTATACCACACGGTATACTCAAACGTGGGGCCATTTATCATCAGCATATCAGCCGAAACACGTCCACTGCTAGACAAAAGCCTTCCCAAAGATCAAACAAAGACTTTTTCGCGTCACTGTCACATGACAGATGAGACAGGAGTACTAACCAAGTGTCACAGTATACAGAGATAAACCTAGGGACTAGCCTGGTGTTCAGAATCAAAACGAACTATTGTGTTCTTGCACATTCTTAAAGCAGAGAAAAGATGTCACTTGAACTTTTGCTTTAATGCTAATTCTTGAGAAAAAGCAACACATTTTCATTAAATTTGGACGAAGTGGTTTTGCTCGGTACGTAAATGTCATACTTTGGGTATTTTTTTTTAATCATCATTATCATATCAGCCGAAGAACGTCCATTGCTGGACAAAGGCCTCCCCCAAGGATTTCCACGACGACCGGTCCTGCGCTGCCCGCGATCTTCACCAGGTCGTGGGTCCACTGCGTGGGAGGCCTGCCTACGCTACGTTTTCCGGTGCGCCATCACCACTCGAGATCTTTACTGCCCCAATGGTTACTTGTTCTACGAGCTATGTGCCCTGCCCACTGCCACTTCAGTTTAGCGATTCTGTGAGCTATGTCGGTTATTTTGGTTCTCCTGCGGTTCTCCTCATTTCTGATTTGATCGCGTAGGGAAATTCCGAGCATAGCTCGCTCCATTGCCCTTTGGATGATAAGCCTTCTTACAACGCCCATAGTAAGCGACTATATCTTAGTTCCGTATGTCATCACTGGCAACACACACCGGTCAAAGACCTTAGTCTTGAGACACTGCGGTATTTGGGACGTGAAGATATTGCGAGGCTTCCCGAACGCTGCCCAGCCGAGTAATATTCGTCGATTGATCTCATTCTTGAAGTTGGACCTGCCTAGCTGGACTGTTTGTCCCAGGTATACATATTCGTCAACAACTTCCAGTGTAGAGTCTCCAACCTTTAGAGGGGTGGGTTTAACATTATTTTCGTCTTGTCCATGTTCATTTTAAGACCTACTTGTTGACAGACTTTACTGAGGCCATCTAGCATTGTGCTTAGGTCTTATGTATGTGTCATATGTATCATAAGTGTTAGGTCTTATTGTGCTTAAATGACTACCAGGCGAAAATACTTGAATAGCTTTAGAACATACATGAGACATGTAATATGTGCCTATAAATTTTGAGTGTTGCCATCAGGTTCCCATCATCAGATCTTGACTTGGTGACAATGGTAGCACCTTGGGAGTATACTCTTTCGAATAAAAAGAGAATTTTGAAAATTGGTAAACAATTAATAGAGTACCTAATCTGTGAAAAACGTAAAAAATACATACAGTCGAACATAGAACCTCCTCCTTTTTTGAAGACGGTTTAACATTGGCATTTAACTTAAAATCGGCAACTCCAACCTATTATTATAGTTCTTATCGGAAAGCCTAAAATACCTGGCACTCTTTCAGTAGGTGAAGAAGATTCAAATTATTTTTGCTTCAGCGCATGCCATGGTCTCTTAAACGTTTGACACAACCCATACTTCAAGTTTTGACAATAAAAACACTCTTTCAGCAACATTTTTGTTGTACTTTTACATTTCAAGACCCAAGTTAACAAAAGATGGAGCTTGATAAAAGCAGCTTCGATAGCAAGACGGTAGTGGTGGCGGCAGCGACGGCGGACACGGTAGCGCCGGCTGGTGCGGAGACGGACGCAGAGCGGCCCACCCCTAGCGACCTGCAGCTGTTCCTGCCTTGGGCCTGCCGCCAGCTGGAGGCCGCCCACAATGTGCTCGTCACCAAGGAACATCAAGGTGATATTAGTTCCGCAGGAAACGCGCGTAATTACATTAACGATTTCTCATGTCTTAAGAGAATAGAGACAGATTAAGTACATTGCTGATATAAATATATCACATATAAAGATAGAGAATCCAAAAAGGTTAAATTCAATGCCAGCCAAAAGACAGTTACTTTCTTTGACCTGGATACTGGGTCACGACACGTAAAAGCTGAACAATGTACTTGTTCATTGTCATTGTAGGTCCTTGTATAAATAGGTCCTAGGTCGTAGTGACGCGGGAGTTCAGCAAACCTGCCCTGGACTTACTGATTTTAACTTATCATTGCACGACAACACGCAAGAGCACTAAGCTATTACCGATTCTTAATTATGACTACATAAAATTTAATTGTTTTATTTCAGCTGAATACATAAGCGGATTGGGCAACAGAGTTAGAAGAAGAAGCAAAACTGAAAAAAGTGCTTCTGTGTATGACACGATACAGAACGAAATGCTGGCCATGATAAGCAGCACTAGCTTCAAGCCCACGCAGACCAACATAATCAAGATCATAACCGTGATGAATGCACAGGATAAGTGCGTACATCTGAAGCTATTAAACAATAGACAAGTGCCGAGGATTCTACTGAAAATCCTTTATTTGGTGATGAAGTTCCACATACATCTAAGTATGCTGACTATTAACAAGGGAGTGGACATGTACACACTGCATGAGCTTAAGAACTTGCTGTCGTTCTCCAACATCACCGACATATGCCTCGATGACGCAGGCAGGTCCGGATTAGACTACTCCCCACTGCTCTCGGGTTCCAACTTGAGACAACTCTCTCTAGCTCGGTGTCACGTTGACGACAAAGCTGTCGCCCAAATGGCTGAGCTCATCACGCCATCGAAACCTGCCAGTGCCAAACTAAAGTTATTGAATCTCGCTTCCAACCATATCACGGACCACGGAGCGCGCCACCTAGCAGACATGATGAGGACCAACAGAACATTGAATTACCTAAATATTTCCGATAACAGAATATCCGACAACGGCGGAACGGCCATTTTGGACGTTCTAGGAGAATTTGAATTATCCCCTGAGGAGATTGGATCTTACAAGGAGAGATTGATTCTGTATTTAAACCAGACGATGGTTGAGTTACTGAACAAATTGAGGTCTAGACTAAAAGCGGCTGAAGTGAATTCGCCGAGGAAGCAGAAATCGAATAAATACGAGTCGAACGTAAACGTTGAACAGAAAGCTGTGTTGTTGCTAAACAACTTCCAGGGCAGTTTCATAGACCCGTACAGCTCGTTGAACACTGTGCACAGAGGCGACAACGTGTACTGTACAGGGAACAATGCGCTAGCGTACTTGAACATGTCGTACTGTAAGCTGCACTACATCACGCTGAAGAAGTTGTTGCGCGTGATGGAGTACCAGAAGATGCGCAGCCTCTCGCCTCGGGGACTGGTGTCGGTGAGCATAGAAGGCAACCCACTTCCTCACTCTTGCGATGAATACGACCGCCTGCACCTGCTGATGGCGGGCCCACTCACTCGGAGGCTGTCTAACAGACGACGACCAAAGTCTGATGAAACTAGAACGCAATAATTGATCATTATCATTCACCAAGTAGGCACAGTCAACCGTATTTCAATAGTAACACTACGGCCTACTAGCTCAAGTCACTTTGCAAGACTGTTGTCTGTTGGTCCGGTTGACTGTACTGCCGCTGACCAATGTGCTATTTACCAACCTTTGTTTAGATTGTGTATTTTAATTTTACATTGATGTTTTTAGATAATAGTGATTGTTTAAATTTTAGATTGTAATGTACCGATTACCGTTGTTTGTATGTTTTTTTAAGTTATTCTAATTTAGAGATAATTTTATTATTTATTGGGTTATAATTTACTGATATTGATTAAAAAGGTTTATTTATTTATTTTTAGTCTATTGTACACAGGAAACATAAATTACACTTCTACAAAGTAAGGTCACACAAAGGTTACAGCTTATTTCTAAAGAAATTTCTTCCAGCAGACCAGGGAAAGAAGACAGTTTTGACTGAGATGGCAGAAAAGACATGTGTGTACACAGCTTAAAATACGTAACTAACAGTATACGTAGGTATTAGTATTATTATTTAGTAAATATTTTTACATACATTTTATTGAATGAATTTTATGTTACGCTATGTGAAACCAACTTTAGGCTTCAATAGTATGTATTTGTGATTTTCTATATAAATATACAATCTGTTTTTGTCACTGGCCATAACTATATACATATTAAAGAATTGATGAACTCTATAATGAAAGTCCATCCGGTCGTTCTATCCAAGTGATTAAATATTATTTATGCGCAAATTTGTCATCAAGCATGGGAAATCACCCCCGCGAGCGGCTAGCGGCTCGCGCACCGCGTTCCATCTAGAATTTAATCCGAGTCCGTCCGACCTTGCTTTTTTTTCAAATGAAAGGTATCTACTGGTGCACAGATTTGTCATCGAGCATTGGGATCATCCCCGCGAGCGGCTGGTGGCTCGCGCACCACGCTCCCTCTAGAAAGTATTACGAGTCAGTTCGGCCGTTCTATCCAATCGATTTACGTATTTTTTTTAATAAAAGTTATACACAGAGGTTGGAAATCACCTAACTTTCGCCATTCTTAATCTATATAAATATATCTCTATTTCCTTTGAACGGATGGAACATTTTCGCCAAATCTTTTTTCGTTGTGTTTATTATTGTCAGAATTGTTCTTATGTAAGAAAAATATAAAGTGGCAAAAAAACGGGAACAGCGCGGGCGAAGCCGCAGGCAACAGCTAGTATATTAAAACAATATGAAATCTAATCCGAGTCCGTCTGGGCGTTCTATCGAACCGACTTTCCTATTTAAAAATAAATGTTTTATGAATAAATTTGTCATCAAGCATTGATAATCACCTAACTTCCCCCCTTCTTAAATACTAAGTTAAAAAAAACGACGGGTTGCACTCCGGGAGTGCCGGCAGAAGTGAAAACTTGAATATTAACGTTGTGCATTTTTGATATTTTGGAATGGTTGGGAATAATTTTGCACGAATTGCTTTGAATATCAGTATAAAAGTACTATCATTTATGTGGTAGAATACAATTTTTATTTATTACGCTATCGTACACAAACATGACAATTTATATTACATTAAAAAGTTTATATCTCAGAAAAATCAACAAAAAATCAACTCCATCCGTCTTACGAATTTTCGATCAGGTCACGTGTCCTGACGCGAGTTTAACATTTTTTACCATTACAAAACAAGTGAACAACGCCGCTAAAGAAGTTTTCACTTCAAAAAATATGCAATCTATTTCGAGTTCGTCCGGCCGTTCTATATCCAATCAATTTGCTTTATTTTTAATAAAAGTTTATTTCTTTTAATGCACAAATTTGTCATCAAGTATTGTAAATCACCTTACTTTCGCCATAGTACTAATATATATACTGTGCTTTCGCCCTTCTCAAGTTATATTCAAACGCGATTTTCATGGCTTTCTTTCTCAATATCACCGGTTCAGATGTATATGACACCGAAAAATGTAAAAACCGTTAGATTATAATCTGACGGCATCTATCTCGCGAGATTGTGAACTGTCGAAAGATTGTGAACCATGACATGCTGCTTACAATTTCACTAGTGTCATTGTAACCTCACTATTGACATTACAATAACACTAAGTGAAGTGAATAACATTTAATAAATGAGCAATCGACGTCCAAAAATCACTATTTTTATGACCTGACGTGCTGACTGACTAACTCATCAAAATTATAGACCACTTCCAGGTGACTTAGAAACTTCAAATTTGCCATTGAGGTAGGTTATTGGACGTATACAAAGAAAAAATGTGAAAAACAGTCAAGTGTGAGTCGTACTCGCGTACCAAGGGTTCCGTATCACCAATACTCATCAAAATATATAGACCACTTCCAGGTGACTTAGAAACTTCAAATTTGCCATTGAGGTAGGTTATTGGACGTATACAAAGAAAAAATTGGAAAAACAGCCAAGTGTGAGTCGTACTCGCGTACCAAGGGTTCCGTATCACCAATACTCATCAAAATATATAGACCACTTCCAGGTGACTTAGAAACTTCAAATTTGCCATTGAGGTAGGTTATTGGACGTATACAAAGAAAAAATTGGAAAAACAGTTAAGTGTGAGTCGTACTCGCGCACCAAGGGTTCCGTATCACCAATACTCATCAAAATATATAGACCACTTCCAGGTGACTTAGAAACTTCAAATTTGCCATTGAGGTAGGTTATTGGACGTATACAAAGAAAAAATTGGAAAAACAGCCAAGTGTGAGTCGTACTCGCGTACCAAGGGTTCCGTATCACCAATACTCATCAAAATATATAGACCACTTCCAGGTGACTTAGAAACTTCAAATTTGCCATTGAGGTAGGTTATTGGACGTATACAAAGAAAAAATGTGAAAACAGTCAAGTGTGAGTCGTTCTCGCGCACCAAGGGTTCCGTATCACCAATACTCATCAAAATATATAGACCACTTCCAGGTGACTTAGAAACTTCAAATTTGCCATTGAGGTAGGTTATTGGACGTATACAAAGAAAAAATTGGAAAAACAGTTAAGTGTGAGTCGTACTCGCGCACCAAGGGTTCCGTATCACCAATACTCATCAAAATATATAGACCACTTCCAGGTGACTTAGAAACTTCAAATTTGCCATTGAGGTAGGTTATTGGACGTATACAAATAAAAAATTGAAAAACAGCCAAGTGTGAGTCGTACTCGCGCACCAAGGGTTCCGTATCACCAATACTCATCAAAATATATAGACCACTTCCAGGTGACTTAGAAACTTCAAATTTGCCATTGAGGTAGGTTATTGGACGTATACAAAGAAAAAATGTGAAAAACAGTCAAGTGTGAGTCGTACTCGCGCACCAAGGGTTCCGTATCACCAATACTCATCAAAATATATAGACCACTTCCAGGTGACTTAGAAACTTCAAATTTCCCATTGAGGTAGGTTATTGGACGTATACAAATAAAAAATTCGAAAAACAGCCAAGTGTGAGTCGTACTCGCGTAACAAGGGTGCCGTATCAAAATATATTTGGCATCAAGATAAGTTATAAGCGTACGAGCTTTTTCCCGAGGCTTTGCCCGTGTGGACATCGTTATATGAATGTCTTAGGGTGAGTGGTGTACGAACCACAAGCGGCTCGCGAGCGCGGAAATGAGTTTTCTCCAGATCCCTATCCCAGATCGGGCTATTGTGATTAGCAATCTTTGTCACTCCTCAACCATCTCTGTGCAAAAAAATCACAACATTCATTGTTCCGTTGCGATATTAAGGAAATTAGCCAAAAAAGAGTATTTTTTTCAATTCCCTCAGGATCTGCATCGGACTATGCTATTTTCAGGGCATAAAAAGTAGCCTATGTCCTTCCCCGTGACAAAGGCTACCTGCATGCCAAATTTTATCAAGATTGGTCAAGTTATTTAAGCGTCAAAGGGTAACAAACAAAACATTATCACATCCTTCCTACTTTATAATATTATTATAAACGTGAAAGCTTGTATGTATGGATGTATGTATAGATGTTTGTTACTCTTTCACGCTTCAACCACTGGAGGGATCGGGATGAAACTTGGCACACATATAGGTTAGGTCCTGGAAACGGATATAGGCTACTTTTTTCGCCGGGAAAACGTCTTATTCCCACGGGAAAATCGAAAACAACTCTGGCGTAATTGCGAGTGAATGGCTAGTTTATAATATTAGTAAGGGTACTTAAAAAAAAATAATTAAAAAACCGACCAAGTGTGAGTCAAGACATGCGGAATTAGGGTTCCTTACCATTACTGTTAATCAAAATAGTAGTTAGTTCTCTATAATGATGTTAATGTCCATTGCGTTGGGGAATCTTGGTAAGCCCGCTTCCATCTTCGGCATCATCATCACTTACCATCAGGTGAGATGATGCCAAGAGCTTACCAATTGTGAATAAAAAAAAAAAAATTACCTGTAAGTTTTCCTAATAAATAAAAATAAAATAAAATAAAATTATAGACTTAGAAACTTGTTTGGCATTTAGGTAAGTTATTGGGCGTAAACAAAGGAAAAATAAAAATTGGTCCAGTGTGAGTCGGAACCTCAAAATTAGGGTTCCGTACCACCACGACTCATCAAAGTAATTATGTTGACCACTTCCAGGTTACTTTTTAACTTACTATGAAAAAAGATAAAAACCGGTCAAGAGCGAGTCGGGCTTGCACACTAAGGGTTTCGTACCACCAAAAATATATTAGATACTAGCCGTCCGCCCGCGGTTACGCCCGCGTTTTTTTTCGATTTTCCCGTGAGAATAAGACGTTTTTCCGGGGTAAAAAGTAGCCTATGTAATTATTCCATGACCTGACTTATATGTGTGCAAAGTTTCATCCATATTCATCCAGTGGTTGAAGCGTGAAAGAGTAACAAACATCCATACATACATCTATAGATACAAACTTTCACATTGATAATATTAGTAGGATGTCTATTAATTGAATAGAAGAAATAAATAGTATAACTTTACAAGAATAAATGATATCCCAGCAAAACATAACTGTGAAAGGAAGCCAAGTCCAATACAAAAAATACAGAGATCTCAATGGGTAGGTACCAAGGTCTATAAAGGTTTCTTAAATCATAACTACGGCACTTCAAATTGAAATATTTATCTTAGACTTCTTTAAATAATAAATAATGTACAACGGTTTTCAGTTGTTTAAAAGAAAATTTGTAATGTTCGGTGCTACTTATTATTGTAACTTGGCAAGTTTAAATAATCAAGCCGCCAAGCAAGCAAAGCTTATATACTTTTTAAAATAAACGCCAATAAAGAATAATAATTGAATAGTAAAAATTAATATTATTTTTTTTTTTATTATTATTATTTCTTCAAAATAGGTACACTACACACGGAGCCAGCACATCAAGCACCTCATCACTTTTTAAAGTAAACGCCAATAACGAACAATAATTAAATAGTGAAAACTAACTTATTATTATTGTTATTTTTTTATTATTATATTTTTTTATTATTATTTATTCAAAATAAGTACACTATGTACGGAGCCACGTTGAACTTTGTACCGTTCATAAGCCGTATGCGTAGATAGGTATGGGTCAAGTGTTTATACTAAGATTGTCTAGCTTGATGTGTAAGCCTCTGCACATGTGCTTTTTAAATATCAATCACATACTTAAATAAACTACCAAGATAAACAGGACAGGGTTGAAATTGTCAATAATTTTGAAACGATTCCATTGCATTAACTTTACTGTTCATAAAGTGTGGTCTGACGAACTGCGGACGGCTCGTCCCTAAGTTACATTCCCTTGCACTTGAGATTAAAAACTTGTTGCTCAACTTCTCCTTGCTGCTGAATCAATACGGCATTAACGCACACACCGACGACGACGAGTCCCGAACTCGTGTCGGGTGCAGCAAAAACTATGTTGAAATGAAAATATACGCGCACATACGCAGGTGGCAATGTTAGGGATGGGACGCAGGTTCGGTGTTGACTCCGAACAACAGTCCTTTAGTTTCGGCATCGGGTCCCTTCAAAAGCATAGTGCTCTTGAATTGTCCGTTTATTTCTTTAAAGCGTGCTCCTTTATCCCATATTGAATACAAGTAGATCAGTCATAGCTTACATTTGAAATTGCAACCATCATCATATCAGCTCATATACATCCCCGAGGGGCTCGAGACTATCCTGAATTAGGGCGATCGGGCCTTAGTCGACCACGCGGGGCCAGTGTGGGTTGGCCGACTGAAATTGCAATAATTGCAGTAAACTTGCTTTTTTGATATGTTGCTTGGGTCCCCTTTGATAGTATTTTTTCAGTTATTGCTGAAAATCCGCAATTTTTTTCCTTTTTTTTATTTTTGTGCCAAAAAAACACACAGGAAGGCTCTGACGAAAAAAATCACTATTAATTTTTTGAAGTAGACAAAATTCTCGAAATTTTGAACACTTGTTTATATTGTTTGTACGTCGGCAACGCATTAAGGTTGAGGAGAAGTTCTCTGACTGGTGCAACGTCAACCTTGGCGTTCCCCAAGGTGGAGTCTTATCACCTCTTCTTTTTTCTCTCTTCATCGATTCTATTACGCATTCCCTCTCTTCTTCCTTCCATCTCTACGCTGATGACTTGCAGGTTTACGTCCAGGAGTTACCTGAGCATATTGCACATGCTGTTGATGTGATGAATAAGGATCTGAATGAAATCTCATCATGGTCCGCAAGGCATGGTCTCCTAGTCAATCCGAGCAAATCTCAGACTATCATATTAGGGAGCTCTCGTCAATTAGCTAAAATCGACTGCTCATTGCTGCCTGCGGTACTTCTTAATAACATCCCCATACCTTACAGCAAGAATGTCAAAAACTTAGGTATCATTTTTGACCAAACTCTGTCCTGGTCCAGTCAAATTGGCGAAGTCAGCAGAAATATTTTTGGTTCCATTGCGTCTATGAAGCGTCTCAAAAACTTTTTGCCCATGGCCACCAAAATTGTACTTGCACAGACGCTCTTGCTTCCGATCCTGGACTACGCAGATATTTGTTATGCTACGGAGGAGCTGCTAAACAAACTGGAACGTTTGCAGAATGTGTGCATCAGATTTGTCTTTGGTCTAAGGAAGTTTGATCATGTGTCAGAGTATCGAATTAAGCTAAAATGGCTTCCCATCCGTTTGAGACGTGAAATGCACTTACTTTGTATGCTTTTTAACATATTGCACAGCCCAGCAGCTCCACCGTATCTCAGGACTAATTTTCAGCGCAGAGAGGCTGTTTCTGACCGTCAACCTCGGTCATGTAATGAATTTCTCTTGACATTTCCTACGTGCCATACAGACTTTCTGAGCAAATCCTTTATGGTTCAATCAGTGCGTCTGTGGAACCTGCTTCCTGCTTCCATCCGAACGGCTGAGTCTTTGTACTAATTTAAAAAGCGACTCAAGGATCATTACTTTACGCTTTGTAATTACTGAAACTGTTCACTGATATTTTGCGTGTTTATATATTTATAGTATGTATGTGTATGTATGTATGTATTTTAGTATGTTTTATTGTATATATGTATTTTTGTTTAGAATATAAATAAGTCTATAAACTTGTTTTTTTAATTACTTTTAGTTATAGCACTTCTATTAGTTATAATAATAAGTTAGATCGTTTAATAGTTGAATTTGCTGCCATCCTGTACTAGTTTACCTGTCTTTCAATCCCTAACTTAAGGTTGCCTGGTAGAAATCGCTTAAAGCGATAAGGCCGCCTTTGCCCTCTATGTTTTTATTACAAATTATAAGTCCTGTATTGTTTTTGTGGCTTGCAATAAAGTATATTTACTTACTTTACTTACTTACTTACTTGTTTATTTTTTTAGGTCTAATAGCTTCCAATACACAGGGTTCCCAATATTCGCTTTTTTTTCAAAAACTTTGAAAAATAGGACATAAGCAATCATGTAGCGGTTTTTCAGCATTAACTAAGCGCGCTCAAATTCTAGAGTGCTGCAAATCTGGAGAAATACTATCTACGAGAACCCAAACAAGATATCAAAAGACAAATTGAGAACCTCCTCCTTTTTGGAAATCGCTTGAAAAAAAAAGAAAGTTTACCGCAATTATTGCTATTTCAGCAATTTTTTGTGTACGTTATGCATAGCCTAAAGATGTCATTGCAATAAAGTAACATAGTACCCTTCGAAAACCTTGAATTAGATCAAAGAACCTACCAAGAAAAATCGCAACATATTTAGACCGGACTCTTAGTTTACCCTCAAGCATAAATATATACTACGAGCATACGCATTACATACGAGTACATATATAAATACATGGGAATCGCGAGCGAGCGTAGGCCCGTCATCATATTATCATAAAGACGTTCACTGCTTAACAAAGGCCTCTTCGAGGATTTTTATATAAATACATGGGAATCGCGAGCGAGCGTAGGCCCGTCATCATATTATCATAAAGACGTTCACTGCTTAACAAAGGCCTCTTCGAGGATTTTTATATAAATACATGGGAATCGCGAGCGAGCGTAGGCCCGTCATCATATTATCATAAAGACGTTCACTGCTTAACAAAGGCCTCTTCGAGGATTTTTATATAAATACATGGGAATCGCGAGCGAGCGTAGGCCCGTCATCATATTATCATAAAGACGTTCACTGCTTAACAAAGGCCTCTTCGAGGATTTTTATATAAATACATGGGAATCGCGAGCGAGCGTAGGCCCGTCATCATATTATCATAAAGACGTTCACTGCTTAACAAAGGCCTCTTCGAGGATTTTTATATAAATACATGGGAATCGCGAGCGAGCGTAGGCCCGTCATCATATTATCATAAAGACGTTCACTGCTTAACAAAGGCCTCTTCGAGGATTTTTATATAAATACATGGGAATCGCGAGCGAGCGTAGGCCCGTCATCATATTATCATAAAGACGTTCACTGCTTAACAAAGGCCTCTTCGAGGATTTTTATATAAATACATGGGAATCGCGAGCGAGCGTAGGCCCGTCATCATATTATCATAAAGACGTTCACTGCTTAACAAAGGCCTCTTCGAGGATTTTTTTTTTTATTAACAATTGGTAAACCCTTGACAACATCTCACCTGGTGGTAAGTGATGATGTTGCCGAAGATGGAAGCGGGCTTACCAAGATTCCCCAACGCAATGGGGAACTGGCTATCTTATCTTCATGCCGGAACACACCAATGATATCAACATTGATATTTGGCGGCAAGACTTAGATAAGATGGTGGTAGCTAGCCAGGCGGGCTTAGAAAATGCCCTACCACCAACCAAACCGAGTCTTACAATTGACTCCGCCGGGAATCGAACCCGCGACCTGCTGTGTAAAGCCAGTGAACTTTGCCTCTGAGCTACGGAGGTGGTTAGAATTTCCACGACGACCGGTCCTGCGCTGTCCGTCCGCATCCAGTGGCTTCCTGAGACCTTCACTAGGTTGTCGGTCCACCGACGGAGAGGCCTTTCTACGCTCCATCTTCCGGTGCACGGTTGCCACTCGAGAACTTTACTGTCCCAACAACAATCTGCTCTACGAGTTATGTGCCTCGCCCTCTGCCACTTAAGTTAAGCGATTTTGGTTTTCCTACAGATCTACTCATTCAGATTCGAACGCTTAGGGAAAATCCGGGAATAACTCGCTCCATCCCCTTCAGAGTGACTTTGAGCCCTCTTATGAGGCGACCATGTCTCATGGCAACACACACTGGTTAAAGATCTAGTCTTGAGACACTGCGGTATTTGGGACGTGAAGATATTGCGTAGCTTCCCGCACGCTGCCCAGTCGAGTTGTAATTCATCGATTGATCTCTTTGTCGAAGTTGGACCGACCTAACTTGACTATTTGTCCTACATAGGTATATAACTTAGAATGTAGAGTCTCCGACCTTCAGAGGAGTGGGTGCGACACGGACATTTAACATTAATTTCGTCTCGTCCATGTTCATTTTAAGACCCACTTGTTGAGAGACTCTATACTGAGGCCTTCGAGCATTGTGCTTACGTCTTCCATAGACTTAGCCTTGACCACGATATCGTCAGTAAATCTGAGGTGGTTTAATTGTGGCACAGTTGTTTCGTTATAAAATGATCATTGTAAAACGATTTGCATTATAAATACTTTTGTGATACGATTTGAGGTTATGTATAAAGCAAATTACCAAATGGGAGTAGAAATAGATATTATCATTACAAAAAGTAGTTTAAAAACAAAACAAATTACAAGTACCTAATTAAAAATTAAGTAACATTACATAAAGTATATCAATATCTCTATTTATTAGCTTTACGAAATTGTTTTTAGTGTACTATAAGTGTAAATAAATGAAGCAAGGTAATATAATTTGAGTATTATATTCAAATTTTTTAGTTTCCTAGTTTTGGAATTAAGGGGGAATGTTTATTTATTTATTATTTATTTTTTGCACACCGGACCACGTAGCGTAGGCAGGCCTCCCACGCGGTGGACTGACGACCTGGTGAAGATCGCGGGAAGCCGATGGATGAGGGCAGCGCATGACCGGTCGTCGTGGAAATCCTGGCCTTTGTCCAGCAGTGGACGTTTTCGGCCGATATTATGAATTTGATTTTTTGTACATTTTCTGCAATATCTTTTAAAATAACGCTTTAAAATTTCAAAAAATATATATTTGCTTTCATTAATATGTCACACACATGTTATATTTGGAGAAACTTTTTTGTTTTTTTTTTCTTTCAGATGGACGGACCAACAGACACATGATTCATCGGATCTCATTTATGTTTGATTAGGTTTCCTGTAATCTTTTAAGTGAGGCTTGAGCCTTCTTTTCAGTTGACGATTATAAATTAATTTATAGTAGTTATTACTATAAATAATTTTATTTTAATTTTTACTTATAAAATTATTGTGTAATGTCTCCTAATGGTTTTAAAATTTTCATGCCGTATAAAAAGTAAACAATGCCAAGTTTTTACATGACATCAATGAATGCCCATCACGAAACATCTTCATGTGCATAGTTTTTTCCCTGGACTGTCGAATCGGTATACTGATCTGATTATTTCGTGCGCATCCCTGACCGCACGATCCACGACCCACGGCCCTCCCCCCACAGTACCTCCCTCGCCTTAGACGTTGGCTTTTTACATAGCCCAGCCGCCAAGGGGTTGCCAACCTTTTGTTATTTAGAGGCATGTAAAGGTGTTACATAGTGTAGCGACTCAAGTTATAGCTCGAATACGTATTGAGTTCATTTTATTTTAATTATGGGATTATTTAGTCGGCTTGTTGCATGAATTGAATTTTCGAACCAGATGAAAAATTCATATTTAATTCGGCAGTAAACAAAGTTAGTTTCGGATAAAGTTATAATTTGGTTTCTTTCAGGAGAGTCAATAAATGAAATTTTTGACAAAATTAAACATTTAAAAATTATTACATGAAGGTACTGAGAAATTTCGTTCACACAGAAAGTGAAAGAAAACTCTTTACTTCGTACCCTCCATTTAAAAAAAAACATTTTAATTTCTTGAATTTTACTTCGAAATTTTTAACAATAAGAATTCATTCTACCTTTTCTATAAAACCTGTTTTGAGCTAGATTGTAAGTTGAGTTCGATTAGAGACGATACGTTGTCTACTGTCCAATGTCCATACTATAACAATACAGTTTATTGAGTCCTCACTGGTAGTTCAACAGGTTTGGAAAAAACTCATGAGGGGACTAGTAGGGACAGAAATGTTGTTTCATGTGAATTTTGAACGTCGCTTGCTTTAAACTATAACTGCTACTTTGCCAACATGTTATTTGAGTTGTGGAGTTATCGAAATCTAGTCTTTCTAGTTATGTTTGATCAATCAGGTTGAATTGTGCAGTGACTGGTATAACGTTGTGAGAATACAGTCATTCTCACGACCTGTACTGTAGCGACACACCGACCACACACGTTTCTTGCGTTTTACTTATGGTTGCCACTTTGGAAAATTTTGAGTTAAGAAGAGGGTAAAAACCAGTAATTATTACTAAGTTTCATCATCTTTTCAACCGACTTCAAAAACGGATTTTAATTTAAATTCAAGTAACTCTATATTGTACATCGAAACAAACAAATAAGTACGTGTACAAAATAATTATATTGTTGCTATAGAAGTAGATATTTTAAAGTTTTAAATCATTTCCAACTGTTTAAGAAGTAAAAAATTCACGCACTGTTAATTTTGTCAAAACTACTGTAATTAATATTTTTTTATTATTATTTGCACGATTCGTTCGTAGAAGTCATTTTTTTTAGCTCTGTATTGAAAAGGGTTTATAATCGGGACTAAAGCTACGCTATACATCTGTCCATCTGTCCTACTTATGAAGGGCTGTTATCTTTTGAACTTGAAATTTTCACAGAATATTCGTTGTTTTCCATGTAAGAAACGTGTCTAAACGTTTTTTTTCGTCTATCGTAAACATTTGTGGCATACACAACACTAATAGGTATCTTTATTAGTACGAATCTCTCAGTGCGAGTATACGACTTCTAATTGGCTGGTTTTTTTTATATAATTTTAATAGAAATTTTAACAAATCTTTCTCACGACACACTTTAAATTTGTGATAATAGTTAATTAACACAATTGGTATTTCATCAGTACGATACGTGTGATGATAGTTAATAAACACAATAATGTCATTCAAATTTTTGCTTTAGATTAGTCACAATCATCTTTCAGTATATGGGAAAATAATCTTGCTGTTTTGATAGGTACCTATCGATCTGTATTTAACCCGGCGCCAATGACGCTGGGTCATATTGACCCGAGCGATTTTCAATTCGGGAAATTTCGAAAAAAACATATTATAATCGTTATTGATTTTCTCAGTAGCTGGAGATAAGACCTCAATTCATATGATTTGTACCATAGTGTAGTGAGCAAGCGCCAGTGAAGAATGGTAAAATCCTTTTTCTTGAATAAAACGGGTATAAAACGGCTACAGCTCCATACATTTTTAGTTCCAAAAGAGAAATTCTTTTAGTTGCCCTTTTGAGGTTGTTGCATTAAAACTAAATTAAAGCTTGATATCTAAATTAACTTAAACATCTTGGTACTACAATGACTTCATGGTCATGCAATAGTTCTTACTTTGTATTACATTTTTTATAATTCAGCAGATAACCAGATAATTAAGAAAAAAACATTCGGGTCATATTGACCCAGCGTCATTGTCCGCGTTATTTTTTACACGTCATTGGCGCCGGGTTAAGATCGCTTATAATGCACTAGATACTAGATAGGTATTACAATCAAAAATCTACATGTTAAATAAAGATTAATTTTAAAATAGCAACTGAAACATCTTTCAAAATCAAAACTAAGTAACACTGACAAAATTTACACTGAATCAAACCGGATCGATTGGCACAAAACACAAAACCAACAGGTTAACAAAAAATCCCCTCTTTATTTCTCACGACGTTTACTTTTTCTAGTAGAGCTATCTGTTCTCGTTTCATAAACACATGTTTGCTGAGCAAGGGTTGGCCCTACCGTGTACAGGTGGTTTTGAAGAATATTTTGATTTTGTAATCAGTTTCGTTCTTTGAGGTGCATTCAGTAGATGATGTTTCTGAGTGAGCTCACATTCTGTTATTTTTTTTTATTTAATGTTAAATTATTTTGCTTTTGTTTATTTAAGACAGCATTAAATTTACAATTATAACGTTCACAAATTAGATGCCAAATTAGGATATCGAAAAAGATTGACAAAAACACAGTGATAAAGTAAATATAAAACAGTAAATTAAACACAAACAATGAGTAACTATATGTGTATAGTATGTGAACATTGTGTGTGCGGGGGGCAGAGTGTGTGTAAGTAGGTATACTGTCGTCACTAACGTATTTAGCGTGAGTTAGGATCTGTACAGTTTTTGCAACAACGGTAAGCATGATAATTTATTTTTAAGGTTTTTTATGTAAAATAATATACTGTGGGATAAATTTAGACCTAGGCTACATTGTGATTAGTTCAAGAGTTTTTTAATTTGATTACGTAGAGAACCGATAAACGTCCGCACAAATGGGGTACGGTCACTTCCCAAACTCGGCAAAGTTAGGACATATACTTACCCCGCACACGGGAGCCAAGTCCGGATTGATTTGATTACTTAAGTTACTTATAACTTTATTGTAAGTCACATATTTATTTATTTATTTATTTACACTTATAGTACACTAAAACAGTTTCGTAAAGCTAATACATAAAGTTATTATAATGAAGTGTACAGTAGGCGGTCTTACATAGTAGAAGGTTATTTAAAAACTCGGTCCAGTTTTTCACAAATACACTTTATCTCATGAAACTGAACAATCTCCCCAAGGAACCTATGACCAAATAGAGAAAAAAACTTTGGGGTCTAAAAACAGCCCCTCATAAGTGCTAACTACTTAGTATAAATGTTATACTTGAGTTTTGATCTAGTATATTTTTGTTTTAATAATTATAAAAAAGTGAACTAAAAGGCGCTACCGCTTAAAATATTTTTGCAAAATATTCATACTAGTACAGATGAAACTTAAGAGTGTATTCACAAAATCATATCCCATACAAACTTAAAATTACTACTTCTTGAAAATGGATGGGCCGATTCTAATTAAACTTTAACAAATAAGCAAGTGACAAAACTGTAGTTTGTGGATTAATTAAATTTTTAAAATACTTTAGTTTAAAAGAGATTCGCGAATTTTAAAATTACTATGAAAACCTTAAATCACTATTATTTAATGACAACACTATTTTTTGAAAATGTAATCTATCCACATACTATTATTTTATGACTTGCTTATGTATATAAAATTTCATTAGAATTGGCTCATCGATTTTTAAGAAGTAGTAATTTCAAGTTTGTTCGAAAGACGATTTTGTGAATACTCTCTTAATGATTACATTACGATAATAACCTCAGGCACTGAACATGTTAACATAAGAAAAACTAAAAAATGTAAAATTAAAATCTAAAAACTCTCTGTATATCTGAAAACAAAACAATGCTTACCGTAATTAGGCATTTAATTATAAATCCACCATGAATTCTTAACCGACTAGACATATTAAAATTTCACTTCCCCTTCCTAAGCGCTGTTCCGTATCGCGCCCCATCTCCGGCGTCTTTCAGGGGACCGCATAAAATAGTTATGGAGGGGAGGCAGCTACTTAACCGTTTTTAGGAGCGCCCCCCTCTCCCGCTTCCTGCTGCCCCCTGCGGGAGGCGCCCCCTGCAGCGCCTCCTATAACTATTCCTCGTATATTTTTGCAAATTCTTACCGAGGGTTGGCGATACCTGCTTTTATAGTGTTCGGAATTAAAATACGTTACGTTCATTGGTGTATTTTTCAGTGTGTGCGTGTGTAGTGCGTTGGTTCCCTAAATTCTGAATGCGGGTCGCGTGATCTAGTTTTAATTTCGGTGATTTTGGGTTAAAATGGATAATGTTTTTGTTTGGGCAAGATGAGACATGAATGCGGGATTTTATTGTATAAAACAGCAGTTTTTAAAGGAAAAAATAACTTTACAGCCTTTTTACAAAACAATAGAAAATTTTAGGTAAATGAAACATTTTAGAATAGCTTTCTACCAAACTTCAAAAATTCGTATTTCTTTCTATTAAAAGCCAGCCAAGTGCAAGTTGAATCAGGCGCGGTGATAGATAGATAGATAGATGAAACGTTTATTTCTTGCAGAGTACCGGGAGCCGCAGTCATTAGTTCATTAACCTTTTGATGCCAAGGGCTTACAATTTGTGAACAAAAAAAAAATTATCACAAGATTATCAACATTTTATCAGCGGAAAGACGTCCACTACGGACAAAGGCCTCACCCAAGGATTTCCGCAACGACCGGTCCTGCGCTGCCCGCATGCAGCAGCTTCCCGCGACCTTCACAAGGTCGTCGGTACACCAGGGTTACCTCAAAATACTTAGGTAATTATCAACCGACTTTCATAAAAGAGAAGGTTCTCGAGAGTTCCTACTTAGACTAACTAACATGGATAATTTCAAGTTTCTAGGAAAACCATTTTATTAACACCAAGGTGGGGGGACGTCTATCTCACCACGAATTAGGAGGTCTATATCTTACAAACGGTACATCTGACAAAGATATGTTTATAAGAAATAAAACTTTAATTTAAAAAAAGATTTCATTTAAAAATAAAAAAAATATCTTCAATGATACCCACCCATTGATTCAAGAAACGCTGGTTCCGCCCACCAATTTTTTTTAGATGAGGGTACCCCATAAGAAGGGGTGGATTTAAAAAAAGTGTCCACTTGTTTTCATTTATTATTCAAAATTGCGATCTGTGAAGTATCCGAAGTACAGAGGCCAACACATCAAGCTATACATTCGTAATGCGATTCTGATTCATACGCATACGGCATAAGAACGGTACAAAGTCCAAAGTGTCTAGCTTGATGTGCTGCTCTCTGTACTTTTATTTTTCTACCAAATTTCATAAAATTCAATAAAAAAAACATTAAATGTTATGTCGTTGATTCAGTCTGCACCTCTGTGCAGATAGAATAATAAAATACGACATATATCTAATATCTGCTGTGATAGTTGGACAGACAGTCAGAAAGATCTTTTAAAAATATTAGTACATACTCGTACGTTCCTCGTAGGCACTTGGGGACCCTAAAAATGCAACCCAAGTGTTGGTCCCGCTAAATACAAAGCTCACCTAAAATAATAAACCACGTTAAACACGTTAAAAAACCAACTTCAATCTCAATAACCAAGTACAACTTTACAACTGTTTTTTGTATATGTTATTTTTCTAAAAAAGTTCTTAACCGATTTTGACAAAATTTATATGGGACTACCTCAGGAGTATACTCTTTCAAATAAAAAAATAATTTTAAAAATCGGTCCACAATCTTATGCATGTAAAAAGAAACCGTAACTGACTGACTGATCTATCAACGCACAGCTCTACCCACTAGACTAATCGGGCTGAAATTTGGCATACAGATAGAAATTATAACATCCGCTAAGGACAGGGGTTCAAATTTTGTATAAAAATATAATATAAAATAGATGTTTGTATGTTTGTAACTTTACTAATATTGACGAAATTTAACCTAGCCTGTGTCATGGTGAAATAAATAAGTTATTTTTATTCGCTTGAAAACACCATAGTCGGATAAGTTTCAGAGGGGACTGAAAAATAAATACTCTTTTTGGTTGATTTCTTTAATATCGCAACGAAGGAACTGATTTTCATGATTTTTTGCACAGAGATGGTTGAGAGAGTGGAAAATGACATAGACTACTAGCATAGCCCGATAGAGTTCCCGAAGTATCTAGAGAAAACTCATTTCCATGCTCGCGCACGTCGCAACAGAGCAAGGCATGTCGTTTTTGCACAGACATGGTTGTACATACCTACCGGCCGTCTACGATATCGCTGTGTCTTAATTGGTTTTGACAAAGAACTTGCGAATCTGAGGAATACTCATTACCACGCTCGCGCATGTTGGCGTCGCAACGAAGCAACGACCTGATGTGATTTTGTGCACAAAAATAGTTGAGGGGGTGGGAAGTGATATAAACCGCAAATCACGATAGCCCGATATAGTTCCCGAGGGGCTTGAAGAAAACAAATTTTCACGCTATGTGATATTTTAAACAGAGATAATTGAGAGAGTGGGAAGTAAAGTAGCATAGCCCAACATAGTTCTCGAAGGATCTCTGTACATGAAATACATGCTTGCGCACGTCGGCGTCGCAACGAAGCAACGTATTAGCGTTATTTTTGCAAAGAAATAGTTGAGGGGGTGGGAAGTGATACAAATAAAACTAGTAAACCGATAAACTAGTAAATGGGCATACATTAAAAAGGAAGACTATGACTTAAAAACTCCTTCTTTTTGATATCAGTTAAATTGTTTTTAAGTCATGAATACTCTGCAATAAAAATAAAATTAATTTAATTAGGTTTAAATGTCAATAACTTCAAAGTTAACAATTAATTCTTTAAAAAACAAAAATGAATATGTATTATCGTCATCATCATATTATCAGGCGCAAGACTTCCACTGCTGGGCAAAGTCTTTCCCTAAGGAGTTTCGCAACGATCAGTCCTACGCTGCCCGCATCTAGCGGCTTCCTATTCTTATTCTATTCCTATTCCTTGAAGGTCGTCTGTCCACCGACTGGGAGGCCTACCTACACTACGTCTTCCGATGCGCAGTTGCCATTTAAGAATTTTATTGTCCCAATGGCCATCTGTTACACTCGTTATATTCCTTTATACTAGAGGTACAAACGCGTAAAGCTTGGCACAGAAATGTGATGGTGCTCTTCTTCAAAAAGGGCGACAGCTTCATGCTGAAGAACTATAGACAAAATACAATTTCCGAGCCAAGTTTACAAGATGTTATCGAGAGCCATTACGGATCGTCTCGCACGCATGTTTTACGACATCTAGCCTGAACTAGTCGGCTTCTGAAGAGACTTTATGACTAATAGACCACAAACATACGCTGCGCAGATTATACAGAAGACGGAAGAGCATAATCAGCCACTATGCTTGTTGTTTGTGGACTGAGGAAGCCTTTGATTCGGTCGAAACCTGAGCTGTGCTACATGGACACGTGCTACATGCTACATGCTACAGTTGTGCTGAATGGACTATCGATACATCGTCGAGGTGTTAAAGTGTTTGTATCAAAACGCCACCATGTCGGTTCGCCTCCAGGACCAGAATTCAAAACCTATCCGGCTGCATTTTTGGAAATGTCACACAGGGAGACGTTACATTTCAAAAACTGTTCACCGCCGCTCTGGAAGATGTTTTAAGGCTTCTGGACTGGGGCGGACTCCGTATCAATATCAATGACAAGTACGTCACCTACCTTCGATTCCCTGACGATATCGTGATCATGGCTGAGACTGTGGAAGACCTACTAGGCACAATTCTCGATGACCTCAGCAGAGTCTCTCAACAAGTGCGTCTTAAGATGAACATGGACAGGAAAATAATGTTAAATGTCCGTGTCGCTACTCCTCTGAAGGTTGGAGATTCTACACTCGGAGTTGTTGATGATTATTTAAACCTGGGACAAACAGTCCAGTTAGGTAGGTAGAACTTCGAGAAAGAGATCAATCGACAAATCCAAATCGGCTGGACAGCGTTTGTGAAGCTTCGCAATATCTTCAACTCCCAAGTACCGCAGTGTGTTGCAAGTGATGACCTACAGAGCCGAGACAATGTCGCTTACTGTGGGTCACCCAAAGAGCAATGGAGCGTACTATGCTCGGAGTTTCTTTGCGTGATCGAGTCAGAAACAAAGAGATCCATAGAAGAATCAAAGTTGCCCTAAGAATTTCCAAAACGTGGCATTAGGCGGGGCACATAGCTCGTATAAATATGCAAGTATTATCATCATCATCATATCAGCCGAAGAACGTCCACTGCTTGACAAAGGCCTCCCCAAGGATTCTCACGACTACCGGTCCTGCACTGCCCGCATCTAGCGGCTTTCCGCGACCCTCACGATGTCATCGGTCACCGCGTGGAAGGCCTGCCTACACTACGACTCGAGAACTTTACAGCCCCAACGGCCATCTGTTCTACGTCCTATGTGCCCTGCCCTCTGCCACTTCAGTTAAACGACATGATCAAAGTAAGCATCATAAAGTAAAATTACTTTTAGGCAGTAACAGATAATGTGATTGGTACGTATAATGCTACGCGTTGCGTAATTGTAACGATCCTCTAGATTTTTGTTGATCTGAACTCTTATATTTTGCTACGTAATTTCATTTTACGTCATTTTGATTAATCTTTTGAGTAAACCCTTTAAATTGCTTTGTTTAATTGCTCAATTTCACTAAGCCCGATTTCAACAAGTCGACTCAAGATGTCTGTGGTTTCGATTAGATTTTTTATTTTTTTTAGATATCTGCTAAATTTGTACAAAATGGCAGCTGTATTTATCCTGAAATAATATAATAGCTAACGTCTTTGTCTTCGGTACCATCTACAGGGTGATAGTAAGCGCGGCGCGTATAGGGAACACCCTGTGTAGCGAGGCGCGACGAGCGAGGTAAAACTCGGCTGTCTCGCAGGAAACGGAAGTAAGTGGAAATTCCCCCAAAATGTTTAGAAATTATCCGCTTACTTTTATTTAGGCAAAGTTAGGGGGTATTATAATATGTTGGTAGCTTTTTACGTTGCCGTTTTTATTTAATACAAGCTTTTGCCCGCGGCTTCACCGGCGTAGACTTCGTTTTTGTGCTTGTCTATGAGGGTGAGTAGCGCGCGAGCATGGTCATGAGTTTTCTCCAGATCCCCATTCCAGATTGGGCTATTATGATTAGCAGTCTATGTCACTTTCCACCCCTTAACCAATTCTATACATAGAATCCATTCGATATGTTGCTCCGTTGCGACGCCGACGTGCGCGAGCGTAGAAATGAGGAAATGAGTTTTCCTCAGATCCCTCGGGAACTATGTCAGGATATCCTAATTGGTAAATTATGTCATTTTCGACCCCTTGAACCATCTCTGTGCAAAAAAATTGCGATGTTAGAAAAAAATCCCCAAAAATAGAGTACTTTTTCAGTTCCCTCTGGAACTGCTTCGGATTATTTTATATATAAAAAGTAGCCTATATCCTTCCCCGTGACACAGGCTACCTGCATTCCAAATTTCATCAAGATAAGTCAAGGTGTTGAAACGTGAAAAGGTAACAAACAAACACATTTTTACATTTATAATACATATTAGTAAGGATGACTGGAGAGATTGTGTTTAGTGCTGACGACCGCACCTTTCAATGCTTTAAACATTCATATAACTTTAGGCATAGATCAGCAATGAAAAGGATACTTCGATATTTACATGTAGGTTATGTATGTCTGAAGCAAAGTACCTACGTCAGGATTCGTGAGGTTATTTAAAACTAATATTAATATTATTTACTGGAAGTCAACCTCTAGATCATTAGTTTTCCTAACCTAGTTTGAGGTGCATATTTTTCAAGCAAGACAATCTTAATATATATAAATCTCGTATCACAATGTTTGTCCTCAATGGACTCCTAAACCACTTAACCGATTATAATAAAATTCGCACACCATGTGCAGTTCGATCCAACTTGAGAGATAGGATAGGGTAGGGTAGGGTAGTGTAGGGTAGGGTAGTGTAGGGTAGGGTAGGGTAGTGTAGTGTAGGGTAGTTAAGAGTAGTGTAGGGTAGGGTAGTGTAGTGTAGTGTATGTAGGGTAGGGTAGGGTAGTGTAGGGTAGGGTAGTGTAGTGTAGTGTAGTGTAGGGTAGGGTAGTGTAGTGTAGTGTATGTAGGGTAGGGTAGGGTAGTGTAGGGTAGGGTAGTGTAGTGTAGTGTAGGGTAGTGTAGGGTAGGGCAGGGCAGTGTAATGTAATGTAAGGCGGTACGAAGTTCGCCGGGACAGCTAGTCCTACTATAATATTATAAACGCGAAAGTTTGTAAGAATTTATGGATGTACGTTTGTTACTCTTTCACGCAAAAACTACTGAACAGATCTTGATGAAATTTGGTAGGTAGACAGATTAGGACCTGGATTAACACATAGACTACTTTTTCCCACGCTCGCGAGCCGCTGCGTATGACAAAGTCATACGTTGTCCACGCGGGTGAAGCCGCGGGAAACAGCTGGTCTTTTAATAATTTCATTAAGATCACGTCACGGGTGCCACCATCGCTCGTGATCCAGAGCCTAACTTAACTGGTAGGAAAAAATCGTAGGGCCACGTAAAAACAGCGAAGAAATCTATTAAAATTAAATGAGCTGTCGTTAAGTATGTATCCAAATTTCATTTGCCGCTTCCTCCCGGCCGGCGCGCTGCCGTGTCTTGATACAGCATATAAGTCGATCGCGGGGTGGTTTTTACATTTCCCTCCAAGTGTACCCACCCTCCAGCCGCGCCCGCCGCCGCCGCCGTCACGCACACCAATATGGCCCTTAAGAGGGAGCGCTTCGGTGCGCTTTTGCTATCAAGTTTTCTCCAGGCGCGAGCGCTTTCCGGGCGAGGGGGTGATCTTAATATTAATATTGCCTTGGGAAGCTCCTTCTATGTATGATGAAGTTTTATGTTGCTATCTGTGGGACTATGTAGAGCTTTAGGAGTTGTTCAAGGAGAAAAGCAGTTTTATGAGCTGATTTATGGGCTTCGTGACTTAGTGATGCGGTGGCGGTCGCGACGTCTACGTCACTTGGTCTTTTGCATAATGTCTGTTTGATACTGAACCAAAGTATATATATTAGTACTAACGTACAGTATGGACACTCCCTGCCGCTTTCTAGATTGCGACCTCACCCCCTCTACACCGAGATTGATACAGATTGGTTACAGTTTGGTTGTCAAACGTAGTATCGCTGCTATTTTGTTTATTCCTTCATTCGTTTTTTGAAATGTCATTTTTGGCCCGTTGTCCAGGGTGTGACTGACCGGAGTTCGTTTTGTCGTATAAGTTATTGATTTTGTATTCCTGAAAAGAAGAACTTACGCAATCAATAAAACTAATAAAATTTCAAAAGCGAAGTAAGATTCTTGACGCTCTCCATCTATTTGATCTGTGATCTTGAATTATGTAATTGTTTTTACAGTAAGCTTATTTCTAGGGCTCCGCTCGAGGACTTTAATGCCCCAACGACTACCTGTTCTACTCAAAGGTAACGGTTTCTTATTAGCCTACGTTACCTGTCCGTCCATCTGATCAACCTTTATCTACCGTTAGTGTTACTTTACCAGTCGAGTATCGGTCATAGGGATTTGTCGGATCCGACAGGATTGGTTCTGTTAAACCATACTTTCCTTCTCGTTCCAAAATTAAAGATAACCAATAAGTTTATTTTAAAGTTTACACAAAACCATTTTACTTTTTATTTTTCGAAAAATTGGTGTCATGTAGTAAATTGGTATCGGATTCGGTAGAAGTCTAATGATACCGGATCCGGTTTTTCGGATTGCAATTCCTAATCGGACACAGTTCTCGATATAAAAACTTTGATTAACCGTTTTTTTTTGTTCCTAGTTTTATATTTTTATTTTGGACTGTTTGACTGACAACGTATAGCATTGTTGTTTCAGTTGTAATATTAAATATCATCCTTGCCACGTAGAAAGAAGAACCTAAATATAAATACATGTTGCTGCGACATATTGCGTACTTGCTTCAGGAATTAATCGGTCCCTTTTTATGAAACTTAAAAGAAATAATGATGAAGCGTTCCTATCGTGGAATCGCGATAGCATTTAATACCAACAAACCTAAATGTGATGGGAGCCAAGTTCGATACAAAAAATATCCAAAGATCTAAATGGGTACCAATTGGTTTCCTTTATCATAGCAAAATATTTATTCACACTTTATTATTTATTTATATTTTATCACACCGAAATATTTATTAAAGACTTCTCCAAGTAATAAAGAATTTTACAACGGTTTTCAGTTGCATAAGAGAAAATTTATTAAGTTCTGAGTTGCTAACAGTGTAACTTGGCGAGTTTTCAGTAGGTGACCAAATAACTAAAATATTATATCATCATCATCATATCAGCCGAAAAACGTCCACTGCTGTACAAAGGCCTCCCCCGATCTTCCCACGATCCTCACCAGGTCGTCCGTCCACCGCGGCGTGGGAGGCCTGCCTACGCACGTTTTTCGGTGCGCGGTAGCCACTCGAGAACTTAATATGCATTTTTTTTAAGTAGGTTTTGCTTGCTTGACGGCTTGACTATTTAAACTTGCCAACTTACACCATTTAGTAGCACAGAACAAAACATTTTTTAAGCAACTGAAAGCCATTTTAAATTTTTAATAATAAGTTTCAACCTTTCTACATTCATAAAATAGCTGCTTACAACATCTGGCGACGTCAGCAAGATCTACTTTGGAGATCTGGAGCGTCGCTGCGCTACATCGGCGCAGAACATAGACAGCACAAATATGAAATCGTTTAATGTGTACATCATATAATTATTGTATAACTAATAAGTATTATTGTCAACAATCAAATTTAGATTTTACCAAGCTTCGACCATCACACGTTCTTATTTCACTACCACAACAGCTCTCCAGCCAGGCAGCACATAGTACCTTCCGTGTATTGAATACATTGCCCTTCTACCTAGGCGACTGTACATTTTGGTCTTTCAAGCGGGATCCTGGAAGCAACAACCTATGGAGCAATTACCAACTTCCACGCAAGTCTACCGACCGAAATCCGGGGAAAGAGCAGCACCAATGCTTCCGCTCTACTGCTTTCAACGGAGGCTTTCAATCTGCGGAGGCTAGACTGACGTCACCAGGAGAAAAGATTCCTGTTTCTGATTACACAGGAGGAGATTCCTGTTCCTGACCTCGTAGTCAAGAGTGGAGATTCCTGTTCTTGACCACATCACCAGGAGCGGAATTTCCTGTTCCTGGCCACACAACAGCGGAGATTTCGGTTCCTGACCACACCACCTGGACGTAAGAATCCTCTCCACACACTGCCGAGAGTCCAGATATGTCTACTGTAGAACGAGATCAATATGTACTTTCCTCTATTTCAATAACCATTTAACATTCTGCGTTATATCCCACACCGCCAGGGCCGGCGCGAGTAACCCCCGATGCCGCCTCCGCCGCCACGCCGCGGTCGCGGGACGGGCAACTTTGCACAACTATGAGGCACCGGGCACATAAATTTTATTGGCCTAATCTTGCTCGCCGCAAGATTCACTGGGTGGAAATTTTAAGATATACGCTGTTGTGTAGCGATAGCAAATAAAATAATCAAAATCTTCGCAGAAGTTTCAGCTTCATAAAATAAAAATAAAATAAATCTGACCTTTAGAGCTTTATTCTTTATTCTTTATTGTTCAATTTACAATAAGAGATTACAGTTTCCCAAGACGCTCTATTGTTAATATTTACAATTAAAATTACAAATTACAAATATTTTCAATTACAAATTATTGTTGTTTAAAAAGATGTATAAATTTTTAATTATTATAGGCATGCTATCCACAAAAATGTCAATATGTTGGATCTCGGCAACGAATCCATTGAGCAAATGTATTGCCCTAGACGTAGTAAGGTGTAGCGCTCGCTGCGTGCGCGGCGCTGAAGTTGCAAACAGCTGGTGCCGTCGCCGACCCGTGCGCACGTATTTTTGTGGCACAAAGAGACTCATATTATTTAACACCTCAGAGTTATTGACATTTCCCCGCAACAGCAGACAGTAGTGGACACCAAGAAGCAACTTCCGCCTAAGCTCCAAGGTATCGAGTCCGACTGAGCCATATACGAACAGAGATGGGAAGAGAAACGGGTAATATCCGTACATTCGCTTATAGAGGTACCTAGCGAACTTACGCTGCAGTTTTTCTATCATGAGAGAATACTTAGTTTCATAGGGATCCCAAACGATTGCGCAGTACTCCAACTTGCTCCGGACAAAAGCATTATACAGCACTAACGCAACTCTAGTATCCCTGAATTGGTAAGCTGTTCTCATTATGAACCCTAGAGCTCTATTAGCACTCTTACATAAAATAATTATGTGTTGACGAAAATTAAGTTCAACATCCATCAATATGCCTAGATCTTTTTTTTCTGTTTCTGTTTTCAGAGATACACCACGAAGATAATATGTCGCCATAATCGGGCATCTTGATCTTGTAAAACTTAGTACACTACATTTAGATATATTAAACTCCATTCTATTGCAGTGACTCCAATTCTCAACACGGTTAATATCATACTGCAAGCCTTTGCAGTCTTCGTCGCTTTTAACTGATTTAAAGATCTTCAAGTCGTCAGCAAACATCAAACATCGGGTGTTAGTGAGGTTTGCTGGTAGATCATTAATCATCACAAGAAACAAGGTGGGTCCAAGGGTACTGCCCTGACTCACTCCTGATCTAGTAAAGTACTCCTCAGACTGGTAATCGCGAAGTTGTACGTATTGTTTACGATCCTTAAGGTAGTCAGCAAAAAAACTAAGAAGTTTTGGACACATTCCCAGCGAGGACAACTTAGATAACAAGATATCGTTATCAACAACGTCAAAAGCACGTCGAAAGTCCAAAAATACCGCATCCACTTGCGCCCCAGTATCCATTTCATGTATCGAATAGTCTACGAAATTAATGTGGTTAGTTATAGTGGAGCGAGCAGTACAAAAACCGTGCTGCGAATCGTCAATAACCGCAGAAATTTGTCGAGTAAGATAATAATTAAGTATTGATTCGAATATCTTCCCAAAGATAGGCAATATCGCTATCGGCCTATAGTTCATGACATCTGTTGAAGAACCAGCCTTTGGAACAGGACTCACTCTGGACAACTTCCACCTTACAGGATAATGACTCAGTTTAAGGGAGAGGTTGTACAAATATAATAGAGGTTCTTCCAATGCAAATAAACAATCCTTGACTAAGAATGTGGGTATACCGTCCGGCCCAGCAGCTGCATTGGCTTTAAGGCGACGAACAGCTCGGCGCAAGTCATCCACCGAAATGCTGTCCATACGCACATACAGTCCATAAGCAGTACCACACTCAGTGTTCTGAGCTACTTGAGGGTCCAGTAATGGAGTGTTAGAGAGAAAAACGGAGCCGAAGTATTCGGCGAAAGCTGAAGCCGCTTCCTGTCCCTCTACCACTTTGTTTTTGTATGTAAAAGTGGTACATTGACGCCTATTTTTGCGTGGACTATACATCCAGGGTGTAACAAAATTGCTGTGGATCCCGTGAACTGGGGGTTCTAATTATCATACTAAACCACCTTTCCTAATAGTCAATTCTCAAAAAAATTTGGAGCCTCCATACAAAAATGTACAAAATTGGTAGAACATGCATTTGTATAAAGAGCAATTTTTTTTTGCGATTTCATCAAATTCATAAAACAAAATTTGTTTAGTATGATGAGTAGAGGCCCCAGATAACGGGACCTACATCAATTTTTTTATACACTTTGTATATTGAGTTCCTGATCGACTGTTCCTGGTGCTCGGAGTCTCTTATTGCATGTAAACTAAAAATATTATAACGGATTATCTGAATTCATATCAGCCGAGGGACGTTCACTGCTGGACAAAGAACTCTCCCAAGAATTTCCATGACGACCAGTTCTGCGCTGCCCGCATCCAGCGGCTTCCCGAAACCTTGACTACAGCCGATTTGGATTCGACGATTGATCTATCTTTCTTGAAGTGGGACCTATCTAAGTGGACTGTTTGTCCAAGGTGTACATATTCGTCGACAACTTAACTTCAAGTGTAGTGCTTCCAACCTTCAGAGGGGTGGGTGCGATACGGAAATTTAAGATATTTTTTGGAATTTACTCCTTTTGAAATGATTCACATGTAGGGTGCGGTATGAAAAATATATGGAGAGGTGGTAAATTACGTTGTCATTATCACGAAGAATAATAATGCCTTATGCAATACCGAAGACCGGAAGCCGAGCCCTGCGAGAAAAGAGGCCGAGCCCTGCGAGACCGGAGGCTGAGCCCTGCGAAATCGGAGGCCGAGCTCCGCGTAAAGCGAATCCCGGAGCGCACCCCGCGAGGGCAAAAATTTCTTGTGCATGTTCATTCTAAGACCCACTTATTGAGAGGCTCTACTGAGGCCATCGAGCATTATGCCGGAGTCTTCCATGGTCTCAGCAACTATGACCACGATGGGCGATGTACTCGCCGCCGATTGTATTGATGTCGAGCCCACCTCAGTGTCTACGAGCGCGTCTTGCGCGGTGTGAAGGGGCCGCGGGAGGCCGCGGCGCCACCGCCATTAAAAAACGCGATGCAATTACATACTCTTTGACCATCGCCCTTTTTTCCGTTCTGGGACTTCACATGAGTGCGCATCGAATCGAATTTTGCTTTATACTTAAAATATTTGTAAAACCAAGTGCCATATTAAACATCAGTAATACAGTCCACTGTCTTTGTCTACACCATTTTGGAGCCGAAACACTCAGTACAAAAACTCAAAAACATCTTCCAGGGTGGCGGTGAGTAGTTTCTGGAATATGACGCCTCCCTGTCTCACCCGACGCTGCAGCCGTATAGGTTGCAAATTTTGGCACTGGAGGTGAACCGATATGGTGGCGTTTTCATACAAACACTTCTCCTTCCTTTTAAAGTTGCAAGTATCTGATTAATTTTAGGGTTCCGTGCACCCTACGGGCGACCAACGGGACCCTATTGCTAAGCCTCTGCTGTCTGTCTTTCCGTCTGTCAGCGGGCTGTGCTTCATGAACCAATCATGTAATAGGTAGACAGTTGAAATATTTACAGAATATGTTTTCTTTTGCCGCTATAACAAAAAATACTAAAAATTAGAAAAAGTGAAAAATTTTAAGATATACGCTGTTGTGTAGCGATAGCAAATAAAATAATCAAAATCTTCGCAGAAGTTTCAATTTCATAAAATAAAATAAATCTGACCTTTAGAGCTTTGGTGGACTATACATACATAAAGGGGTCTTCATAAAAAAAAAATCTGTTTTTTATAGGGTTTTTTTTTATTAAAAATTTGAGTGCGTTTGACTGCAATTCACCTGATGGTAAGTGATTATGCAGTCGAGGATGGTACACGCAAACTCAAATAATTCCTATTCACTCTTGCCTTGATGATCCCCAAATTATAGGAATCGGGAAACACTGACGCAGGCAAGGAGTTCCACTCCTGCGCTGTACGCATAATAAATGAAGAAGCGTAACGATTCGTGCGAAAACAAGGGTGACAACATTCTGTTGAAGAACATCTCACTTCTAAGCCATGTATACAAGCTGTTTTCGAGAGTCATTACGAATCGTTTCGCACGCGGGTTTGACGACCTCTAACCTCTTGAACAAGCCGGTTTCCGAAAAGACTTTAGTACCACAGACCACATACATACGCTGCGGCAGATTATACACAAGACCGGAGAGTACAATCAGCCACTATGCTTAGCGTTCGTGGACCATGAGAAAGCCTTTTATTCGGTCGAAACTTGGGCTGTGTTACAGTCTCTCCAGCGGTGCAAAATTTACTATCGATATATAGGGTGACCTTAAATTAGTTCTTGATAGCAGAGGATATGAATGTACTCGTGATTACAAACAACTTTCCCATAGAAACTATATGTCGAATCAGAAAAAAATTTTAGGTCCTCGGTACATAACAAGTTATCAAATCGACAAAAATGTATGAAGGACCAAATATTTTTTTTCATATTTGACATATAATTTCTATGGGAAAGTTGTTTGTAATCACGAGTACATTCATATCCTTTGCTATCAAGAACTAATTTAAGGTCACCCTATATATAACGCGACTTTTTCGCTGATTGTGAACTGATTTTAATGATTCTTTAATTGATAATATGGTAGGTTCATATTTTTAGGGTTCCGTGCCCAAAGGGTAAAAACGGGACCCTATTACTAAAACTCCGTTGTCTGTCTGTCCTGCTGTCCATCTGTCACCAGGCTGTATTTAATGAAACGTGATAGCTACACAGTTAAAATTTTCACAGATGATGTATTTCTATTGCCGCTATAACAACAAATACTAAAAATTTGAAAAAGTGAAAGTCTCCATAGGAAAAACGAGTTTTTTTTTAAAACGTGAAGAAACTAGCGCCATCTAGTATGATGGTACGGAAACCTTTGTGTGCGGTTCTGACTCGCCACCCGCACTAAACAATGAAAAATGACAAAAACAAAAAATAAATTGTATTTGGTTGATATGATTGAAGCGCCAGTAATATAGAAGTCATTGGATTGAAGTCGATTTTTAACGTGTTCAGCGTTGTTAATTATTATGCTATTGGGTTTACTCTTTTAGGTTTAATTTGTTAGGTTTTTCGTATATCGAGCAATCCACGCTTTTTTCACAATTACACTAGTATTTTTCGTTCATTATTGTTTTCGAGCAATCCACGCTTTTTCCGCAATAATACTAGTATTTTTCGTTCATTATTTTTTTTCGAGCAATCCATGCCTTTTTCACATTATTACTAGTATTTTTCGTTCATTATTGTTTTCAGCTTATGTTAATAATTTTTTTAAGTTTATTTTTAACTATATTTATTTTCATTTTTGTGCAAGTACCCTATTTTGTGGGGGTGGGTATTGATGAGTAGGTTTTTTTAAAATTACAAAGGGGTTGCTAAAATTGTTTTTTCGTTAAATGATTCAATTACTAAAAAGGGGAATTATTTGTTAGAAATGCATGTCCCCACCAACTAAATCCGTGTTACAGGAAACCTGAAAGTACTGAAAAATGTTGGGCATTAAATTAATGTTAAAGAAAATGATCGCGGTTAAAGAGGATTTCTTAGTTTATAGGAGTCGTGAACAACCACTTACTTAGGATGTGTAGTTGGATGTTTTTAAATGATACACTTTCGATTCAAAATATTGTAAAACATCTATAAAAAATAATTTTGTTTTTTTAAACATTTTTTTTTTCAAAAGACTACGATTGCTACTTTTCTTTGCGCGTGATCCTACACGCACTTTGCCACTTTTTGAATTAAACCGGATAATTTATTTCTTGTTGTTTTTATTACCACTCTGATTGTAACAATATTCTCCTCTCGAAACCTCTAATCATCAAGGTCTTCACATCTAATCATCATGTGAGATAATTACAAGGGCTTACCAATCCTTATACTAGTCCTTACTAGTAATACTGTAAATGAAAAAAATGTGCTTGTTTGTTTGTTACCTTTGCACGCTTCAACACTTTGACCAATCTTGATGACATTTGGCATGCACGTAGTCTGTGTCGCGGGGAAGGACATAGGCTACTTTTTATCCCGTGAAAAAAGCATAATCCGATGCAGTTTCTGAGGTAACTGAAAATTTGTTTTTTTTTTGGTTTATTCTATAAAATCTTTTAGAAAAACAGTGTGAGCTTTGTGAATAGTAACTTCACATCAGCTCATATATGCATCCCCACCGAGGGGCTCGAGCCTACCCTGAAGTAGGGCGATCGGGCCCAGTGCGGGTTGGCCACCGATGCTCTCTATAATAATAGTCACTACTTAAATTAAAGAGACAAATGTTAGATTGATGTGTTGCTGCTAACGCTACCTGCGGGAACTGGTTCGGCTACTCGCGAGTAATCAAAGGAAATATCCAATTAAATTGATTACCATCGGAACCCGCCCTGCGCCTGCTCGTTTAGCTAAACATAATGTTATGTACTTCTTACAGTTGTTATATATGTATTCATAAATATTTTATCTAATATAATATACGTAAATGAATAAAATCGCAAATGCAAAAATTAAGATGTTCGAAAAAAAACAATTGAAATGAGTAACTGAACATGTCTGTTGAATAGTTTTTTATATTTTTGTCTGTTTGTGAGCGCATCATGCAAAAACCACTAAACGAATTGAGACGAAACTTTGTATAGTCACAACGTATATCCCAAAATAACAGCCTCCGTGGCGTATTAGTTAGCCCATTTGCTTCTCATCAGGAGGTCGCGGGTTCGATTACCGGTGAGGTCAACTTGTAAGACTCGGTTTGGTTGGTGGTAGTGCATTTTCTAAGCCTGCCTTGCTAGCTACCAACATCTTATCTAAGTCTTGCCGCCAAACATCAATGTTGACAGCATTGATGTGTTCCGGTATGAAGATAAGTTAGCCAGATCCCCATTCCGTTGGGGAATCTTGGTAAGCTCGCTTCCATCTTCGGCATCATCGTCACTTACCATCAGGTGAGGTGATGCCAAAGGTTTACCAATTGTGAAAAAAAACATAATAGGTATATTAAAAAATCTCGGACTGACTGAAAAATTATTGAATAATAAAATAGTTTTAACCTCTCATGAAACTGGACAGCTGATCCACGAATAAATTTAGTATACTTCTAAATGTTGCCTGAGACTTCTTCCATGAATCAATGGACACATTTTTTGCATTTTCTATATTAGGTATTATAAGAACAGAAGAAATTCTATTACAATAAGAATGAAGACTATCTAAGCCCGCTTACGTAGCTACCACCATTTGTCTAAGTCTTGCCGCCAAATATCAACTTTAATAGCATTGACGTGTTCCCGCATGAAGGTAAGATAGCCAATTTGTCATTTTGTTAGGGACTCTTAAAAAGTCTATCTAATCTTAGTTCTCCATACAAACTTTCAACCCCTTAAGGGGTTGAATTTGCAAAAACGTTAGTACTTACACGTGTTTATTTATTTCTAATCTTTAACATTAAAACAAAGCTTCAAAAATAACGGACTTCCAAACAAACTTTCAACCCTTTCTTCACCTCCTACGAGTTGAATTTCAAAAAACCATTCTTTGTAATACGTGTTTACGTGAAAGGCCGCACTGGTCAAATATCATGTTCCTAGTTTTTTATGTTAATTAACCCCGTTTCACCCCCAGGGGGATGATTTCTGGGAAAACACCAAAGGTATATTATCATTTGTTATCTGTTGTAATGCTGCAATTTTTTGTATTTAATAGTCAATCTAATCTTGGTTCTCTATACAAACTTTGAACTTCCGTTTCACCCCTTTGGGGGTTGAATTTTCAAGAACGCTAGAACTTGAATTTATTTATTTTTAAATCGTTAACCTAAAAACAAAGTTTTATGATTCTATCTTCAAAAATGACGGACTTCCATACAAACTTTCAATCCTAATTTCACCTCCTTATGGGTTGAATTTCAAAAAAAACTTATCCTTGATCTTAACCGGATCAATCCTTGTCAAAATTTCGGTTTTCTTGGTCCAAGGGTTTAGGCTGGGTGTTCAATGTCAGTCAGTGAATGAATTAGTGATTTTTCTTTTTATAATGATTGCGTATAATACATCTTTGTTGCCATTTTCTGATAATGATTAAAGTTTCGATTCTGTTTCTGATCAAAAGCATGAAAATTTAATTTGAAGCAAGATCGTTAATACTCACATGGCATAAGGAAAGAAAAGCAACATTTTGTGTGTAAAGTTCGTTATTCACAAAAACAAATAAAACAAGGTATAAAACCAGTAACAATTTGCATTCATTAAACAAAACAGCAGAAAAACGGCTCCCCACAACATGGGGAAAAAGTGGAATAAACAGAAATGTAAACGTGTAATGATTTCTCCCGAGAGAGACGAGTGAGTCAAACATACGGAGTCGTGTACATGCCCGTACACGTAAGGGATCACGGCGAGCGGAGTAACAAACAGCCTCGATGCAGCTTAACAAGCTAAGCTGCCGAGCTACGCCGGAGGCACACTGAGTTTTGAGCCGGGAAAAAATGTTCAGAGACAATAGGGATGACGAACGCTAGTCATCTGATTTACTTTTAATTAATTAAATTTTATCATCTGTCATAAACGACATTTTGTTCTTATAATGTTTGAAATACCTAGGCGTGACGTCATAGTTTTGCAGCGTCATTTATGTACTCATTTTGTGATTTTGGTGAGTTAAAAATCGAAGACTTGATGGAAAACAAAACGAGGTTTTCGGAAGTTTAAGCAGGGGGGCAATTTAGTGATCAAGAGTTCGTAATTTATTTCTGATGCTGTCGTCATCCCTATTACACACGGTAATTTGTATTTTGGCCCCAAACTAGGTACTAAAGATTGAATACGTTTGAATACATCAGACACTTCCTTGCACGTTGTAATGAAACACGCGTAGATGAACACTGATATTTTTTTATGATACACATTTTTTTTCACAATTAGTAAACCCTTGGCATCATCTCACCTGATGGTATGTAATGATGATGCCGAAGATGAAAACGGGCTTACCAAGATTCCCCAATGCAATGTGGAGCTGGCTATATTATCTTCAAGTCAGAACACATCAATGCTGTTTATATTGATGTTTGGCGGTAAGACTTAGAAAATACGGTGGTAGCTAGCCAGACGAGCTGAGAAAATGCCCTTCCACCAACCAAACCGAGTCTTACAAGGTAAGACTCCGCCGGGGATCCAACCCACGACCTCCTGACGTGAAGCTAATGGACTTACACATTTCGCCATGGAGGCGGTGAAAAATATAATGTGTGTTCCGATTCTGTAAATTTAATATAAAATAAATATAAAACATCTAGTGTGTATGACTTTTCGTGTCTTATTGTTTTCACGTTCCAATGACATTACTTATTTTATTACATTTTATTCCACTAATAATTGTAATTCTGACGTTAATCACTATGAATATGTTAAAATAGGCATTTTTTTGGGTTCTGTACCAGGTCATCACATCACATCAGGTCATATATAAGGTCTAACAAAACTAGCTGAAACTATTTTAACTAGTGCTTCTATCCATGAAACTGAACAACTTTCTCCATAAAACCCATAGTCAAATCTCAAAAAAAAATTTGAACTTCCCATACTAAGTTGGTTGATCAGCTGATCGTGTTAGTATAGGAGAGCCAATTTTTTTGCGATTTGACTATGGGTTCCATGGGGAAAGTTGTTCAGTTTCATGGGTAGAAGCACCAGTTAAAATAGTTTCAACTAATTTTGTTAGACCTTATATACGTTTCTCAGTGACTGACTCGGTGGCTCAGTGGTTAGTGCTCTTGACTGCTGAACCGAGAGTTGTGGGTTCGATCCCCACTCAGGGCAAACATTTGTGTGATGAGCAGATTGGGTGTTAAATATCCATATATGTATGTATTTAAACGTATATAGGTATGTATATCAGTCTTTGGTTCCCATAACACAGGGAATCCTACTTTGGGGCTTTATTTATTTATTATTATATGTCCCCACCGAGGGGCTTGAGCCTACCCTGAATTAGAGCGAACGGGCCTTAGTCGACCACGCGGGCCCAGCGTGGGCTGGTCAACTTCACACACAACCTTCGAGTTTCTTCGCAGATGTGTGCAGGTTTCCTCACGATGTTTTCCTTCAAAAACGTCGGATAAACGTTCATATTATGAGATCTAAATTTGAAAACACATTGGTACGTGGCAGGACTCGAACCACGACTGTGCCAGGTAACAGGTAACGGGATCCTATTCTATTACTAAGCCTACACTGTCCGTCCATTCGTCCGTCCGCTCATCCATTTGTCCGTCTATCTTGTAACGTTATGGTTGTTAGCAATGACCAACGACACGAGATTTGAAGGTTACGCCAGAAAGTATTTTACTCAAAAATGGTTTGTTTGTTAACTCTATAATGCATTTAAAACAAATAAGGTGTTAGGAGAGCGTCGGTGGCGTAACGGCTAGGGCCGCCGCCTCCTGTCCGGGAGGTCGTGGTTCGAATCCTGCCACGTACCAATGTGATTTCGAATTTAGATTTCATATGTACGTTTATCCGACGCTCTTACAATGAAGGAAAACATCGTGAGGAAACCTGCACACGCCTGCGGAGAAACTCGCAGGTTGTGTGTGAAGTCGACCAACCCGCACTGGGCCCGCGTGGTCGACTATTCAGGGTAGGCTCGAGCCCCTCGGTGGGGACGATATGAGCTGTTATCATCAAAGTGTTAACAAAAGAATATTAAAGGCGGACTAATCCCTTTCGGGTTTTATTTTTATGGATTTTTTTACATGACTGTAGGTACCTTTATGTGACCTACTGTACAGTCATTACAGCTCATATACGTCCCCACCGAGGGGCTCGAGCCTACCTTGAATCTGGGCGATTGGGCCTTAGTCGACCACGCGGGCCCAGTGCGGGTTGGTCGACTTCACACACAACCTTCGAGTTTCTTCGCAGGCGTGTGCACGTTTCCTCACGATGTTATCCTTCACCGTTAAAGCAATCGGTGAGTATGTACGTAAGTTTTTGAAAAACTCATTGGTACATTGGCCGTCCAGATTTGAACCCGGTACCTCTGGTTAGATGGACCGAGTCGTTACCGGTTGAGCCACCGACGCTTTTTGGCGCCAGTGTAACTTGATCTATTATTATGGTTATAACGAAAATCTAGTTAGAGATTAACGAACATTATTACTTAGTTTCGCTAATTAGAATTTCAAAAGTCTCATTTGTGAGACTAAGTGTGGTATGTAGATGTTTATTTCGCAGCCAAATTGTATAATTAGGTGTTTCAGAAACGGTGCCTTTTTTAAACTACTGGCAAAAAAACTGCGAAAAAAAACCAATTTAAGCTTCGCGGAGCTCCTTTTCACTGTGGCTCCAAACAATCATACTGAACTAACCTAACGTAACTGTCCGTCCATCCGTCCGTCCGACTTGGTTGTACTCGGAGTTGCTGAAATGTAGGTACATGGTTGTTCATTACATAAGGTCTTAAAATAGTTTTTAGAAGTTTGTATATGTACACAGACCCCATTTCCTAGATCAACATATGCTTACGTTTCTCTGTAAAAAGAAAATAAATCACACTAATATTTTATAGGCGAAAGTTTGTGAGTGTGTATGTTTGTTATTTCTTCACGCAAAAACTACTAAACGGATCTGGCTGAAATTTGGTAGGTAGACAGATTAGGACCTGGATTAACACATAGGCTACTTTTATCACGCTCGCGAGCCGCTTGCGGCTCGCGTACTGCACACCCTCGAAAAGTCAAAGAAACGATGTCCACGCGGGTGAAGCCGCGGAAAACAGCTATTTCTCTATGAAGTTTACACATTATTTAATTCATTATAATTAATACATTATTCAATGACATTCAATGATTTTTATGTATAACTTTTCGTGTCATATTGTTTTCATGTTCTAATGACATAATCTGGTTAATTTCAAGGATTGCATTTTGACATTATTAACTAATGATTGTTTATTTCTTGATTTTTCACAAATAAAATTATGCTATTATTATTTTATGACTATAAGAAAGAGTGTAATTAGCACCTATTTTGAATAAATTACCTTGAATCTTGAATCTTAATATCGAAATGCCATTAACTAGGGTTTTTAAGTATAATCAGGTGGACTGTGTCGGGGCACACGGCCGTTTGTTTAACGTGAAACATCTATGTCACCGAGTCGCTTTTAGTATTACAAACTGAATTAATTGAAATTACGACGTGTCTACGATAAACGGTTACAGAGATATAAGCCTTCAAATGTTTGAGCCCCAGGCACCTAGATCTGGACGAGAGAATTCATTTGAGTCCAAACACGTGGGGTCTACGATGGATAGTAACAGAGATATTCGAATATATAGTTTTGACGTCAGTGACCTTTAGGAATGACGCTCCGAGCTTCACCCTGCGCGGAGTTCAACCTTTCGCCTCGAGGATTTTTTTTTGTGGTATTTTAATACTTTTTTCTATTTAACCTATAAATATTGTCCAAATCACACTTTTCATTTACAAGCTTTTATTATGTATGTATGTTTGTTCGGGTGGAATCTTGCAAGTTAAATTTGACCTTAAGGTTTCCGATTGAGCTGAAATTTTGCATGCATATGTATATCGCGTGACAATGCAATATTAAAAGCTTGTACCTAAAAGTTTTTTGGTGTTTCGAAAATTATTTCAATGAACACGTCAACGGATCAACGCGCCGTCTCATGTAAGTCGCGCCTTGACAGCTTTGAGACGTTAACGAAACCGCCTCCCCCGCTCTGCACCGGACTTTGGGGTAGGTACTTATTTGTAGCCCATAAACCCCTCCTTCCAACGATAGCTGTAATTTATATTTCTGAGGCTAACAAATTGTTTTTTTTTGCTTATTTTTAAATGTAAACTTTGTCTAAATTAGACTTTTTTTTATTGCTTGTTCTAAATAATTTATATCAACACACGAAAGAATCCCCGCGCTATGATGAGTGCAAGTTGGGAGTTATTCTGAAATAATTGACAACGCTAAACACGTTAAAAATAACGCACACACACAAAGAGTTCCGTACCATCATACTAAATGGCGCTAGTTTCTTCACGATTAAAAAAATGCGTTTTTTGTACGGAGACTTTCTCTTTTTCTAATTTTTAGTATTTGTTTTTATAGCGGCAAAAGAAATACATCGTCTGTGAAAATTTCAACTGAACCTATAGCTATCACGGTTCATGAAATACAGCCTGGTGGCAGACGGACAGACAGACGGATGGACAGCGGAGTCTTAGTAATAGGGTCCCGTTTTTATCCTTTTGGTACGGAACCCTAAAAATCGACTTCCATCGCAACAATTTAGTACAATTTTGCATTATTATTTTTGGTTTTTGTTAATTTTCTAATAAAGTAACAAAAAAAAGTTCATAAAAATTGTATGGGACCAACGCTGGGACATACCCTATCGAATAAAAAAATAATCATGAAAATCTGTTTACCATCTGCGAAGATATCGCGTAACAAACAGACAAAAAAAACATACAGTCGAATTGAGAACCTCCTCAAGGTATTTATTCAAAATAGGTGCAAATTACACTCTTTCTGATAGTCATAAATTAATAATAACATAATTTCATTAGTGAAAAATCAAGAAATAAACAAACAATCATTAATTAGTTAATAATGTCAAAATTAAATCCTAGAAATAAACCAGATTATGTCATTAAAACATAAAAACAATATGACACGAAAAGTTATAACACAATTATTGAATGTCATTGAAACCTTTGACAAGAGTAGGCCAGTTCACACGGACAGCACCCGGTCACGAGTATAACGCGAGAGTCAGCCATCGCTCCCATCAACCATATTAGAGGGAAAGGAACGACCCGGCTCCCGATGCGCCACCATCCGCACAAACATTTAAGCGAGCATGCACCACTCATGTCAATGCTAAGATAAAAATATTAATTAAAAGAATTACTAGACTTATCATGTATTGTCTGCGCGCGTCACTCATGGTTTGGGCAGAATCATCAGCGTTGTGGGTACTGTACTCACAACACATGCTGAGTCCTAACCAATTTCTCAAACCTGTTTCTGAACAAGTTTGATACGAATTTTTTATTTTATTTTATTTTTGTTATTCCCTGCACTGTTCTCATTGTTTGTTTTATTTATCTTCTTTTGTTTACCGTATACGCATTATGTATCTACTGCAAGGCTATGAGAAATAAACGATTTATCTATCTATCTATCTTCCATGTCAATTCTTAGGTTGTTTATCATTTTATTACTATTATACATGATTAGTAGTATTGATAGAAGAAACACTGTCAACCCATACATTTTTGTCATTAAAATATTCGGATGTCTTTTAATAACCTTTTTTACAAAGAGTTCTTTTGACACAATTTTTTAACTGTTTTTCTGACAAATTTAAGACATCATCGGGTAATTTGTTATATATGAGTGAGCATTGTGAAAGTCATTATATTAATATCTTTGAACTTATCTCGGAGCGACTCACGAGAACGCATTCCATAAATCGCGCGAACCGCTCTTTTTTTTAGAACAAATATGGTATTTATATCAGCTGCATGTCCCCACCAAAGTATTCCATAAGACATAATACTATGGAAGTAGCTGAAATATACCAGTCTTACGGTGTCTATATCTGTAAGGAGCCTGATTTTTTTGACTGCGTATGCGGCTGAGCTAAGCCTGCCAGCTAGTGTTTCTATATGCGGGCCCCATTGAAGCCTTGAATCTACAGTTAATCCTAGAAACACGCTTTGATTTATAAATTCTAATACATTACCAGCTAAGGATACATTGTTGTTTACTTCAATAACATTAGGTAATGTGAATTTAATACATTTGATCTTTTTTGCGTTTAAGACTAAGTTATTTATGGTAAACCAATTGTATACTTTTGAAAGAGTGTCGTTTACTTCGTCAGACATATCAGTTTTTCTGTCAACCTTAAAAACTAGTGACGTATCATCCGCAAACAACACAATTTTCTACAATGATTCAACCATAAATGGTAGATCATTAATATAAACTAAAAAAGGAAAGGTCCTAAAATAGAACCTTGAGGCACACCCATCTTAACCCGAGAACCCATTGATTTCGTACCATTTATTTGTAAATTTTGTGTCCTATTTACTAAATAAGATTCTAAAAGATTTAGAGTCTTATTTTTAACACCGTAATGGTCCAGTTTTACAAGCAGAGTTTTATGTTCCACACAATCGAATGCCTTTGACAAGTCGCAGAAGATCCCTATCGCGTTTTGGGATTTCTCAAAAGCATCATATCAACTCCTGCGTCCGTTGTTGAACGCCCTTTTGTAAAGCCAAACTGCAGGTTATGGAGCAATTTATTGATGTTAAAGTGAGTAAACATTTGATTTAATATATATTTTTTTCAAAAACCTTACTCAAAACTGGTAGCACAGAAACAGGCCTATAATTACTAGGATCTTTCTTCTCTCCGGACTTGAAGAGTGGAACAACTTTACTAAATTTCATGAGATCCGGAAACACTCCAGTATCAATACAAATGTTGAATAGATCGGCCAAGTAAGGGGCTAAAGTTTCAATTACGGACTTTATTAAATTAACAGACATGCCCCAAAGATCCTCAGTATTTTTTAGTTTCAACAACTTAAAACTTTCTTCTTTTTTGGAAGTCGGTTAAAAAAAGAAGCAAGTGCGCTGCTTTCTGTCATTTCGCGCAGTACCCCTCCCCCGCAGCCCCGCCCAGCCCGGACGCAAACTCTAGGTCAAAACAATGACCTGAGTATATACAGGGTGTAACAAAATTGGTGTAGGTCCCGTTAACAGAGGCCTCTACTCATCATCATCGTATCAGCTCATATACGTCCCCACCGAGGGGCTTGAGCCTACCCCGAATTAGGGCGATCGGGCCTTAGTCGACCACGCGGGCCCAGTGCGGGGCCAGTTGGTCGACTTCACACACAACCTGCGAGTTTCTCCGCAGGCGTGTGCAGGTTTCCTCACGATGTTTTCCTTCACCGTAAGAGCGTCGGATAAACGTACATATGAAATCTAAATTTGAAATCACTTTGGTACGTGGCAGGATTTGAACTACGACCTCCTGGACAGGAGGCGGCGGCCCTAGCCGTTACGCCACCGACGCTCTTATCATACTAAACAACTTTTGTTCTACGACTTTCCTGAAATCGCAAAAAAAAATTTTTGCTCTTCATACAAATCCATCAGCTGATCGACCAATTTTGTGCATTTTTAGTATGAAGGCTCCAATTATTTTTTTGAGAATTGACTATGGGTTTCTTGGGGAAAGTTGTTCATTATGATCAGTAAAACCCCCATCAGACCGGGTCCTACAAAAAATGACGTGTGGCACTCGGGGACTGCCGTGGTAAAGCTATTGCATAGCGTTTTTTATCAACTTATGCAATTATAATTATTTAATATTTTTTTATTTATGCAGTATTTACCAGTACCATATAGTCCTTGGGGCGCGGGATGTTTATGTAATAAATTAACACTAAGAAAGTTCATCATCATTATCATAATCATCCGCCATCATCAATCGACAATATCATCAATCGCCATCATCAATCACCATCATCAATCGCATTCATCAATCGCCATTATCAATCGCCATCATCAATCGCCATCATCAATCGCCATCATCAAACGCCATCATTAATCTCCATCATCAATCGCCATCGCCATCAGGAATATTTCAACGGTTAAGACTACGCTTTCGGCTTACCATGGTTACGTAGCCTCTATTCTGAAGTACGGCTTGTTAATATGGGGAAATTCTGTTCACTTTAATAATGTTTTCATTGCACAGAAGAAATGCATACGAGCTATATGTGGCAAAACATCCCGTGAGCCATGCAGGTCATTATTTAAGTCGTTAGGACGGTTACCCTTGCCCTGCATGTATATTTTAGAGGTCGCTACTTTCGTAAAAAATAACTTACATTTATTTAAAAAGACGAGAGATGTACACAACAGAACTGCAAGAGACCCAAATAAATTGGTTTTAAACAGTATACCCAAACTGACTCATTATAATAGACAGTGTATAGTAATGTATGTTAAAATTTATAATGCTCTACCTACTGACATGAAATCAATACCTAATAGTATATCATTTAAACGCAAACTTGTGACATATCTTAAAGAAAAATTATTTTATTCGGTAAATGAATTCCTATATAGACATTTTGACAATTAATATTGACTATGACAAATGCAACTGTATCTGTGACTTTATTTTGTAGTATAGTTGGTAGTATAAGTATTAGCTGTGAATTTTATAAGTAACTAGCTGTCCCGGCGAACTACGTACCGCCTTACATTACATTACACTGCCCTACCCTACCCTACCCTACACTACCCTACCCTACCCTACATACACTACACTACACTACACTACCCTACCCTACCCTACACTACCCTACCCTACACTACCCTACCCTACCCTACATACACTACACTACACTACCCTACCCTACATTACACTACCCTACACTACACTCCCTACCCTACCCTACACTACACTACCCTACCCTAAAAAAAATTGATGTTGGCCGATTCTCAGACCTACTCAATATGCTCACAAAATTTCATGAGAATCGGTCAAGCCGTTTCGGAGGAGTAAGGGAACGAAAACTGTGACACGAGATTTATATATATTAAGATAATTATAATAAGATTGATATTTGCATGCCAATCTGGTGAAATATGAGGACTACCTAAATAATGTAACAACTTTAAAACCATGTTTTATGCAAATAAACTTTCATTTCATTTCATCGCCTTCATTAAATGCCATCATCAATCTCCATCATCAATCGCCATCATCAATCGCCATCATCAAACGCCATCATCAATCTCCATCATCAATCGCCATCATCAATCGCCATCGCCATCGCCATCATCATCTTCATCATCATGATGGATAGATAGATGGCACTGTAAGTATTTTAGAACTCAACATATCAGCTCATATACGTCCCCACCGAGGGGCTCGAGCCTACCCTGAATAAGGGCGATCTGGCCTTAGTCAACCACGCGGGTCCAGTGCAGGTTCGTCGACTTCACACACAACCTGCGAGTTTCTTCGCAGCCGTGGGCAGGTTTCCTCACGATGTTTTCCTTCAACGCAAGACCGTCGGAAAAACGTACATATGAAATAGAAATTCGAAATCACATTGGTACGTGGCGGGATTCGAACCACGACCTCCCGGACAGGGGGCGGCGGTCCTAGCCGTTACGCCACCGACGCTCTCAGCTATAATACAACAAAATAATAAAATCCCATTATAGTATTAGCCCTTAACATTCATAAAGTATTTTAATCGCACAGTCATCACTCATCGCATTACTCGTCCATGTTTAGGCAATTAAGAGTGACTGCTCACATAACACGTCATCACATCACATAAATTAACCTCTCAGAGTCAACCGCGTAAAAAACAAGCTAATCACTTGACATATTACACTGTTTTCCCATGAAAACACGGGGTAAAAAAGAAAAAAAACTGTTAACGACCGCCACTGAATTAATCACTGTAGTACCCCCAGGGAAAATCTGTTAACTCTCCGCAAAATCCCGGAAAAATTCCCGGGCGGGGCGTTTTAAAAAGCCATTTGTATTTCCGCACATGCCCAAGCTGCGGGCCGGGATGGGCCGAGAGTAACAAGAGGAAAGGGCTGTAACAGGACAGGTGGGCCCTGGTTTACACTAGATGTCATCTAGATTCTCGTTAATTTGTTATTAGCATTAGGTACACGTAAGAATTTTTGGTGACTGAGCTTCAGAACAGAAAGGGAATCACAGACCCATGTTCAGGAATGCTATGAAAAAGGGATTTGTAGATTGTAGAAAAAAATACTTCTGGCCTATTACTTAGTAAGGAAAATGATCACTTAAATATCCTAATGCTTGTAAAACTGTTTCAATGTTTTATACTACTTTTCAACCGACTACCAGGAAGGAGGAGGTTCTCAATTCGACTGTATTTTTTTATGTTTATTACCTCAGAACTTTTGACTGGGTGAACCAATTTTGTTGATTCATTATTTTTTTATTTGAAAACTAGTGCTTCTCGTGTAATTCCATATAAATTTTATCAAAATCGGTTTAGTAGTTTATAAGAAAAATATCAAAAACCAAAAATACTAATGCAAAATTATACTAAGTTGTTGCGATGGAAGTCGGTTTTTTAACGTGTCTTTAAAGCGTTTTCTATTATGACATCAATACTTCATCTGAAAAAAGGTTTTTTTTAAGTTTATTCATCAATAATAATTAATACATTAATACTAAAAATAATATCAAACTAATTACAATACAAAAAGCGTCGGTGGCTCAACCGGTAACGACTCGGTCCATCTAACCAGAGGTACCGGGTTCAAATCTGGACGGCCAATGTACCAATGAGTTTTTCAAAAACTTACGTACATATCATTACCGATTGCTTTAACGGTGAAGGAAAACATCGTGAGGAAACCTGCACACAGGCCTGCGAAGAAACTCGAAGGTTGTGTGTGAAGTCGACCAACCCGCACTGGGCCCGCGTGGTCGACTAAGGCCTAATCGCCCTGATTCAGGGTAGGCTCGAGCCCCTCGGTGGGGACGTATATGAGCTGATATAATAATAATAATAATAAAAATTACAATACATAAAACACCTTAAATAAACACCTAAAATAACCCGTCCCTCGTCATCCCCGGTGCAAAGGTGCCCATAACACTAGCTGCATTTCCGCGCTGAATGGCTATGGACAGCCTCTGCATCAGGAACGACCCGGAGCGGGAGTCGAAGCTCCTCTGATTGAGGCGACGCCCTATCTCCGTCACAAACCGACGAGCCTCCACACTCCAGCTCCCCGCTGTCTCCACCGCAACTGGAGTAAATAAGCACTTGTCTCTAAGCGCGCTATACTTCTCCTTCTTCCTAATGACCGCAAACTCTGCAGACGCCCCGGCGACATGCGTCGTGCGTCCCAAGTGGCCAGCGGCGAAAGTACTTACACAGGTTGCATCCCACAGTAAGCACATCCCGTTCCGCCACGGCGCCAAAGTCAAGCCGTCAGGACGCTTGCCATCCGTGCGACAGAGGCCGGGCGGTTCGAGCACACTTGGGACGTCTGCTGAAATAGGAATCTAAATGTAATAAAATAAAACGATCTTTGAAGGTTTTTCAGTCTCTTAAGATTTATGTACCAACTTAAAACAAAATTATACAATTTGTAAACTCTTTATTGACATGTTTGAATACAGAACATAAAACAGATATGTATGGTACAAAGGCGGAATTATACCTTACGGGATCTCTTCCAGTCAACCTAATAAAGACATCTGGATTTAAAGCAAAGAAAAAAGGCAAGAGTAAAAGGTACAAACACGACTTTACACATACAGTGTAATTTTAAAATTAATTATATAGTTAAAAAAACTCATGAGATATAGTATATACAGGGTGTAACAAAATTGGTGTAGGTCCCATTAACTGGGGGTTCTACTCGTCATACCGAACAACTTTCTCCAAGGAACCCATAGTCAATTCTCAAAAAAAAATTTGGATATTCCATACTAAAATGCACAAAATCGGTTGATCAGCTGATCGATTTGTATGAAGAGTAAAAAAAAATTTATACGTTTTCAGCAAAGTCGTAGAACAGAAATTGTTCAGTATGATGAGCAGAAGCCCCAATTAACGGGACCTACACCAATTTCGTTACACCCTGTACAATAAATAATATATAATAAAATTTATAAATAATAAATAATTCGAGCTCAGGATTCAGTTTTGGGAGTCTACATCTTCTTCATCATCACCATCATCATATCAACCGACTGACGTCCACTGCTGGACATAGGCCTCCCCCAAGGATTTCCATGACGATCGGTTCTGCGCTGCCCGCATCCAGCGGCTTCCCGTGACCTTCACCAGACCATCGGCCCATCACCGAGTGGGAGGCCTACCTACGCTACGTTTTCCCGTTTACGTACTTTTTCCCGTGTCTTTTTAATAGATGCCAAATTATATATATTTTTTAAATATATTTCAAAGAACCCGCCTACTAGGGCTCCTACTCATCATACTGAACAACTTTTTCTAAGGGGCCCACAGTGCATTCTAAGGAGCCCACAGTGCATTCTAAGGGTCCCACTGTGTATTCTAAGAGGCCCATTGTGCATTCTAAGGTACTACAGTGCTATCTAAGGGACCCACAGTGCATTCTAAGGGGCCCACAGTGCATTCGCAAAAAAAGTCGTAGAAATAAAATGATTCGTTGAACTTTGACACAGATTGATCAACACAACTGTTTGGCCAATTTCGTGCGTTTTTGTATGGAGAGTCCATTTTTACTTTCGAGTGACTAAGGTATTGTATGGAAAAAAAATCGTAGGTGAGACTTTAATGGGGGTCGATTGTCCCTCGTGTTTCCTAAATCACTTAACCGATCTTGACAAATGTGGCATCTTTGGATTTGTGCCATCACTCCGCGTGTCATAGGATATACATATAACATTTTTATTAAATCAGTAATTGTATAGGTAAATAAAAAAAATATGTTTTAGACTCTTATATCATATTTGGTAACAAGAGAAAGGTCTTGACGAGCAATTTCCAAAAAATATATACAAAACATTTGCAAATATTTTTAATTTCCAAATGGTCTCACAAGCGATATTATGAGGCGGCTCAATGCACGCGCGCTATATAATCAAGCGACACGACACGCGGCCGCGGGTAGCGAGGGGGGGTGACGTTATACTCTGAGCACAAAAAATATGGAAATATAAAATATAACCTTTCTTATCAAGTTTTTTATAATAAATTATGACTTGCGAAAATAAAGGCTATGATTTCAGGCGGGAAACGCTTGTTTTAATACTTTTCCCTAGTCGGGTTTTAGTTTTTTTTTAACTTTTTTCAGTGATATACCCTAGTATAATATACTGCCTATCATCATCATCATATCAACTCATATACGTCCGAGCTTACCCTGAATTAGGGCTATAATATTATATGTCACGGCAAAAGGTGGGGTAAACATAAACTTAAGATTAGCCGGCTAAAGTTGTTTAAGTATAAAGTCCGACTATTCGTTGGTAGTCGGCGTTTAACCGTACACAAGAAGGTCTACCGACACTGGTTGGGTATAATTTTTTTGGGTGATGAGCGAGCGAAGCGAGCGATATTAAGTTTGGTTAGGTTTGATTGATTTTACAGTCTACTGGGTGAAGTTTAGTCGGCTAATCTTAAGTTTATGTTTACACCCACCTTTAGCCGTAATATAATGTATAATTACTTACTGCCTATACTTACTTATCTTTATTCTTTCTTACTATTCTTCTTATTCTTATTGAATCGTGTCGATGGTATCTAAGCATTTAATTTGTTTTTTTTTTTAAGAATACTCAATACTCAATACTCAATACTCAATTATTTATTGCAACCATGAGTTATTACAGATGTTAGAAACAATAAAAGTGCTTCATGGACCCAGTTTGGGCACAACAATATTTGAAGAGAGGAGGACTTAAGTGTAGTACAAATAAGAATACATATTAATAAATAATTTTGTAAAGCAAAACGGATATTTATATTAATTTTGAGTCTTATTATTATTATTATTTTTTTTTTTTAAGTATATGTATTATTTTAAGTTGTCGTTTAGGTATTCATTTACTGTGTAATAGCATTTATCGTGTAAAAAATTCTTAATTTGTTGTACAAATTTGTTAGTTTTGGCTTCGCTTTTTATTTCTGTAGGTAATTTGTTATATATTTTTACAGACATCACAAATGGGCTAGTCGAGTGCATTGTCAAGCGAGATGTTGGTAGCAACAGTCTATCTCGGTGACGTAACGTGTAGGTAGTGATTTCGTTTTTTTGTTGTTTGTAGAAGTCCATATGTTTATGCACAAACTTGCACATTTCTAATATATAAATTGATGGGAGGGTTAAGATTTTTAGTTCACGGAAATGAGGTTTACAACTGTCGTCATTTTTTATATTTACCAAGATTCTAATTAACTTCTTTTGCAATAAAAACAGGTCAGGTGCATCGGTGCTGTATCCCCACAATATAATACCGTAACTCAGCCATGCATAGGCATAAGCATAGTAGGTAGTTAGTGCCGTTTGTAGGTCAGTTGTTTTTTTAACTTCCTGTAGTGCGTACGTAAACCTAGACAGTTTTGTGCGGAGTTTTTGGATGTGGGATTTCCAGTTGACGTGTGAATCAATGTTTAGACCGAGCAATGTAAATTCATTTACGACTTCTAGTGTAGTGTGTTCATATGTGAAGCTAAGATGTAACGGAGACTTTTGGTAAGGTCGGAAGGTTATTATTTTTGTTTTACTTAAGTTTATATTTAAGTTATGGTCACTGAGCCATGATACAGTTTTTTTCATAATTGAGTGTAGTTTGTTATTTATATTATTATTATTAGAGCATGATGAGAGAAAAGAGATATCATCCGCGAATAATACGCACGGTTCTTCCATGATTTTGGGTAAATCGTTTATATAAATTAAAAACAATAGACAGCCTACCACACTTCCTTGGGGAATAGACGCGTTAATGCATTCGGCGTTGGATCGAATAGATGATATTTTGGCTGTTTCGTGTTCATAATGTTCAAGTTCCACGTATTGTATTCGATTGCGTAGATAAGAGGAAAACCATTTATGTGCATTTCCACGAATACCTATCCCGTATAACTTGTTAAGCAGTATTTTGTGCTGGACTTTATCATACGCTTTTGTCATGTCTAGGAGAATACCTACTGCGTATTTCTTGTTGTTTAAGATATTTAGTACCTCCTGAATGTATTTATAGACGGCCAGGGTAGTAGATTTGTTTTTGCGAAATCCATTTTGGCTTTCGTCGAATACTTCAAACTTTTCACAGAATGAGTAAACTCGGTCATACATAGCCTTTTCTAATATTTTTGAAAAAGTTGACAGAAGAGCTATGGGACGGTAGTTATTTGGGTCTGATTTCGATCCTTTTTTGTGGACTGGTTTTACTATCGTTTCTTTTAGGGAATCTGGGAATATACCTTCTGTAAAGGACTGGTTAGTTAAGAAGCACAGGGGCTCTGTCAGTTCGTCAGCACACTGTTTTATTAAGTATGGTGGGAATTCGTCAGAACCACAGCTATGTTTGTTTTTAAGGTTTTTTATGATTTTGTTTATTTCGCGAGTGTTCGTCGGTCTTAGGTACATGGTTGTAAGTGTGGGGTGAAGGACGGGGCGGCCGCACGGGGCCAGCGGCGCAGGCTGCGACGGCGGCGGAGCCGTTAGTGCTTCGCCCGCGCAGCTGATCGATGACGTCATTGTGGCTGCCTGAGTTGCACACTTGATTGCGTCTCCTATTGATGCAAAGTAGGTATTAAACGTGTTTGCGACTTGTTTTATGTTAGTAATTAAGTTTTTATTAAAAAATAATTTGACATTTTGTTTTTCCTTTTTTTTACTTTTATTGGTGCGTTCATTTATTATGTTCCACATTGTTTTAACCTTATTATTCGAAGTTATTAATTTATTTTTGTAGTGTAGTCTTTTTGCCGTTATGACTGTTTTTTTCAGTGTTTTTTCATATTTTTTGTAGTATCCGTTCAGTATTTGATTTTCAGCTGCTATTGTGAGCATTTTTAATAATCTCTTATTTTTACACGAGTTTTTGATTCCTTTAGTGAGCCAATATTTTTTGAATTTTTCTTTTAGTTTTATTTTTTGTTTTGGAATACATTCGTTTAAGATGTTCGTCAGTTTGTCTCTGAACGCGTTGTAATTTACGTTGACACAGTTTTCATTAGAGAAAAATTTGGACCAATCTACTTCTTTTAATTTAAATTTAAATTTTTCTACATTGCGTTGATTATAGAATCGTTTTTCTACGTGCCAGTTAATCGACTTTCTTTGATTTTTTTCGCTTACATATAATATTGTTCCCCTATGGTCTGAAAAACCAAAATCTTTTACTGTAGAGTAAACAGCATTTTTGTCAAAGTTTATAAATACTAGATCCAGACATGTCGAGGATTTTTTGGTTACTCGGGTTGGTTTTTTAATGAGTTGTGTGAAATTATATTCGGTCATCAAATCTAGGAGTCGTTTGGTTTCGGTATTACTTTTTAAAACGTCAATATTGAAGTCTCCGCCTATAGCTATGTTCATTTTATTATGTTTTTTGTAAATGTATTGTAAAACAGTAAGCATTTGTTTGTAAAATACGTCTTCCTCTCTTCTGTTCCAGTACATTGTTATTAATAAAATATTTAAATCAGGTATTTCAATAGCACACAATTCTAATATATATTCTATAGACATATCCATTATCTCTGTTCTTTCTAAACAATTTATATCTTCTCTGAGTAAGATGCACACGCCGCCGCCTTCACGGTTTTCTCGGCAGTATGATGCAGCGACTTTATATCCGGCAAATTCTATTAAATCTAATTTTCCACGTGATAGCCATGTTTCTGAAATACACACAGCATGATAAGTTTTTTCTTGGCTGAGAAAAGCTTCTAAGATGTGTTGTTTATTATATAGGCTCTGAGTGTTTTGGAAAAGTATTCTGAATTGCGCTATCTTAGCCTCGGAAGGAAACATTTTCATAGTTACAGAATAGTTCTTAAAGTTTTTAGCGTTGTTAATTTTTTTACTAGACAATTTGTATTGTTCAGTTTTGTCGAAAGGAATGTCTCTGTGTTGGGTTTTCGTTTATGTTTTGTGTCTGAATATTTTGATTATCACTCTGGTTTCTCGTAGTCGTAGCCGTAGCTCTAGAGTCACTATACTTTGTTTCCGAGTCCTGTAGTTTTACATTTGAATTGAGTGTTTGTGATAGAGTAGGTGGTCCCTCATTTTCTTCGCCAATCGTAGATACCCGTCCGTTTATAATCAGCTTATTCTGTCGTATGATAGCATGGTGTCCGTTTTTTCTAGCCGTGATAAGAGCACGTTTTAGTTCTCTTCTTTCTCGCAGGGTGATTTCATCAAGGTACTCTGATACTCCTATGCCCGCAACTTTAAAATAATTCTGATTTTCTATTATGTAGTTTCTCATTCTTCTACTGATCAGTTCTATTTTTATTGGTCTTTTGTATCCTTTGTTTTTTCCAATGAAGTTAATTGAGTCTATATACCCAATAATGTTTATATTTAATATCTCATACATTATGTGTGACACTCGTTCGGCTAGTTGAGATTCAGTTTCCCAATGGTTTTGTTCCAGTCCATGGAGTACGAACGTCTTTTCATTGACATCTTTCACTTTTTCTGGGTTAAAGTTTGCCTTTTGATCTTGTACCTGTGTACGTAGTTGTTCATTTTCTTTTTGTAGTGTTAAATATTGTTGTTGCATTATTTTTATTTTATGATCTAACGTCATTATTTCATGTCTAATTTCGGCTTGTTCTTTTTTTGTTTTTTCATATGTATGTTTATTCTCTGTTTGTAGTTGGGTTATAGCCATTTCAATTTGGTCTTTAATTGTTTCTCGAAATTGTGTTAATATGTATTTATTGTTTTCTTGGAGAAGAGCAGTAAACTGTTGTAGTGTGATTTGTTCTTGTTTGTTTGGTTTTGAAGTCTCATCTACTTTAAATTCCGATGTGGTTGCATTTCCTTGTAGATCGATGATTGAGCTGTTTGTAGTTGGTGAAATTAATTATAATAATACCAGTACTCTGCGACGCGAACATCACTTTCATCTTCAAGCAGGTCCTCGCATGTGCATGCAGGTGGAGGGGCACGACAGAACTAGTACGTCATAGTTTCACAGGTGTTATTTTCATCATCCGTTTAGACCCTTCCCCCCACCTGCACAGATTATCCTTACATCGGCTGGTACTAATCCTATCGTAATAATATTATAAACGCGAAAGTTTGTAAAAATGTATGGATGCATGTTTGTTACTCTTTCACGCAAAAACTACTAAACGGATCTGGCTGAAATTTGGTAGGTAGACAGATTAGGACCTAGGATTAACACATAGGCTACTTTCTTCCACGCTCGCGAGCCGCTTGCGGCTCGCGCACTGCGCACCCTCGACAAGTCAAGTAATGTCAAGTTGTTGTTATGTACATGCGCGACCGCACCAGATGTAAATGCTACGCGAGAAACACCTGTCAGTACAATTTATTTATTAAGTATACAACTAGGTATCCCGCAGCTCCCTCCAGCCGCGTTTTTAAATTTCGTCGGAAATCTTTACTCATAAAATTCCGGTGTGCATGTCTTTCTATTTTTCTGTCAAACGGCTATACCGATTTTATAACCTATAAATATATATATATTAACCGCCTCCGTAGCGTAATGGATAGTCCATTCGCTTTACACCAGGAGGTCGCGGGTTCGATTCCCGGTGGGTCAACTTGTAAGACTCGGTTCGGTTGGTGGTAGGGCATTTTCTAAGCCCGCCTGGCTAGCTACCACCGTCTTGCCGCCAAACATCAGTGTTAACAACATTGATGTCTTCCGGCTTGAAGATAAGATAGCCAGTTCTCCATTGCGTTGGGGAATCTTGGTAAGCCCGCTTCCATCTTCGGCATCATCATCACTTACCATCAGGTGAGAAATGAAAAAAATTGTGAATAAATGAAAATTAAAAAATATATATTTTTTTCTGTACTTTTTGGGTCACGCTGTAATAAAATTCTGGATCTCGAAAACAGCAATTAACGAGGGCACTTCCGTGCTCCCCCAGGTTAACAAAAACTTACATACCTGCAATCCAGAAGTGCCTCTAAAAAAATATTCACAAGTTAATTAAAAACTAGCTTTGCCCGCGTTTTGAATTTTCCCACGGTAACTCTTAAATTTTTCGGGATAAAAAGCATCCAATACGTTAAGCCGTTTACGTTAATCACCGTACAAAATTTTATCATAATCGGCTTGGCAGTTTTTGCGTGATGCGTGAACATAAAGACAGACAGAGAGACAAAAGACAGACAGAGAGTCAAAAATTCCAAAACTTGTTGTTTTGGCCTCTATATCGTTTGTAACGTCCACCACAGTTATTATTTTCCAAATATTTTTAATATACAGACACGGCCCCGTTACAGATTTATTATAATTAAGTATATAATTATCATATTTATAACTATCGAATTTCGATTTCATATTTACGTTTATCCGACGCTCTTACGTTGAAGGAAAACATCGTGAGAAAACCTGCACACGCCTGCGAAGAAACTCGAAGGTTGTGTGTGAAGTCGACCAACCCGCACTGGGCCCGTCGACGAAGGCCCATCGCCCTAATTCAGGGTAGACTCGAGCCCCTCGGTGGGGACGTATATGAGCTGATAAGATGAAGATGATGATATAATTATTATATGTATATATTATATGTATATACTTATTATATGTATATATTAATTGGATACGCTAAAAACTACAAAAACCGGCTTAAATGGCAACAACCAACTACCATTTAGTTATATTTTTTTGGTTTTTGATCATTTTCAAAAAAATCCCTTATTGATTTTGATAAAATTTATAAGGGACCAACCTAGAAGCATACCCTATCTAATAAAAAAAACTCATGAAAATTGGTTCACAATCTGCGAAAATATCGCGCAACAAAATATAAAAGTCATAGGTACAGTCGAATAGAGAACCTGCTACTGAAGTCGGTTGGAGAAATATATGCTAAAAACGTACCTACGAAACTGAAAGTACCAAAAAGTTGATACTTTTGATTGTAGGTTCTTGGTGGAACATTATTTCACACACAAAAATTGAATAAAACTACACGTTATAATTTGTCGGCGACCGGTTTCGAACACCATCTTCAGGCAGACTAGAAGGCAGACTTGACTCAAAAGTCAAAATATATACAGTGAAACAGAGATTTATCTCTGTCATGAAATATATACCAAAATGAGTGAAAGTACCACCTTCAGTGTTAGACCTAGTGAGGAGGCGCAAAGCAGGATTTTATTAACCAACTGTATTTTTATCACACTTTTATTAGCTTCACTCTATGTTTGTAACCGACTCCTTTGCACTCGATTTTGTCCCATTTTAAACGGACAGATTTAATTCAAACTTTGTACATTTATCAAGAATTAGTGACAATACAATAATTTCATAAGTTTATCTCATAATCCTAAACTGAAAATGAAAAACAAATATAGTTTAAAAAACTAAAAAAACACGCTTTTAAAGCACATGAAACTAAAAAGTGAAAAGTAATTCTTACTATAAGCTGAAAACAATAATGAAATAAAAATACTTGTATAATTGTGAAAAAAGCATGGGTTGCTCGATATACGAAAAATATGGCACAAAGCGCCCCACGCTTTTTTCATGATAACATACTAGTATTTTTCGTTCATTATTGTTTTCAGCTTATTTTAAAAAATATTTTTCACTTTTTAGATTGATGTGCTTTAAAAGCGTGTTTTTTAGTTTATTATTAAATTATTTTTATTTTTATATTTTATTTTTATTAACTGTATTTTCTGTAATTTTTTAGATCGGTGATTCCATACCTTCTTTATAACACCGGAACGTAAAATTGAATTAATCTAACTAATTTGATAAAAATTAAGAACCCTAAGTACATAAAAACAATTCCCGTCTTTTTAGGCAGTCGTGTAAAAAAAGTCACTTAGGGGATCAAGACGAATCTGACTCCTTAATCCATCAAGCCGTTGAGGCTCTACCCACAGCCTCAGCCAAAGAAATATAAATACTCGTACATACATACATCGGAAAACATTACTACCCTCCTTTGCAGGAAGGCGGGTAATAAATTTAGGTAAGACAGATTTTTTATTATTACTACTCTGCAATAGATGGCGCTTACATGTTAGTACTTCTATTCACTATTAGATGTCACTTTAGCTATAGTATGAAAACTCAACAACAGATGGCAGTGACATACTTAGTCTTACTACTCTATACTAGATGGAGGTGATTATTTAGTTCAGCTACTGTTCACTAGGTGGCAAAGCACGTTGTGGAAAAAACTAGGGGTTGATTATGCAGCACGCAACGTTGTTTGTCTTTCCATTTTAGAAACAAATAAATTGTCAGTGACCATCTCAACTCATGGAACTGATAATTATAACTCATAGGTAAGTAAAGATTTGTGCCATTTGGTGATCATGGGACCCAGAAGCTGATAGCGTATTTTTATGAGAACCTTTAGCGCGTTTCGTCGAAGTTATGGTGTCTGTTGGGGACCGTCGTCGTGCTGGCTGCACGCGCGGTTTGCTAGCCACCGCATTCATTACAATGTCGCCAGTAAATTACTTACGTGTTGGGCAGCTATCTTAATTGTAATTGAGCTGGAATTTTTATTCTTTAACGTTTGGGAAGGTTCACAATATCTTAATATACATACCTACTAAATACCGCGGTGTCTCAAGACTAAGTTTTTGACGAGTGCTTCCAATGATGACACGCCGAAAGATATAGCGTAGGCAGGCCCCCGACTCAGTGGAGCGACGACCTGGTGAGGGTGGCGCGAAGCTGCTGGACGCGGTCAGCGTAGGGCCAATCGTTGCAGGAAATCCTTGGAGGAGGCTTTTGTCGCAGTTTGTCGTTCGCCGATATGATGATGATAAATTAAGTAAATACAGAAATAAAAATTAAAAGGTTTGATATTATTAGGGATTTACCTCAGCATTACGATATGACTAACAGTAGCGCAACGCCTTTGATGTCGCACGATGCGCCACCGGCCGGCGTAGGTACAAGCCCATATTAGCCTGTAGTCAGCCTGGCTAACTCGCGGAGTTTGCCAGGCTGTGCCCCGCCGCCCGTTGCCCCGCAAATACCCTTCCGTTGTTCTGAGTAAGTACATTTGTTGCGCTACTGTAAGCCGCTATATTGTAATATTTGTATTTACTATGGTGTCCACATCTCAAACAATATTTTAGACATGGATCTATAAAAATCTGGCAAGTGCGTGTCTGACGGAGCATAGTGTAGAGTTCCGGGGTCATGCATGACTGGAAAACTGTTTGTCTCAGGATATTCTAACTCGTATTCCTAGAAAACACCAGGGACAATTTTTAATGACTTTGACGAGTTTTCTTTTGGGAATGGCACATCTGACAAAATTAAGTTGTTAGAAAGAACTACTTACTTAATTTTAAAAGACTAACAGGATATTCTAACTCGTATTCCTAGAAAACACCAGGGACAATTTTTTTAAGGTTTGACGAGTACTTTTACGAGTTTTCTTTTTGGAACGGCACATCTGACAGAAGTATGTTGTTAGAACGAACTAATTAATTTTAAAAAACTAACAGGATATTCGAACTCGTATTTCTAGAAATATTCAAAACACCAGGGACAATTTTTTAAAGGTTTGACGAGTACTTTGACGAGGTTTCTTTTGGGTACGGCACATCTGGCAAAAAAAAGTATGTTGTTAGAAAGAACTAATTATTTTAAAAAAAATTAAATTAATTTTATTTTTTTTATTTTGGATATTCTAATTCGTATTCCTAGAAATATAAAAACACCAGGGACAATTTTTAAAGACTTTGACGAGTTAAACGTGGGAACGGCACATCTGACAAAATTATGTTGTTACTTTGTTAGAAAGAACTAATTAATTCAAAAAGACTAACAGGATATTATTCTAACTCGTATTCCTAGAAATATTAAAACTCCAGGGACAATTTTTTAAAGGTTTGACGAGTACATTGACGAGGTTTCTTTTGGGTACGGACGGAACATCTGACAAAAAAAGTATGTTGCTAGAAAGAACTAATTAAATTAAAAAAAACTAACAGGATATTCTAATTCGTATTCCTAGAAATATAAAAACACCAGGGACAATTTTTTAAAGGTTTGACGAGTACTTTGACGAGGTTTCTTTTGGGTACGGCACATCTGACAAAAAAAAAGTATGTTGCTAGATAGAACTAATTAATTTAAAAAAAAACTAACAGGATATTCTAATTCGTATTCCTAGAAATAAAAAAACACCAGGGACAATTTTTAATGACTTTGACGAGTTGTAAAAGTATTTTGTTAAAAAGAACTAATTAATTAAAAAAAACTAACAGGATATTCTAATTCGTATTCCTAGAAATATAAAAACACCAGGGACAATTTTTTAAAGGTTTGACGAGTACTTTGACGAGGTTTCTTTTGGGTACGGCACATCTGACAAAAAAAAAGTATGTTGCTAGATAGAACTAATTAATTTAAAAAAAAACTAACAGGATATTCTAATTCGTATTCCTAGAAATATAAAAACACCAGGGACAATTTTTTAAAGGTTTGACGAGTACTTTGACGAGGTTTCTTTTGGGTACGGCACATCTGACAAAAAAAAAGTATGTTGCTAGATAGAACTAATTAATTTAAAAAAAACTAACAGGATATTCTAATTCGTATTCCTAGAAATAAAAAAAACACCAGGGACAATTTTTAATGACTTTGACGAGTTGTAAAAGTATTTTGTTAAAAAGAAAACTAACAGGATATTCTAATTCGTATTCCTAGAAATATAAAAACACCAGGGACAATTTTTAAAGACTTTGACGAGTTAAACGTGGGAACGGCACATCTGACAAAAGTATGTTGTTACTTTGTTAGAAAGATATAATTAATTCAAAAAGACTAACAGGATATTATTCTAACTCGTATTCCTAGAAATATAAAAACACCAGGGACAATTTTTTAAAGGTTTGACGAGTACTTTGACGAGGTTTCTTTTGGGTACGGCACATCTGACAAAAAAGGTATGTTGCTAGAAAGAACTAATTAATTTTAAAAAAACTAACAGGATATTTTAATTCGTATTCCTAGAAATATAAAAACACCAGGGACAATTTTTAACGGCTTTGACGAGTTGTATCTTGGGAACGGCTTATCTGACAAAAGTATGTTGTTAGAAATAACTAATTAATTTAAAAATCACACATCAGCTCATATACGTCCCCACCGAGGGGCTCGAGCCTACCCTGAATTAGGGCGATCAGGCCATAGTCGACCACGCGGGCCCAGTGCGGGTTGGTCGACTTCACACACAACCTTCGAGTTTCTTCGCAGGCGTGTGCAGGTTTCCTCACGATGTTTTCCTTCACCGTTAAAGCAATCGGTAAGTATATGTACGTAAGTTTTTGAAAAACTCATTGGTACATTGGCCGTCCAGATTTGAACCCGGTACCTCTGGTTAGAAGGACCGAGTCGTTACCGGTTGAGCCACCGACGCTTGTTAATTTAAAAATACTAACAGGATATTATTCTAACTCGTATTCCTAGAAATATTAGAACACCAGGGATAATTTTTAACTACGTTGACGAGTTGGAATATCTTGGGAACGGCACATCTGACAAAAGCATGTTAACAGAAAGAAAGGCTTGTTAGAAAGAACTATTTAATTTAAAAGGACTAATTCAATGTTAACATTTTTATGGTCCCGTATCTCGAAATGTAAAAACGGAACCATTATAGGATCACTCGTTTGTATGTCTATACGTCCGTCTGTCACAGCCAAGTTCATCGGAAACTACTGGACCGATTGAGTTGAAATTTGGTACACATACTCGTATGTATGTAGGTGACCCAAAGACGGACGTGCACGTAAAAAGATTAATTTCAAAATATGGGGGCCGCTTTTAGGGGTAAATTAGAAAATTAAAAAAATATATAAGTGTAAAAATATATATAGTGACATATCAAATAAAAGTGCTTATTGTAAAAATCTCAAATATTTTTTTTAAAATTTTTGGTTTGATAATTTTGAATTTATTTAAAATAGGCGTAAATTGACCCCCCCCCCCCCCCCCCCCACCTTATCTCCGACAGCATTAGGCCTCGAATCTGGAAAAAAATCACAGTATATAAGGTTGAATGCATAGATTACAGAAAAATCTATGTGAGTAAAACTAAAATCCTTCCGTTCCTAAGAGCCCTATTTACCTAGAGCAAAGTATGGAAAAAAAAGATTCCTATAAAAACGTCCCACCGTTTCGAGTTCTACCATGTGTCAGCCAAGTTCGAAAAGGAAAAGAGCGACACCGGCCATTTGTTACACAAACCAATTTGGGCCACTTTCGACTTCCCTGTAACTCAAAATCTATTTGACCTACACGCTTGCTATTTTGTGTGTCTTTTAAAATCTTAGAATTTCCTAGAATTTTTTTACCAATCGCCTAGAGCATGCAATACCGCAATATCGTTACCGCAATTTCGCGAAATTTCGCATCATATTTCAGTACCGCAAAAGCGAAATTAGAGATGCGAATTTCGCGGTATTAAAAACAAGCCGCCGCGATGGGAAATTCCCGACAAAAAACATGGGGTAAATATCTGGCTGGACACCGTATAATATAACTAGCGTAGAGGCTGCAAGGGCATTTTCAGCTGCAGGATACTTGTGTAATAAAATTAGAAGTTCTTATTAAATGATGATACGATCGATACCATATGCTTTTTACGTAAAAAATAAAGATTAACATTGTAATATTGTAGTTTTTTTTGTCGACCAACCCGCACTGGGCCCGCGTGGTCGACTAAGGCCTAATTGCCCTGATTCAGGGTAGGCTCGAGCCCCTTGGTGAGGACGTATATGAGCTGATATAATTGTAGTTTTAACTTCATCATCACAATTTAAGAGCCGTGCTCTTGTCGGTGTAGCTCTTTCCAGGTCTCTCTCTCCCACACTATCTCCTTCATTTCTCTATGCGTTTCCACCTTAACCTTCTTCTTAACTTGGTCTATATAAGCAATTCTAGGTCTTCCTCTTCCGCGCTTTCCTTCTATTATGTTCTTGATAAAATAATCGTGTCTAATTAAGTTAAGTTTTAACTTATGCTGTTATATTTTAAATATCATTAATGGTTTCTTTTTAAAAACAAGCTTTTAGTTAACTAAGTTGTAAATAATCGCAATTTTGCAAATTTTGCGGTATTACAAGTTCAGATACCGCGATACCGCAGTTTTGATAAGATATTGCGGTATTGCATGCTCTACAATCGCCGTCCAAAAATCAATATTTTTATAACTGACTGACTGACTCGCTCAGTCATCAAAATTATAGACCACTCCCAGATGAGCAGAAACTTGATTAGCAGATTTAGTTAGCTAGGAGGGTTGTTGGGCGTACTCGAAGTAAAAATTCTAAAAACTCCCAAGTGTGAGTCGTGCTCTCGCACCGAGGGTTCCTTACTACCACTAATAGTCAAAATATAGGTATGTCGAAGGGAGTGGGTTAGGTTATGGATGGCCTCGTTGTTCAGTCGTTAACTATTTTGGTTGTGGGCGTCGAAATTCAAATTGATCATTCGGCAATCGAAATTGTACAGGATGCCTTGGATTACGATGGATGCAAACGCGGTGATCACAGCGATGGCGTGATACGTCCGTTTTGCTCACAGATCACCGCTACTTGTGTTCTGCTCGACGTTCCGTCAAAAAGTGTCTGCCTCGAGACAGTCTGTCAGACAGACAGACTGTCCAGCTAATATGGCTTCTCCACAGATCTAATAAATTCTCAACTCAGTGCTGCCACAAACAGCCTTCCGTTAATACGTCATCTTTGCTACCACAAACGATCGTCTCACGAGTACAAGCGATTGTCACGCCACCACCGGTTTCACCCAGCTACTAATACCTGACGTTTGATCCAAAAAAAGTGTAACTATGTAAACGTATCTCGAACTGATATTGGTCGCGTTTTCAATGACGCTACGACAGGTATATAAGCCACTTCCAGGTTACGTATAAACGTTAAATTAAGCGTCGTTATAGGTAGGTAATAAGTCGTATAAAAATAAACAAAATAGAAAAACCAGCACAAATGCGAGTCAGACTCGTGAAAGTAGAATTCCGTAACACTACCATTCCTCAAAATATTAGATTACTTCCAAGAGATTCTAAAACTTTAAATTTTGGCATCGAGGTATGTTATGGGGTTTATAGAAAGGCGAAATTAGAAATACTGGCCAATTGCAAGTCAGACTCACAAAACCACTTTCGTACCACCGCCACTACTCATCAAAATATATAGACCACTTCCAGTTAACTTAGAAACTTGAAATTGGCCATCGAGATAGTTTATTGGGTGCAAACAGAAGGAAAATTATAAAAACCAGACATTTGTGAGTCGGACAGTTTCGTTCTATCACCATCGTGTTATAAACTGTGTTATAAAAATTTAAATTATGTTCTTTTACTTCAATAAAGAGAAAAGATTTTAAAAAATGGTACTTTGCAAAAAATTTAGATTACCCCATCAAAAACATAAATATTAAGGGGAAGTTCCATACAAAAATGTAGATATAGAGATTTGAAAATGTTACCGTCTGTGCTACCAAATGGTGTAATTTGGAAAATTTATATAGGAAACCCCCATACAAGCAAAGCTTACTTTTTTTAAACTTACACTAATAAAAAATATAATTGGTTAGTGAAACCCACAATACCGCTCACTAGTTTCTATTGAGGTATTGCGGCAGACTACTTCGCGTATTTCCATTACCTGATGTCATATGGTACCACATTTTGGGAAAACTCCACTGACGCCGACAGCGTATCGAGAAATCCGCGGGCCTAGTACCTATATATGAACAACTACCGTCCACTCTGCGGGAAACAACCGATGACGAGACATTTAGACACCGGTTGAAAGACCCTTGTTGGAAAGTGAAGTTTATTCTGTTAGAGAATTTTTCAAAAAATCTTAACATTATTTGTGACATTTAAAAATTTTGTAACTTGAGTTACGAAAGTTATATTTATTCTTTACAAGTTTTTCATGTTGACATTTTTTGTATTACTGTTTCAGTGCAGTTTTCTACTTTGTTTTGACATTTTGATTAATTATTTAGTTTAATCTTTGTATTGCTTTCTTTTACGATCACGTCATTATTGACATTTTAAATTATGACCTGACATGTATAATTATGAATTTGTGAAGTGAAATAAATAAAAATTAGTACCCATTCATCATCATCATATCAGCTGAAGGACGTCCACTGCTGGACATAGGCCTCCCCCATATCTCTGTATATTTTTTATTGAACTTGACCCCCTTTTCTTCTTACGTTTTTAATGGAATTGATTTGACAACAACAGATGAAAGTCAGTCAGTCAACAAATGAAGTATCTGTTCATTCACGTTCACCAATATATCATTGAGTCTATATCGAAACGCAAAACTCTAAAACGGCTCGACAGATTTCTCTGTTTGTTAATGTAATTAATTAAAATTAAATAAAAACTAAAACTTCTTGTTAACTTTTAGTCACAGGATATATAGTTCGTTTTCTAACAAAAGGTTTCTCAGTTGGCGACTAAACGTTTCGTCACTTTTGTCATCGTTGAGACTGCAGTCAAAAGTCGACAAGTTCCTACCTCCTGTGCTGCGTCGGTCAAAAGTCGACAAGTTCCTACCTCCTGTGCTGCGTCGGTCAAAAGTCGACAAGTTTCTACCTCCTGTGCTGCGCCGGTCAAAAGTCGACAAGTTCCTACCTCCTGTGCTGCGTCGGTCAAAAGTCGACAAGTTCCTACCTCCTGTGCTGCGTCGGTCAAAAGTCGACAAGTTCCTACCTCCTGTACTGCGTTGGTCAAAAGTCGACAAATTCCTACCTCCTGTGCTGCGTCGGTCAAAAGTCGACAAGTTCCTACCTCCTGTGCTGCGCCGGTCAAAAGTCGACAAGTTCCTACCTCCTGTACTGCGTTGGTCAAAAGTCCACAAATTCCTACCTCCTGTGCTGCGTCGGTCAAAAGTCGACAAGTTCCTACCTCCTGTGCTGCGCCGGTCAAAAGTCGACAAGTTCCTACCTCCTGTGCTGCGCCGGTCAAAAGTCGACAAGTTCCTACCTCCTGTACTGCGTTGGTCAAAAGTCGACAAATTCCTACCTCCTGTGCTGCGCCGGTCAAAAGTCAAAAAGTTCCTACCTCCTGTGCTGCGCCGGTCAAAAGTCGACTAGTTCCTACCTCCTGTGCTGCGCCGGTCAAAAGTTGACAAGTTCCTACCTCCTGTGCTGCGCCGGTCAAAAGTCGACAAGTTCCTACCTCCTGTGCTGCGTCGGTCAAAAGTCAACAAGTTCCTACCTCCTGTGCTGCGTCGGTCAAAAGTCGACAAGTTCCTACCTCCTGTGCTGTGTCGGTCAAAAGTCGACAAGTTCCTACCTCCTGTGCTGCGTTGGTCAAAAGTCGACAAATTCCTACCTCCTGTGCTGCGCCGGTCAAAAGTCGAAAAGTTCCTACATCCTGTGCTGCGCCGGTCAAAAGTCGACTAGTTCCTACCTCCTGTGCTGCGCCGGTCAAAAGTCGACAAGTCGAACATCAACAAAGTATACAGAGTAGAATGGGTAGAGTGACATTATACGCAATGATTTAAATTGTTCGGTGCAAGTAAAAACAACTGAATATTTTTTTAATAACTTTTAAAAAAATATTGCAGAAGAACTGGCTGATGCCAGCGTGGGTTTCAAGGGTACGTGGTGCGTGAGCCGCAAGTGACTCGCGATATTTGTATTAGAAAACTTCTTGGGCGTGCGCACAACAATTCATCAGAGTTTCATTGTGGATGGACCACTTTTAGAATTTTACGGACACACACATACAAAAGCAAAATTTTTATATAAACATGTATGAGGGGATCCGGGAAAGAACTAAAGTAACTGACATAACCCACAGAATCACTTAACTTAAGTGGCAGTTGGCGGGGCACGTAGCTTGTAGAACAGATGGCCAATAAAGTAATAAAGTTATCAAGTGACGACTGCGCATAGTAAGACGTAGAATAGGAAGGCCTCCCACTCGGTGGACCGACGACCTGGTGAACACGGGGGAAGCCGCTGGATACGGGAAGCGAGGGACCGGTCGTTGTGGAAATCCTTGGGGGAGGCCTTTGTCCAGCAGTGGACGTTTTTTTAACGACACGACATTATGATAATGATATACTTATGTAACAACAGATAGGTAAGTGGGTCATTGTAAATGAATGAATTTTAAATCTTTTTGTGTACTTTGCCAATCGCTAATCAAGCCTCGATGGTTCAATGGTAACTTTACTTTGGACGGCCAATGCACTAATAACTTTTTTGAAACTTATGTATTCATTTATTTACCGATTACTTTAACGGTAAAGAAACATGCACATCCGATGAAATCCACCAACTTGTGCTGGTGAGCCAACTGCGAAATTAAAGTGCCCTTTTTTGACTTCACAGTGCTTTGGGAAAGTTATTTGGATATTTAGTTTACATTTTCACCAATAATTTCAATTTCAACCTGTAGATGCCTGTGTTAATCGTAACATTTTTACATCATATCATCTCATATACGTCCCCACCGAGGGGCTCGAGCCTACCCTGAATTAGGGCGATCGGGCCTTAGTCGACCACGCGGGCCCAATGCGGGTTGGTCGACTTCACACACAAGCTTCGAGTTTCTTCGCAGGCGTGTGCAGGTTTCCTCACGATGTTTTCCTTTACCGTTTTAAAGCAATCTGTGAGTGTATGTACGTAAGTTTCGAAAAACTCATTGGTACATTGGCCGTTGGGATATGAACCCGGCACCTCTGGTTAGGAGGACCGAGTCGTTACCGGTTGATCCACCGACGCTAACATTTTTAATTAGTTAGACTAAAAATATGGTCGATCTATTGTAATTAATCCTAGCTCCAGGAAAACCACGACTCGCAGTCGAATGTCCAAGACGAAACAAAAACTTAACCCTACGACCGCCGCTCGTAAGGGAGCAATCGACGGCTTTTGTTATTCAAATTAATTGCCCAGATTCACGTGCAGTGCAGGGGTTGAAAGAATAATGTTCGTCTTCATACGGAGACGGACAAAGGGATGCGCAGGTCATTGTGTTGATGAGAAATTCGCGAAAGATTGAACGAAGAACGAAACGGAACGTCTTTGTGAAGGTAACGGTCACATTGTGAACCTGCCTAGTATTCTGTTTGCATCGTTGCTCTTACATTTGGTGCAACAGTTAAACAATATTTATTTATGAAATTGCCTATTCGATGAAAAATATTATTAAATATTAATAAATTAGATTCTTTTTATTTTTACCGACTGCGCCAGAAGGAGGGTTATTTTATTTTTTTAAATACATTTAATTTTAAAGGTTGAAGGTTTTCGCAGCACTTTTTCGTTCATCATCACCATATCAGCTCATATACGTCCCCACCGAGGGGCTTGAGCCTACCCTGGATTAGGGCGATCGGGTCTTAGTCGACCACGCGGGCCCAGTGCGGATTGGTCGACTTCACACACAACCTGCGAGTTTCTCCGCAGGCGTGTGCAGGTTTCCTCGCGATGTTTTCCTTCACCGTAACAGCATCGGATAATATGGATATGAAATCTAAATTGAAATCACATTGGTGAGCGGCAGGATTCGAAACACGACCGAACAGGAGGCGGCGGCCCTAGCCGTTACACCACCGATGCTAACTTTTTCGTTACAAATGTCAAATTTGGGAATACCCGCATAAGTTTCGTTACTTTTAGGAGAATTCAAGAAAATAAAGTAGTGAAAAAAATGCCCAATCTGACCTATAAGAAAACCACTTTGTTCACTTTGGATTGGAACATGAAAGACATCACATATTAAGTAGTCTAATCATATTGTCAATAATTAAAAATAATAACTTTTTTATAAAACAATACATTGAACATTAAAAACCAATTAATTATTATTTGTAATCCGTATATTGTATGTATATTATATTTTTCTTTATTCTTTATTGAAACTTATTAAAAACAAGTAAAGAACACCTGCATACTTACAAAACAATAAGTAGATATCAATCAATCTTATAACAACTATTCATCAATACTAGTTAACAATCAATCAATATTATAACACCTGTTCATCAATACTAGATAACAATCAATCAATATTATAACAACTGTTCATCAATACTAGATAACAATCAATCAATGTTATAACAAATATTCATCAATACTAGTTATCAAAATTGATCAACACAATAATTAATTATTCTAATATATAAAATTCTCGTTTCACAGTTTTCGTTCCCTTACTCCTCCGAAACGGCTTGACCGATTCTCATGAAATTTTGTGAGCATATTGAGTAGGTCTGAGAATAGGCCAACATCTATTTTATTTTAGGGTAGGGTAGGGTAGGGTAGTGTAGTGTAGGGTAGTGTAGGGTAGGGTAGTGTAGTGTAGTGTATGTAGGGTAGGGTAGTGTAGGGTAGGGTAGTGTAGGGTAGGGTAGGGTAGTGTAGGGTAGGGTAGTGTAGGGTAGGGTAGTGTAGTGTAGGGTAGGGTAGGGTAGTGTAGTGTAGTGTAGGGTAGGGTAGGGTAGGGCAGTGTAATGTAATGTAAGGCGGTACGTAGTTCGCCGGGACAGCTAGTAATATGTATAAATAATAGAGTGCCTATATGTATATTATATACAATGAACAAGTTACAGAAATAATATTATTTTGAATTAATTGAATTGTTTATTGTTGTTGACATTATTATTAGAATGGTACGTTGTTTTTATAACGAGGAGGACCCGTGGTGCTCGGCAGAATTACTTTTTATCACGCTTATATTAGAATGAACATGGACAAGACGAAAATTATGTCAAACGTCCGTGTCGCAGCTACTCCTCTGAAGGTTGGAGGCTCTACGCTACGGATATGTGTACCTGGGTCAAACAGTCCAGTTAGGTAGGTCCAACTTCAAGAAAGAGATCAATTGCCGGACGGATTCGAAATAAATTTCATTTTTTTTATTTATTTGAGTAGGGCGAAAGTTAGGTGGTTTTTAATGGTTGGTGAATAATCTATTAACAAATACCTTTCATTAAGAAAAAATGGCAACTCCGTTGGATAAAAAGGCCAGACGGACACATATTAGATTTCATAATTTTGTTTAATATGTTGAGAAGGGCAAAAGTAAGGTGATTTCCAATGCTTGATGACAAACCTGTCTCATCGCTTGTGAGTGAGCGCGTGGTGCAGCCTGCTCGTTCGGTCGGTGTGATGTCGTACACAGATCTCATCGCCTGTGAGTGAGCGCGTGGTGCAGCCTACTCGCTCGGTCGGTGTGATGTCGTACACAGATCTCATCGCCTGTGAGTGAGCGCGTGGTGCAGCCTGCTCGTTCGGTCGGTGTGATGTCGTACACAGATCTCATCGCCTGTGAGTGAGCGCGTGGTGCAGCCTGCTCGTTCGGTCGGTGTGATGTCGTACACAGATCTCATCGCCTGTGAGTGAGCGCGTGGTGCAGCCTGCTCGTTCGGTCGGTGTGATGTCGTACACAGATCTCATCGCCTGTGAGTGAGCGCGTGGTGCAGCCTGCTCGTTCGGTCGGTGTGATGTCGTACACAGATCTCATCGCCTGTGAGTGAGCGCGTGGTGCAGCCTACTCGCTCGGTCGGTGTGATGTCGTACACAGATCTCATCGCCTGTGAGTGAGCGCGTGGTGCAGCCTGCTCGTCCGGTTGGTTTGATGTCGTACACAGATCTTGTCGCCTGTGAGTGGGTGCGTGGTGCAGCCTGCTCCTTCGTTAGGTGTGATGTCGTACACAGATCTCATCGCCCGTGAGTGAGCGCGTGGTGCAGCCTGCTCGTCCGGTTGGTTTGATGTCGTACACAGATCTTGTCGCCTGTGAGTGGGTGCGTAGTGCAGCCTGCACCTTCGGTCGGTGTGATGTCGTACACAGATCTCATCGGTTGTGAGTGAGCGAGTGGTGCAGCCTGCTCGTCCGGTCGGTGTGATGTCGTACACAGATCTCATCGCCTGTGAGTGAGCGCGTGGTGCAGCCTACTCGCTCGGTCGGTGTGATGTCGTACACAGATCTCATCGCCTGTGAGTGAGCGCGTGGTGCAGCCTACTCGCTCGGTCGGTGTGATGTCGTACACAGATCTCATCGCCTGTGAGTGAGCGCGTGGTGCAGCCTACTCGCTCGGTCGGTGTGATGTCGTACACAGATCTCATCGCCTGTGAGTGAGAGCGTGGTGCAGCATGCTCGTCCGGTCGGTGTGATGTCGTACACAGATCTCATCGCCTGTGAGTGAGCGCGTGGTGCAGCCTACTCGCTCGGTCGGTGTGATGTCGTACACAGATCTCATCGCCTGTGAGTGAGCGCGTGGTGCAGCCTACTCGCTCGGTCGGTGTGATGTCGTACACAGATCTCATCGCCTGTGAGTGAGCGCGTGGTGCAGCCTGCTCGTCCGGTTGGTTTGATGTCGTACACAGATCTTGTCGCCTGTGAGTGGGTGCGTGGTGCAGCCTGCTCCTTCGTTAGGTGTGATGTCGTACACAGATCTCATCTCCTGTGAGTGAGCGCGTGGTGCAGCCTGCTCGTTCGGTCGGTGTGATGTCGTACACAGATCTCATCGCCTGTGAGTGAGCGCGTGGTGCAGCCTACTCGCTCGGTCGGTGTGATGTCGTACACAGATCTCATCGCCTGTGAGTGAGCGCGTGGTGCAGCCTACTCGCTCGGTCGGTGTGATGTCGTACACAGATCTCATCGCCTGTGAGTGAGCGCGTGGTGCAGCCTGCTCGTCCGGTTGGTTTGATGTCGTACACAGATCTTGTCGCCTGTGAGTGGGTGCGTAGTGCAGCCTGCACCTTCGGTCGGTGTGATGTCGTACACAGATCTCATCGGTTGTGAGTGAGCGCGTGGTGCAGCCTGCTCGTCCGGTCGGTGTGATGTCGTACACAGATCTCATCGCCTGTGAGTGAGCGCGTGGTGCAGCCTGCTCGTTCGGTCGGTGTGATGTCGTACACAGATCTCATCGGTTGTGAGTGAGCGCGTGGTGCAGCCTGCTCGTCCGGTTGGTTTGATGTCGTACACAGATCTCGTCGCCTGTGAGTGGGCGCGTGGTGCAGCCTGCTCGTCCGGTTGGTTTGATGTCGTACACAGATCTCGTCGCCTGTGAGTGGGCGCGTGGTGCAGCCTGCTCGTCCGGTTGGTTTGATGTCGTACACAGATCTCATCGCCTGTGAGTGAGAGCGTGGTGCAGCCTGCACCTTCGGTCGGTGTGATGTCGTACACAGATCTCATCGGTTGTGAGTGAGCGCGTGGTGCAGCCTGCTCGTCCGGTCGGTGTGATGTCATACACAGATCTCATCGCCTGTGAGTGAGCGCGTGGTGCAGCCTGCTCGTTCGGTCGGTGTGATGTCGTAAACAGATTTCATAAATGTGTAAGCAAAAAATTAAAGTACCAGCCAGTTTTACAAATAAAGTGTTTTGTATTTTCGTACTGAGAGATATAGAGTGATTTTAAAAAGTGTGGCAACTATCCGGCTTTTCCCCTATGTCTGCTAGACTTGACAGAATTTTATCAACGTATAGAAATCTTTGATTCTGATCTAAGTATCACTTCATTGGTTACAAGATTAAGAACAGTCAAGACTAGCTACAGATAGATAGCAAAACTAAAATAAACTTTAAAGTATTACACGTTGAGTAACCCTATATATTTCGTATCTATGTATACGATTTATTTTTATTTTAGGAGGTACAGTGTAACTCTATATAGCGACACTCCAGGGACCGGGAATTTTGTAACGTTATTGAGAGTTTTCGTTATACAGAGAGAAATTAGCGTCAAAGTAAACCAAGTGGAGCCAGAAAATTTTGACGTTTTACAGAGTTTACACTGTACTCCAAAATTCTACTTTGAGGCTGCTTCATTGCCACCACACATCACTAATGATCGGCAGGTGAGATGAGAGTCTTGCTACTATTACCAAAAAGCAACGACTGTCTAACGGTAGTTCCGTACCATCGACCCCCCGAGCGCGGTGTCGCGGGCCCTGAAGACGCCGCCGCGCCGCCGGCCGGGTGTGCGATGGCGCTCCCCGCCGGCCGTGTGAACCGGTCCGGCCGGTATGCTAATGCGCACATTGTGACCGACGACGGACAAACGCATTGTATCCGAGTGCAGCGGCGGCCCGGGGCGGCCCAGGGCGGCCTAGTGTCGATGGATTCGCGCAGGTAAACTTTTGCAAAATAATATCGATAGTTTTGATTAGACTTAGCTGCCTTTGAAATAATATCAAATATCTTCATCAAGTACCTTCCCGAGTTTGATTGAAGAGAGACCCGTATCCACCGGTGACCACCGTTGACCACCCGTGACCACCCGTGACCACCCGTGACCAGGGGTTCTTAACGTTACGTAACAAGTACTTTAGATAGGATTTTTTTCAGTCAGTAGCTAAAAATGTTTAACATGCAGAGTGTTTAACACGCAAAATTATCATTTGTTATCCCAAAAATCATTTGAATTAAAAAAAAACAGCCCTACTACTCAAGTGTTGTAATTATAAAAGAACATTAGTGGTTGCAACTAGACATATAAAAGAAAATTAACGGTTACAACTAAACTAATATGAGCACCTTAGTTCTTTCCCTCCCTGTGCAGGGGAAGACGATAATGATGACGAATCAACTCATATTTGCTCATTTTGTGCTAGATTTTAGAAATTAGTTACTCTTACGCCTATCATGCCCCAGGTATGCCCAACGTGCCCCTGGTATGGGGCATTATGAGCAGAATCTCATTTTTTATATAAAATGATCAAATACGAAAATTATAAGTCTGAGTTGATTATTGTTTAAGATGATTAAAATTTATTAAAAAGTCTAATAAATAATTACTAATTGAGCCCGATATTTCACTTGAATCCTAAAATATCACGTCCTGTCTTTAAAGGGCCCGTGCTGCCCCGGGTTCCCCTATAAAAGAACATTAACGGTTACAACTAAACATATAATAAGCAGGGAATAATTTAATATCACATTTTGGGCACTGCATTTAAAATAGGTAAAAAACGTTACAATTACTTTATACTATGGATTAAAGGTTCAAAACCAATTCAACAAAATGTATTGCTCTTCGACAATTACCATAAGTACAAAACATCGACAACACTTCCCGCAGACGTGTCCGCACACCACGTCACTACCCGGTACCCACACCAGAACCGGTTAGGTCAGTTCTTCAAAAATCACAAAAGCCCAACCATTGGATACTTAAATAGGTCCAAATATTATAATGAGATCTGCTATTATTAACCCGTAGTCCCTTCGCAAAAGTGTTTTGTCCAGTCCCCTCGGCTCTTTGTTCCTGCCCTTAGGGAAGACAACCGGTAAGACAGCTTTTGACCCCATGGTCGTTGGCCTGCGCCTGCCTCGGCACGGCAAGGGTTAGTTGTGACCATGGCGCTGCGGTGTAATGTGTTCATTTTCTAGTCAAAATTATACACAAATTATTTCTTACAACTATTCCGATAGTAATTTTAAAATTAGAAAAAAAAATAATGATTACCTAGGCAGTTGCTCAAGATATTCAATAACGGGTTCTAAAATTGAAATCTACAGAAGAATAAGCTCAACAGCCATCGACACGTTTATCGAAGGTAAGTTTCTGTTCTTCTATTTCTTTATTGTTCATAGACGTAAGTATGAAAAGTATTACGTATTATCAGCATTATTATCGACACGAGGCTTTTCATCTTAGCACGTCCGGACATCGCCGGACATCTCCAGAACATCTCCTATGCTCTTACAAACGTTTACAAGAGTCACTTTCTATCCGTAGTTAAGTGCAACAAAAACGTTTTACCGTTTAACATTTTACAACAAAAAAGTTGTGTTTTCGGAGATAAGTTTGAAGCTGATACTTTTAAAACTTTCATATCCAATTTGACGCCATTTCAACTAAAATATTCATATCGTGGTATTTACGTGAAAGTTTATACTCGTATTCAAAAAAAACACAACAGAAAACATCATTATCCAAAGAGATCTTCATTTGTTAGATCAACAAAATAACGTTTAAAACAAAATTTTTATTCCCGCGAAACAGTGTTCTAACATCCGCAAAGAGGGTGGCAAAGCTTCCCTAACTTTAAAAATCATCCACCATATTTTTTAGTCTTGCCACCCGCACCCCCTCTATCGATTGTATTTTTATCCGTGACGCGGGCCTCTGATTGGTCGAGCGCCGCATTTTTGTTCCAAATTCAAAAGCTTTTTCTGTTGTAGGCGTCTTGGGGTGGCCGGGAGGCGGGGGCGACGCTTTCTTAAAAATGGGGGAATCACTCCCCGTGCCGCGCGATCGCAATACTTTTGATTTAAGCAGCGTCCTTTACAATTTATTGGATTTTACTTTCTCTGGTTACTTTTTAAAACGGAGAATTTTTTTAAAATATTTTTTGTACACCAATATTATTGTTTGACGTTTTCTAATTTCGTTTGCGGCAAGGAGATCCGCAGGAGGACCAAAGTAACCGACATAGCTCACAGAATCGCTAAACTGAAGTGGCAGTGGGCAGGGCACATATCTCATAGAACAGATGGCCGATGGGGTAGTAAAGCTCTCGAGTGGCGACCGCGCACCGGAAAACGTTGCGTATGCAGGCCTCCCACGCGGTGGACCGACGACCTGGTGAAGATCGCGAGAAGCCGATAGATGCGGGTAGCGTAGGACCGGTCGTCGTGGAAATCCTTGGGGAAGGCCTTTGTCCAGCAGTGGACGATTTTCGGCTGATATGATGATGATGTTTGCGGCAAAGGTATACAATATTTTTAATTTTTACTCTCCAATAAACATTGAGCCCAATTTGAGAACATTTGCACTTTCAACGTCTAGGAGTACAACAAAAAAATATAATGTTTAAAGTGTAGATAACTAAAAAAATGTTATTTGAAAACTAATTTCACGATAATAATATAAGAGCAACAAAACGGCACAGGCTGCACTGAGCCCCACACAGCCAAGTCCATCAAAAGTTCGTAATCATTATACAAATATAATTACGGAAACGAAATCCAAAGGAAGGTGAAAGGGGTAAGAAAAACGCGGGAAAACTCTCCCCGGGGACCGGCGGGATTGATTTTATTTGCGAGTAGACACGATTTTTAATTAAGGTCTCGAGAAAAGGACTGAAATTAAACTATTCGGCCATCTATGGTATTGGAATGTTTTAATTTAAGAAAAAAGAAAGTTCAGAGTGCTGCAGTACCTAACCCTAGTAATAGTCTATTTTAGTATTAGTCATTTGAGTAACTTTTTACCAACTGTCAAACACCGAAAGTTTGTTCTGCAACCGTAAAATAAATTACAATACACTATTCGGTAAATAGCATTTCTTCTAGAATAGCAAAAACACTTGTGAATTTGAAATAGGGATGACAAATGCTAATCATCTGAGTTACTTTTTATCATCTGTCAAAAACGACATTTTGTTCTAAAAATTTAAGAAATACCTAGGCGTGACGTCATAGTTTAGCAGCGTCATATATATACTCATTTTGTGATTTTGGTGAGTTAAAAATTGAAGACTTGATGGAAAACAAATGAGTAAGGTTTTCCGAAGTTTAAGTAGGAGGGCAATTTAGTGATGAAGAGTTCATAATTTATTTCTGATGCTTTCGTCATCCCTCATATTTTTTTTAATATATTTATTAAAAACAGCAAATAAGTTCGTTAAAGACTATGACACTTATGACGTCTCTATGTCAGTAACGCGAATAATTGCAGAACAAACTTTCGGTGTTCGATAGTTTATAAAAAGCAACTCAAATGACTAGTACTAAAACACTGTGTTGATAGAGATAGTACCTTTTCCACTAACAATTTCACAGCCGTTACTAAAAACCTTCAAAGCAGAGCTACGGACACTTTTGTCGTCATTCAATTTCTTAGTAGCTTAGTGAACACCATTACAGGCAAGTGTACATGTTTTTCTAACAAATTGAGGCTATTAAACTGCAAATCGATTCTGAAAGTTCAGCGCGACGGCCGCGCGAGTGAAAAATCTCTGTTGAGACACGCGTTGAGCGGTGAGCGCTCCGTGGAGCGAGGTGATTTCAAGTTTTAATATAATTAGCTCATGCTTTTAAGGGTTCCGCACTATTTAACGGGGGTCTAATACTAGGAATGAGTCCTAGGTTCGTCCGTATCGTCATCATCATCATATCACCCGAAGGACGTCCACTGCTGGACATAGGCCTCCACCATCGACTCTGAAAGTTCGGCGATGTTGAGACATGCGCTCCATATGTCTGTCTGAAGTAAATAATTATATAAGTACTAAGTATGGACACTCCATGCACCTCTATAGATTGCGACCTCACGCCCTCGTCACACAGATTGGATATAGTTTGGTTGTCGAACGTATAGGATTTCGCCGCCATTTTGTTTGTTCCGTCATTCTTTTTTTGAAATGTCATTTCTTTTCCGTTTTAGCTCTGTCGTAATTATAAAAACGGTAAAACATTCAAGCGTAAAACTAAATGTTAACATTTTCTGTCGCTTGCATTGTCTTGTTTGTAATGAGTAGGTATCCTTACTAATATTATAAATGTGAAAATGTGTTTGTTTGTTTGTTACCTCTTCACGCTTCAACACCTCAGCCAATCTTGACGAAAAAAAATTCACTCAGACAAAAATATTTCCCTCAGTTCTGGCTCCGTAGCGCAAGTACGACTCACACTTGGTTTATCTTCATTATTTTTAATCTTATTTTAGGGTTTTCACTATAACCACATAAATTGTCACGCTTGTATGTTTTAGCGTTTTTCATTTAGGGCAACAACAAAAAAAAACACGTCTCTTGCAAGCCCTCGTAATTTTTTAGTTTTTATTATTTGTGAGTAAATCCGCCACAACACATATCCCTCAGGTGAGATGATGTCAATAGCTTATCAGTAGTAAATATACTGTTTTTTTCCTTACCTTATATTAAAAAAGGAACTAACCCTATTACTAAGCCCACGTTGTCCGTCCGACCTTTAAAATCTTTGTAACCAGCCGGCTGAAATAGACATAGAATATTTTTTTTTTATTTACTGCTGATAAGCTCTTGACATCATCTCACCTGAGAGATATGTGTTGTTGTGGCGGATTTACTGACAAATAATAAAAACTAAAAAATGAAGAGGAGTTCCAAGGATCGTGTTTTTAAAAGATTTTTTTGGTTTTGCCCTAAATATCAAAAAAAAGAAACCATATTTACATAAGTTGGTAGATTCAAGAACAACTCGTCATTAAAGTCACGGCTACGTAAGGCCGTAGACTTAAGTTATCAATCAATCAAATCAAATCAATTTATTTGTGAATCACAGGTTACAAAAAATCAAGGTGATTCATTGATTGAAATATGTGTTACAGTTGTAATCTACATCCCTTCTAGCTATGTGCCGGTCTCCAGAAGTACTTAGGTATACCGCGCGTAACGTAAGAATAACGCTGACCGTTGGACGCGCGCAATCAATTTTAACTCTAATGTACAACGCTTTAAGGATGCAACAACCCTCCCCCACCACCGCGCCCAGCGTTATTTTTACAATACGCGAGCTGTACCGGCAACTGACCGCCACTGTATCCACATCTTGACGAATACGATCTTGTATTTCTCACTTTCAACATTAAAACAAAAAACAGTTAACAAAGTCATTTCTCAAAGATCGAGCGAATACCTAAAATTACTGATAACAACAAATGAACGCTGGGGAAAAATATAAATTTAACTCGGGGGGGTTAAACCCCCTCGCCGCCTTCTTCAAAGATCTTCGGAGGTACTTTTTTGACACCCACTAGCCCTTTTTTCGAAGGGGGAGCATTTACAATTTAAATTTTATCTCTCCGTAATGAGAGAGAGGTGGATCTGTTGAATTTGAATTTGGAATACAACTGGATTATTATTCGGCTATCGAGTGATTATATGATGGTTGCTCCTGAGCTGAGCTGGGCCAGTTCTGATGCTGTTCGTACCTTGTTTAAAGGAGTGGTTGTCAACCTGTCTCTTTGATACCTATAAAGTTATTCTACGTCATTATGGTGTTTCATCATATCAGCCGAAGAACGTCCACTGCTGGACATAGGCCTCCCCCAAGGATTTCCACGACGACCGATTCTGCGCTGCCCGCATCCAGCGGCTTCCCGCGACCTTAACCAGGTCATCGGTCCACTGAGTGGGAGGCCTGTCTACGCTACGTTTTCCGGTGTTATTACAGTGTTATTACTTCACAATAAAATTTTCACAGTTCACACTTATTTTACAAGCTTTTATTTAACTTTAAAGTTAAAGTTTTAAGTTTTATTTAAGTTAAAGTTTTAAGGTTTACCGATGGATGCGGGCAGCGCAGGACCGGTCGTCGTGGAAATCCTTGGGGGAGGCCTTTGTCCAGCAGTGGACGATTTGTGGCTGATATGATGATGATGATGATGATTTAACTTGCAATGTATGTTTGTTCGGGTGGAATTTTGAAAGTTAAATTTGACCCACTTCCCAGTTTCCGATTGAGCTGTAATTTTGCATGCGTATGGATATCGCGTGACAATGCAATATTAATAGCTTGTACCTAAAAGTTTTAAGGTTTTTCGAAAATTATTTTACCAATAATTTCATCAGTTACAAGTACTTAGTATTTTTAGAAGGAGTGTACATAATTTCGCTTCCTTCCATTTCCAACATATGTTTTTTTGGGTACCATACCCAAAAGGTAAAAACGGAACCCTATTACTAAGACTTTGCTTTCCGTCCGTCTGTCACCAGGCTGTATTTCATGAACAGTTACAGTTACAGTTTACAGTTTACAGTTAAAATTTTCACTATCTATACAGTTGAAATTTTCACAGATAATGTATTTTTGTTGCCGCTTTTAGAGAATATTTTATTCCTTGCAGATCGTTTATCCTTACTAATATTATAAATGCGAAAGTAACTCTGTCTGTCTGTTACGCTTTCCCGCAAAAACTACTGAACGTATTTGGCTGAAATTTGGTAGGTAGATAGATTAGGACCCGGATTAAGACATAGGCTACTTTTTACCACGCTCGCGAGCCGCTTGCGGCTCGCGCACTGCGCACCGTCGAAAAGTCATAGAAACGTGGTCCACGCGGGTGAAGCCGCTGGAAACAGCTAGTTTACTATAAATTATGAAACTTCAATTTTAAATGTAATGGAAGTGGAACTTTGTTGAATTTTAACTCGTTGAGATGTTAATTTGTTCACCTCAATACTTAAACAGCGTTATTTGTAATTACCCAAAACCTCTAATGTGTTCATTCTAGAGACAGAATCGAACTGATTTTTAACCGACTTCAAAAAAAGGAGGAGGTTCCTCAATTCGACCGTATATATTTTTTATTTTGTTTATATGTGTGTTCGCGGATAACTACGTCATTTATTAACCGATTTTGATATTTTTTTTGTTGGAAAGGAGATATCCCAAGGGTGTTATCCCAATTGAGGATCTGAGGATTTGAGGATCCTTAGTTTCCTGTTTAAAGTCGTTTTTTTTTTGTTCAAAATTATTTAAAATTGTGTAGAGACGTCTTCGTATTGGGTGAGATGCAACGATACAAGTTTATACGGTGACTAAATAAGATTTATATTTTCTGGCCATTATAATATAGTAATTTTTACAACAACAAAATTAATATCGTGTAATAAATAAATGCTTATAAAATACGAACCTAGCCATCTAGTAACCTAATATAAATATACATTTGAACAAAAAAAAAATAGATTTTTTAGAATAATAAAATCCACGTTTTGGTCTTTCAACAAGGTGTCCAGTTTTTGGGTTGATTACAAATACATTTTATTTAGATAGACAGATAAACCGTTTATTTAGATAGACAGATAAACCGTTTAATTAGATAGACAGATAAACCGTTTATTCACCGACCAAGCATAAAAAACGATAGTTAATACGAGTAGGTAGGTATCATCATGTCAGCTCATATGCGTCCCCACCGAGGGGCTCGAGCCTACCCTGAATTAGGGCGATCGGGCCTTAGTCGACCACGCGGACCCAGTGCGGGTTGGTCGACTTCACACACAACCTTCGAGTTTCTTCGCAGGTGTGTTGTGCAGGTTTCCTCACGATGTTTTCCTTCACCGTTAAAGCAATATTTGGCCTTTAATATTAAAAAATATTAGATTAGATTAAATATTAGAGCGTCGGTGGCGCAACGGCAAGAGCCTCTACCTCCTATCCGGGAAGTCGTGGTTCGAGTCCTGCCACGTACCAATGTGTTTTCGAATTTCGATCTCATATGTACGTTTATCCGACGCTCTTACGGTGAAGGAAAACGTCCGCATTGACCAACCCGCACTGGGCCCGCGTGGTTGACTAAGGCCCGATCGCCCTAATTCAGGGTAACTCTAGCCCCACGGTGGGGACGTACATAAGAGCTGATGTGATGAATATTAAAAAAAACCTCAGTTGCAATTAATAGTCCAACTGCACTAAAAGTTGCTAAGAGATATCTACTGATTCCAGTTAGAATCAGGCTCCCTTCGTCAGGATTAGCAACAACAACAATAGTGTAACAAATAATTTAGATAAGACTTGCCTAGGGTGCCGGGCGCAGGCGTGGGCGGGGTGACGTGCGCGGGCGCGGGCGGCGAGATCGCACCAGTCTTGGCTTTATTCGCAATCTGATTATTTTTAATGCAATCTTCTTTATTTTCACATTGCTGATAAAAACTGGGAAAACATTTATAAGTAGTTTCTGCTCGAAAAAGTTTACTTGATAAACGATTCCACCACCAGCACCGGGACGAGAACGAAAATTAAAAAGTTAAACGTTTAAAACCAAAATGGCGGGCGGAAATAGTTGGGATTCGGAGGGAAAGTGTTGCAAACTTTTTAATTTGCGAACGGCCCGCGTTCGAAAGTCGAATTTTTCACCGGTTGCCGCGAAGTTTGCGACAGTCGAGAGGTAACTGTTTGGAATAGCCCAACTTTAGCAGTTTGGAAATTAACGGTTTTGTTGGGTCTTACTTTCGCACTCCGATAATCTGTTCGCAGATTTGTAAGGCGAGTTATACACTGCACTCCATGTCACTGGAGTTACAACTATACGGGTCACCCTCCTTGGCGTAATGGTTGGTCCATTCGCTTCACACCATAAGGTCGCGGGTTCAATTCGCGACGAGGTCAACTATGTAAGACTCGGTTTGGTTGGTGGTAGGGCATTTTCATAGCCCGCCTTGCTAGCTATTACCATCTTATCTAAGTCTTGCCGCCAAACATCAGTGTTAACAACATTGCTGTGTTCCGGCTTGAAGATAGGATAGCCAGTTCTAGGGTTTTCAAACTCGACGTTTTATCAACTCCGGAGTTATTTACGATGTTAAGTGCTCAACTCCGGAACTCCGGAGTTGGCTCCGGATTTTATGAATTTCGTAGAATTAAAAAAAACGCAAAAATTTATGTACTGTAAACTCATAAGTGTTGTTTGTACAGTCTTTTGTAGGTTAAGTCATTCAGTAATTGTAGTGTTGTCGTTTTTTAAAATGTATACCGAACAAAAAATAAACAGTACTTCAGTCTAGTCAATCGGTCGTTACAAATAATAACAAATAACTTTTTGATTAACATGTATAATTTAGTATTATTAAAGTTGAAAATCAAAATTTCAGGGAAAGTAGTCATTTTGGGAAAGTAGACCACCTGCTACTGATGGATCTAGTACACTTAAACTTTACAATAATGTAATATTTCATATGGGGTGACCTTATTAGTGACATATTAGTCTTCGTAAAATATCAACAAGGGCCTCATTATTTTTCCATTGGTTTATACGGCCACCAAATGACGTCTGACTGTGTTTGTGTGTGCACTGTGCAGTTTCTTATATAGAATATGTAGGATTTTATTGGAAAAGTATTTTATTTGAGACCGGTTTAAACTCCGGTGTTTCAGTCTAAATCCGGAGCTGTAAAATGGTGAAAAACCGTTCCGAACTCCGGAGTTACGAAGCTCCGGAACTCCGGATTGAAAGCCCTAGCCAGTTCCCCATTGCGTTGGGCAATCTTGGTAAGCCCGCTTCCATCTTCGGCATCATCGTCACTTACCATCAGGTAAGATGATGACAAGGGCTTATCAATTGTGGATTTAAAAAAAAAAGTTCTTCAGGGTGTTTGACGACCGAATGTTAAAAGATAGTTGACAGATCGGTGCAAATTCTATCATTTAAATTTTCTTTATGTTTTGTTGTCTTCTTTTCTTATATTCATTTACGATCGTTATGTATGTTTTATGTTTCTGATATTGCAACGTGTTACTACAGTTTGCACTTGGCATTGCGCGCTACTATATATTTTAAAAATAAATAATAATGATAATGAAGACTTTATATAAAAAAAAAACAGTTTGATAAGTAATTAAATTATTTATACAATAGTTATTTATGCTACAAGGGTGGTAAAAGGTAAATAACAGACGAGTGAAATTTGTGAGCCCGAACCGCATTTCCCTTTACACCCATGTATCATACGACATTTTTCAATACAGTTGTGAAAAACAGGTAAAATAAAAACGATCGTGACAGAAAAACAAAATACATGAGTATATCAAGGTTTGGCAATCAAAGTTAATTTTACGCGACTTGTGGCTCATTTTGAATGTCCGGGGAGTAATCTCACTTTGTTTTTGCTATACATACACATAAGTATATTTTTTATTACACGTATATTAAATATTCATAATTTTATTTGTATTCATAACTTATACAATTCAATTCAGTTTTACGAAAATTGCGCCATATTTAATTTAGCTAGGTACACGTTATATGCATACGTAAGTTTTTTTTTTAATTACCATAAATTGATAACATTAAGGCTTGGGATCATATTATTGTAAGCATTAAAACCTACTTGAAAAAGATGACCTATTAATTGATGTAACTTTATGCGCTTCATTCATATTCATTCTCCTTTCTTTACAAAGATATAAACCAAAGAGAATCTAATCAGCTAGCGTTATGTATGTACTAACCTTACGGAGGAACAACCTGTCTCTTTTAAAATTCTCATTTGAATAGTCGTTAAGAAGATTCTGTATCTTTGGTTATTATATTTTTTTATTTGCAAGAAATGTCTTGTTTTTAGAGCTACAAAAAAAAAGTGGCAAAGTGAAAAGCACGTGTGCGGTAAAATCAATTTTGCGACAGAGGACAAAATAATAACTTTTGGATTTTTTTTCTGTCTGTATGTTCGCGCATCACGCAAAAATTACCAGGCCGATTTTGATGAAAATGTGTTTGATGGTTCCTTATAGCCTGGGTTAACATATACGATACTTTTTATTCCGGAAAATTCAAGAGTTCCCGTGGAAAAATTCAATACTTTCACGCTGACAAAGTCGCGGGCACAGCTAGTTGAAAAATAAAAAATCGTTTTTACTAAGCTGTCGATTGATAAATTTTCTTACTGACAAATTGAAAACGGGGCTTGACGTGATTATTAACTATATTCTTATCAAAATGTCAAATTTAAATATCAAAATGAAAACTAACTAAAGAAGTTTTCCTACAACTAAAGCGCTTTATAAACTTTTAACAACTAGGTATCAATGTAACTTGGTTACTGATATATTGAAAACTACAGCACATCCGGTGAGGCTCCCCGCTGCCGGGCCGGGCCGGAGGTCGGTTATTACGTCACGTCCTGTCACCGCGGAGCGCGGAAAACTTCCGAACGCGACCATTTTTCACCTGCCACCTAGGTATGCCCACGCTGAGCTCTTAAAAATGTGAAAGTGATCTAATGTTTTGATCATCGTCATCATTATATCAGCCCATAAACGTCCATTGCTGGACAAAGGCCTCCCCCAAGGATTTCCACGACGACCGGTCCTGCGCTGCCCGCATCCATCCAATATTTTGATATTTTTGTTAACTATTATCGTTGTCGTATATCATCATCACTGGCCTCTACGTCTATTACAGACGATTCACTACAGTGTCCTGGACTAGAGGCAACGCTTTTGGTGGCTTAGCAACCCGATGCGCGAACGGCAGACTCGCCCACACGCTTGGCAGGGAAAGTTTGCGGCAGATGGAGTATTGCCGCTCTGGTGGCGCTTTTCCCTCTTGGCAGCGAGCGCCCCAAACCAAGCCTCGTCGCACAGTTTGCGACCCTCCGAAATACGCTTTTGCCATTCCAGCCGCTTTTCTGCAAGCTTTTCCCAGTCGTGGTGGTCTATTTTAAAGGCAGCCATGTCCCGCTTGGCGCAGTCCTTAAAGCGAAGCATTGGCCTCCCCACGTCTCTTTTTGCATTCGCTACTGCGCTCAGCAGAACACGTCGTGGTAACCGAGCAGGGTCCATTCTAAACACATGCCCTAACCAACGCAGACGTCTCTGTTTGAGAAGCGCGATAAGGCTAGGCAGCTGCGCTTTTTTCAAAACCTCCTCGTTGGTGACTTTGTCCTTCCATGTTATACCTAAGATCTTACGAAGACAGCGCATGTAAAAAGTGTTGAGTCGACACTCTTGTTTTGCATACGAAGTCCAGGTTTCAGCACCGTACAGGAGTATGCTCAAGATGCAGGCCTGAAAAACGATCATCTTGGTCTTAATAGTTAGATGTTTGTTGTGCCATACTCTTGTACTGAGCCTCCCGAACATGGTCCCCGCTTTGCCGATACGGGTATCGATCTCTGCGTTTAGAGAGAGATTGTTCGACACGGTCGACCCTAGGTAACAAAACTGGTCGACTTCCTTGAGCAGTCTACTACATATTAAGTTATGTAAGCAAAAAATATTACGATGTATATTAATACAAAAATATCAGAACAATAAATCACTTTTCAAATTTTTTATTCTTAGTTTAGTGCGCTTTTTTTAATTTATTTAGTTTTTAAGTCTTAATTTTTTTTTTAACCTTATTAGAAACTGTTATAATTAGCAATTTGTTATAAGAAACTGTTAATTATAACAGTTTCTAATAAGGTTTAATTTTTTTTTTAAACTTAAGACTTAAAAACCAAACAAAATTAAAAAAGCGCACTAAACCCTACTTTTGTCTGGCGGTACTTAATCAAATGAAAAATATAGACGATGATTAACACAAAAATATAAATCAACCAATATTAAACTCTACAACATTCTCATTAAAGTTTAAATTAGTGTAAGATTAATATAATTCGAATAGGAAAACTTTCTTAAAGTCGATGGCAATTATTCTCCAAAATGGCGGCAAAAAACTGGGGGATTCAAAGGATTGCGCCAATTTGCGATTTATTTTTCTCCCTTTCGAAGGGAGAGAAAAGTTTGTAGCCACCTCGCAGCGACACGGCGAGTGCGCGCGGGAAGAGCGGGAAGTGCTCCGGCCACTCGGGGAGTCGCGACTCGCGGTAGATTTAGTTTTTGGTCGAAACTTTTTTTAACGATTAGTAACATTTTGACAATAATATGAAAAGTTATCATAGCGTAGCGAAGTGGTTTGTTTTTCATCCAGGTTAACACAATTTCAGATCTATCCAGTGGCTGCAACAAATACATTTATTTAACAACATAAACAAAAAAAGAAATTAAACAACTTTCCGTGAGGAAGAATCCCAATTCCAAAAAGAAGGAGGTTCTCAATTTGACTGTTTTTTTTTGTGTGTCACTTTTGACTGGGTGAACCGATTTTTATGATTCATTTTTTATTTGAAAGCTAAAGCTTCCCGTGTGGTCCCACATAAATACTTATTATAAAAATCGGTGCAGTACTTTATTAGAAAATTTAAAAAAAAGCAAAATGTACTATGTTGTTGCGATGGAAGTCGGTTTTTTAACGTGTTTAGCGTTTTCAATTATTCGTTTTCTATACATCATATCAGTTCATATACGTCCCCACCGAGGGGCTCGAACCTACGTTGAATTAGGGCGATCGGGCCTTAGTCGACCACGCGGGCCCAGTGCGGGTTGGTCGACTTCACACACAACCTGCGAGTTTCTTCGCAAGTGTGTGCAGGTTTCCTCACGATGTTTCCCTTCACCGTTAAAGCAATCGGTGAGTAATAGTAAGTTTCGAAAAACTCATTGGTACATTGGCCGTCCGGATTTGAACCCGGCACCTCTGGTTAGGGGGACCGAGTCGTTACCGGTTGAGTCACCGACGCTTTTTCTATACAAAGCTTGCAAATCAACTGAAGCATAGTATTAGGGGAGCCGCGAGGAGAAGCGAGGAGCCGCGAGGAGCTCGCGGACCAAGGGCTCGCGGCACACGGCACAGGTGAGTAATCAGTTGCTGTGAGCCACCTGTGCCAGGAGCCGCGAGCCCCTCGCTCGCGGCTCCTGGCATCTCCTCAGGTAGTGAAGTAACATCTACCATTGACCTCTTTTTAGCGACTTACTAAATAATTGCCTGTATAAGAAGATTATACTTTTAATCGTATTTTTTTATTTACACCGTACTTTCGCCCTGCCGTACAAATGACAACAACTCTGTGCACACCGATAAAAAATAAAATGGGGCGAGGGCCCCTGTAAAAACGCAACTCCTTTGACTTCGCAATACCACCCCTACCCTCTGCCCGCTGCCCCCTGCCCCCTGCCCACCGAGCTATAATTATATCGTACATAAACAGAATGACATCTTAGAAAAAGGGAAGGAAATTAAAAAACCAGTCAAGTGCGACTCGGGGTCATACAAACAGGGTTCCGCACCAAAACTTTAACTACCAACATAATTAAGACAACACCTAGTACGAGTTCATACTTTGTAAAAAAAAGTTTTGCAAACTCGTGTGACATATCAAATGAAAGGACTTCTTGTGAGAATCTCAAATATATATTTTGTATAATTTTAGGGTAAATAGTTTTGAGGTTTAAGTTTTGGTAAATTTACGCCTATTTTCTCAAATAACTTCAAAAGTTATAAATCAAATATATTAAAAAAATATGTTTGAAATTTTCACTATAATCCCTTTATTTCATACTAGCTGTCCCGGCGAACTTCGTTCCACCTTTGACTACACTACACCACCCTACTTTACCTTACACTACCCTACCCTACACTACACTACAATACCCTACCCTTCCCTACCCTACACTACCCTACCCTACTCTAACTACACTACACCTACACTACACTACCCTACCCTAAAACCAATTATTTTTTGACTGATAATAGTTTTTTTATTGATGAATATCATATTTTAATACTTATTATCCTACTAGCTTTTCCCCGCGGCTTCACCCGCGTGGACATCGTTTTGATGACTGCCTTTAAGGGTGATTACTAAATTATGTCGTTTTCCACCTACTCAACCATCTGTGTGCAAAAAATCTCAACAATCGAGTATTTTTTCAGTTCCCTCAGGAACTGCATCAGATTATGCTATTTTCCCGGGATAAAAAGTAGCCTATGTCCTTCCCCGTGACACAGGCTACCTGCATGCCAAATTTCATAAAGATTGGTCAAGGCGTTGAAGCGTGAAAAGGTAACAAACAAACAAACACATTTTCACATTTATAATATTATAGTAGGGATGTCCCACGATACATTTTGCAATTCTAATTTACTTCCCAAAAGTGGCCCTCATGTTATAAATTCATTTACTTAAATAAAACTTCGTTCTTTGGGTCACTGACCTACATAGGTATGTGTACCAAATTTCAACTCTATCGGTCCAGTAGTATGCGAGCAAATTGGCTGTGACAGACGGAAGGACGGGCAGACAGACAACCGAGCGATTTTACAATGGTTTCCGTTTCACCTTTTGACCTACGGAATCCTGAAAAGGAAAGAGTGTGTATCATTATGAATATATTTATAGATACTTAGTAATTTTATGGAAAAGATTTTGACATATTCAATCTAAAAGATTGTATAATTTTGTTATTCTCAGGGCATACATTTACGAGAATTTTCAACCTAACAGAAAACTGCTTAGTTTTACTATGTATTTCCAATCTTTGTTTTTAGAATGGATAGACAATATTTAAAGTATTTTTGTAGAACAGTACCTATCATTAAATCAAGTGACACCAATGTTTTTATAGAACAGTACGTAATACATATCATTAAATCAAGTGACACCAATGTTTTTATAGAACAGTACGTAATACCTATCATTAAATCAAGTGACACCAATGTTATAAATGAAATAAAATAACCCCTTGTTCCTTTTTTATAAGTTTTACAAATATTATATTTTGTATTTACAGTTATTTTTACCGACTGTAAGATATGTTAAGCAAAATAATAAATAAATTTTATTTATATATCATTATAATCGGTTTCAATTAACAAGTCGTCTTTCAACAAAAGCTTCTTCTAAAGTCTTCCATTTTTTCTGACTCTCGCTTTTTTCATCCACTCTGGACCAGCTCCTTTTTTAAAGTCGTCTTCCCAAAGTTTCGTTTGTCATCCTTCATTTATTATTCCTATCCTGTGATACCACTCTGTTTCTATTTTTGTCCATTTCTCATTCATATCTTTTAGCATGTGTCTTGTCCATCTCAATTTTAAAGTATTGCATGCCTTTTTTGCGTCTTTCAATTTAGTGTTGTTTTTTATTTCTTCTTATCTTTTTTTATCTTTCTTCTTGACGCCAATTACATTTCTCTGTTCCGTTTTAATACACATTTACTTTATTCATCAGTTTTCTGCCAGTGATCATATTTCGCAACCATATGTTAAGTATGGTAAAATACACATATTATATACCTTTCTTTTCTCTTTAATGCGTAATACGCATCATTAAATCAAGCGACATCAATATTTTTGTAGAACAATAGGTACCTAATAGATACCATTAAATCAAGCTACACCAATATTTTTGTAAAACAGAACGTACATATTACACGTCATTAAATCAAGCGACACCAATATTTTTGTAGAAATGTACGTAATATCATTGAATCAATACATACCATTAAATAAAAATACACCAATATTGTTGAAAAACAAAACGTACGTAGTGCATCTACCATTAAATCTTGCTACACCAATATTGTTGAAGAACAGAACGTATGTAGTACATATTATGAATTATAGCGACACCAATATTTTTGTAAAACAGTACGTAATATTATTAAATCAAGCGACACCAATATTTTTGTAGAACAGTACTTAATATCATTTAATCAAGCTACACTAATATTGCTGTAGAACAGAACGTACGTATAATACATTTTATTAAATCAAGCGACAGCAATATTTTTGTAGAATCGTACGTAATGTCATTAAATCAAGCTACACCAGTATTTTTGTAGAACAGTACGTAATACATATCATTAAATCAAGCGACACCAATATTTTTGCGCGGCTCACGACTCCCAACGGAAACGGAAGCCGCCCGCCAGAAACTCTGGAAGCGCGCCAATGTCGGCCGCCCCAAGAAGTGCGATTGTTTTTCTTTTTTATTTTCGGCCATATTTATTTCGTCTCAGCAGTGGCACCACAGATGTGAATGCCAAGAATCCACTGTGTGCTGTGTGCTCGCTAAATGGCGCGTAAAACGCACTGTACCCAAGCCAACAATTAAAACTTGTCTATGTAAAGAAAAAGTGCTTAAAATCGAGTAAATAAACGTTAATTACTTAAAAAACCTGTTGAGGTAGTATTTAATCGTCATTATGGCCTGTTTGATCTGTAACCAGACGGAATAAGCAATATCACAGACACAGCACTCGGGCAACGCAATGGGGAACTAGCTACCTTGTCTTTACACTGGAATACATCAATGCTGTAAACACTGATGTTTGGCGGCAAGACTTAGATATGGTAGTGGTGGGTAGCCAAGCGGGCATAGATAATGCCGTGGCATCAACCAAACTGAGTCTTACAACCGCCTCCTTAGCTCAGAGGCAAAGTTTACTGGCTTTACACAGGAGGTCGCGGGTTCGATTCCCGGTGGGGTCACCTTGTAAGACTCGGTTTGGTTGGTGGTAGGGCATTTTCTAAGCCCGCCTGGCTAGCTACCACCATCTTATCTAAGTCTTGCCGCCAAACATCAGTGTTGAAAACATTGATGTGTTCCGGCATGAAGATAAGATAGCCAGTTCTCCATTACGTTGGAGTTGGAGGAATCTTGGCAAGCCCGCTTCCATCTTCGGGATCATCGTCACTTACCATCTGGTGAGATGATGCCAAGGGCTTACCAATAGTGAATAAAAAAAAATAAAAAAAATAAAAGTTAAAAACAACTGAAAACCGACTTCAAAATGAGATTCACTCAAAAGTATGAAATAATATTATTATACTTAAATACACAACATTAACCAACAATAACGAAATCAAAGGTGGGTACGAATTAAATTAGGGGCTTTAAATTTTTTTAGAGGTCGGTACCAGCACACATTTACTTACGTATCAAATGTTTTAATGAATGAATTTTCCTCCAACTCCTAAACGTTAAGGAGTTGTACCTTCCTTCATAAGTTTATCAACATGAGATGATCACTAACAGACGCAAGTATTTTAATAGCTTTAGATAACATATGAATCACGTAATAAGTGCCTACGTAATGAGTAATTTGAGGGTTGCTCTCGATTTCCCTGGGATCCCATCATCAGATCTTGACTTGGTGACAATGGGACCCCCTTGAGAGTATACTCTTTCGAATAAAAAAGAATTTTTAACATCGGTCCACAATTGACGGAAAAATCGGTGAACATATACATTAAAAAAAAAATATACAATCGAACTTAGTACCTCCTCCTTTTTTGAAGTCGGTAAAAACTAGACCCCACCACAGATTACTAAATAGTGACCCCACTGGGAATCGAACTCGCGACCTGCTGGTGTGAAACGCGTGGCAGGGCTGCCCAGGACCAGCATAACTAAGTCTAACGAAGACCCCACGCCAGGTTTGACCTTGATTTTTTTCTAGTACACGATCTAAAGTAAATTTTGGTCAAAAAAATACTAAGAAGTGCGGCGCGACTGACCGACTCGCTATTGTACAACGGGCACAAGTATGAACGTCGCTCTCTAGATGTTCATCATCATCATCATATCAGCCGAAAAACGCCCACTGCTGGACAAAGACCTCCCCCAAGGATTTCCACGACGACCGGTCCTGCGCTGCCCGCATCCATCGGCTTCCCGTGATCTTCACCAGGTCATCGGTCCACCGCGTGGGAGGCCTGCCTACGCTACGTTTTTCGATGCGCGGTCGCCACTCGAGAACTTTACTGCCCAAACGGCCATCTGTTCTACGAGCTATGTGCCCTGCCCACTGCCACTTCAGTTTAGCGATTTTGTGAGCTATGTCGGTTACTTTGGTTCTCCTACGGATCTCCTCGTTTCTGATTCGATCACGCAGAGAAACTCCGAGCATAGCAAGCTCCATTGCCCTAGATGTTTACTTACTTGTCTCTCTTATCGTGTGGCATAATTAACCGTTGCCCGGTGTTGCACTTAGCATCACCCGCAGTCACGTTTAGGGCATTTAGATTTACACCTACGGACGTGTGCAACGCGACCTTCATACACATCTGGAATCACATTCACTCACTCACTTACTTGTAACTTCTCCGAGCTTAATTCTATAAGTTCGTCAATTTCAAGACATAATTAAAGCTCTTGAAAACTTATTGTCAATCCCCCATTATTTTTCCCGGCAGTCTGGTAGTTTCTCATTCCGCGCTTAAATTAAAAACAATTATGAGATGGAGATGGGTTAGAGGTAGGGGGGGATGGGAGGAGGCGGACGGTCGCCGAGATGAAAAATTAAGACAATTTCGACGGCACCCTGCTATAGGGATCTACTCAAGCAGCTTGTGTTGTGTTGTCGAAACGTATCGCAAACTTTATAGTTAATTAAATAAATTCATTCACCAAAAAACTTTATAGTATAGGAGGCAGTACCATTGTATGTTATTAAAAAAAATTGTTTAAAAAAAAACTTTAAAGTATTACACGTTGAGTAACCCTACATATATTTCCTATCTATGAATACGAATTATTTAAAGTTTAAGAGGTATTTTTATCCAGAATATTTTACGTCTGAGATGATATCAGCTCATATACGTGCCCACCGAAGGGCTCGAGCTTACCCTGAATTAGGGCGATCGGGCCTTAGTCGACCACGCGGGCCCAGTGCGGGTTGGTCGACTTCACACACTACCTGCGAGTTTCTCCGCAGGCGTGTGCAGGTTTCCTCACGATGTTTTCCTTCACCGTAAGAGCGTCGGATAAACGTATACATATGAAATCTTAATTCTAAATCACACTGGTACGTGGCAGGATTCGAAACACAACCTCCCGGACAGGAGGCGGCGGCTCTAGCCGTTACGCCACCGACGCTACTTTAACATACGCTATTTTTACGTCTACAAAAAACTATTTATTTCGCCTACTTGAAGCTCATACTTTTATGTAAGTACATCTGAAGGTGTTTGCTGTTTATTAAAGAAGTATGCCCAATACGAGGTGAAGAGGAATGTCGCCCCAAGAACCTCTGTCGTGAGTGTTCGTAAATGGGACAACAGTAAGCCAGCTCTTCGAACTGTTTTTTTTTTTAATGCACAATTGGTACACCCTTGACAACATCTCACCTGGTGGTAAGTGACGATGTTGCCGAAGATGGAAGCGGGCTTACCAAGATTCCACAACGCAATGGGGAACTGGCTATCTTATCTTCATGCCGGAACACACCAATGATAATATCAACATTGATATTTGGCGGCAAGACTTAGATAAGATGGTGGTAGCTAGCCAGGCGGGCTTAGAAAATGCCCTACCACCAACCAAACCGAGTCTTACAATTGACCCCGCCGGGAATCGAACCCGCGACCTCCTGTGCCAGTGAACTTTGCCTCTGAGCTACGGAAGCGGTTAAAATACCCCAGTCAGCGTCATAATTAGTTTACAAAGAGAGTATGGGTTTAAGTACGTAGTAGTACGCAGTAGTTCGTAGAAGAATAGAGTTAAGTGACGACACCCAATAACTGTTTGATTGCCTACCCAAACGGCATACGCTAGAAAATCTAATACGTTTGACTTTTAATGTTAGACCTGTTTTCTTAAGAGCCCACAAACGTAGTATTTGACTCAATTGTTACCCAAAGAACAGATTTTGAAATAATTTTATATCGATAATCGTGTGACGAATATCTGTGTCGGTAGGTTTCGCATTAATTTTTTGAAAAACGAAACAGGAATCAGGAGCTATGTACCATTGAATGGAACAAAGGCGTTTACTTAGTGGTCAGATTGGGCAATTTTTCAGACTAGTTAATTTTCTTGAATTTTCCTGAAAGTGACGAAATCTTATGCGGGGTATTCCCAAATATTAAATTAGTAACGAAGAAACTGCTGCGATAGCTCTAGAGCTTTGAAATTAAAAGCGTGTATTTTTTGCCTCATTAAAGGCAATTTTTTCAAGTGAAAAAACCCGACTTCGTGGGGTTCAAGCCACCGTGCTCTCAAAATATCTAAACAATAGGCATATGTTTACTACTATTTATTTCTAATAGTCTAATGGTCTTTTGAGGATAAATTTTGTTTTAATAACTATTGTTCTTAATATTAATTTTCATCTTTAAACTTTTTTATACAATCGGCAATTTCATAGGTAAAGACCTAATATGTACAGTTTCACACAGATAACCGCTTCAAAAGGTTTCCTTGAAGACTTTTTTCGTTTTCCATCCACCCCTATTTATTTTCAACAAAAACCCGTTAGAGAGAAACAAAGTTTCACCTCACGTACAAGAGAGAAAAGGAAAAACAACGTCAAAAATTAAGATTCAAATAGTAAGAAAATTAAAATTCGGCGAATGGTCAATTGCGCGTCTCTTTCTATCTTGCTTATTAGACTGAATCTGTCCTGCTCTAGATGGGGAGAAAAAAAGGGTTGATCGAAGACTCATTAGAGGAGCCCCTAGCGTAACCTTTGCAATGCTAATTAGTGCCAGACGATTGCAAAGAAAAAAAAATTGATCATTATTAAATTTTTAGTGTTTGTAAAAAGTCTAATATAGTGAAAAATATCTGTTATTTTATCTCTCAAACACATAATCATAGGAAAAGGTCCGGTGAAAGTAATGGTATTTAATTTGAGATCAAGTTTACATTCTTGTAGAACCTTCCTTTGCATAAATTCTTCTTTAGTTCATTTCTTGCTGTTTTCATTTACCTGCTAACCTGTCTTACTAATATTATAAACGCGAAAGTTTGTAAGAATGTATGAATGTATGTTTGTTACTCTTTCACGGAAAATATAATGAACGAAACTGGCTGAAATTTTGTAGGTAGACAGATTCGGTTAGGTTTGATTGATTACACTGTCGAGGCTCCTCCGTCCTGATCTGACTTACGAAAAAATAAAACAGTTTTCTTTAAACCAGAAAAACGTTTTACATACTTTTAGGTAAATAACGGTTCGCCACGAATCTAAATTGTTGCTTAATTAATTATATTTTGAGGTAAGTATTTTGCTGTACAATCAATAACTTAACTTTGATGAGAATTAGGATTATTCCATTATACAAGAAGTTTTTTTTAAATTTACGATTAATAAATAATAAATATATATCGTAAATATATATAATAAATAAATATTTATTTACAATTATTTAAAGAGTTTTTTAGTACTGTAGTGTACTGAAAAACTGCCGAGATGATTGTAAATATATATTTTTTAATTCTAGTAACAGTAGTAATATCTAAATTACAGCGTTCAGTGGTTCTCTGTGCAAAAGAATGGGTCAGGGGAGGGCGTGTGATATGTCCTTGCATCTCTAAAATTATCTAAATATATATAACTCAAAGGTGACTGACTGACTGACATAGTGATCTATCAACGCACAGCCCAAACCACTGGATGGATCGGGCTAAAATTTCGCAGGCAGGTAGATGTTATGCCGTAGGCATCCGCTAAGAAAGGATTTTGGGAAATTCTCACGGAAACCGCAAAAATCGGGATCTGCGCGGGCGAAGCTGCGGGCATCCACTAGTCTGGGATAAATGAATACAATACTCTTTTTGTGACGCTTATGAGTAACACATTCTAACGATACCCTACATGATACGACTAATTTTTTTTCTACTTGCCTTCTTCAATATTCAACAAAAATTATTTTGAATTTAATTAGAAAAGTGGACGTGACAGACAGACGGACGGAAAGATGGACGTATGAGTAATTTTACGAGGATTTTTTTAAGGTGCGTAACCCTTAAAACATTCACTGATGTACAAATGTAATACGATCCCACTAATATTATAAATGCGAAAGTTTGTTTGTGTGTATGTTTGTGTGTGTGTGTGTGCGTGTGTTTGTTTGTTGCCTCTTCACGCCTAAACGGCTTGACGGATTAGGACAAAATTTTGTAGGTAGACATATTTGGAACCGAATTAATATAAATGCTACTTTATAATGCGAACTAAGTTGCGGACAACAGCTAGTAATCAGATAATATATGTTTATAAACTTAGGCTTTTAAGTCAACAATCATCATTTAAGCCGGAAAACATTCACCGCTGGACAAAGGCCTCCGCCAAGGATTTCCACGACAACCCGCACTGGACCCGCGTGGTCGACTAAGGCCCGATCGCCCTAATTCAGGGTAGGCTCGAGCCCCTCGGTGGGGACGTACATGAGCTCATATGATTAAGCTGTAACTGTCTAAGATCGCTTTTAGGAAATTTAATACTTAAATAAAGTGTCTGATTAAATTAAAACTAAAAAATCTTTCTAATTTAGAACTAAAATGAAACGCAATATTGCTCTTAAACTCTGACATAATTTAAGATTACCCATTTTTTCAAATAATTAAACGGCGACTGACGTCACAACGCTGCCGATCAAAGGGGTCTGAAGACGCTAAAAATGCTCCCTGCCTCCACCCCCCCAGGGGGGGAGGGGGATTCGTTTCTTTGTCCCCTTTTATCTAAACAGTTATTTGAAGAAAGCAAAAAGATAGGACCGGACCGCGCGGCCGACGTCGTCTCCGTCTCCTTGGGAGCGTCTTCATTATCTATCTACATTGTTTTGTTTACATTGTTGCGAGATAACAAGAGAAACTTGTTATATTTATTGCGTTGGGGAATCTTGGTAAGCCCGCTTCCATCTTCGGCAACATCGTCACTTACCACCAGGTGAGATGTTGTCAAGGGTTTACCAATTGTGCATAAAAAAAAAGGTTCAAATAAAATTATTACAAGCAATGAAAAAATATAAAAAATATAAGTGTGTACCGCAAAGTTTTTACATTTTTCCAGCAATTTAAATTTGATAGATACTGTAAAAGTTGACCTTGCTAGAAGGTTGCACATTCAAGTAAATATATAACCTACAATACGGATGACGACAGCACCAGAAATAAATTATGAACTCTTGATCCTAAATTGCCCTCCTACTTAAACTTCGGAAAACCTTACTCGTTTCGTTTTCCATCAAGTCATGTGAGTACATAAATGACGCTGCAAAACTATGGCGTCACGCCTAGGTATTTCAAACATTTTTAGAACAAAATGTCGTTTTTGACTAGCATTCGTCAAACCGTGGTCATCCCTATTGACTAGATACTGTTAAAGTTGACCTTGCTAGAAGGTTGCATAGTCAAGCAACCATATACCTTAATTTGACCCCAGTGAAATGAGAAAGCTAACATTGATCCTAATTTTGAGATACATTTTGTTTAAGTATCTGTCAATGTCAGGAAAAGTTAATTGAATGTTGAAGTACTTAATATTTATTTTTTACTGGCTGTCCCGGCGAACTACGTTCCACCTCACACGACACTACCACACTATCCTACCCTACACTTAGTGTAGTATAGGGTAGGGTAGTGTGGTGTAATGTAGAGTAGTGTTGGGTAGGGTAGTGTGGCGTAATGTAGAGTAGTGTTGGGTAGGGTAGTGTAGGGTGGTGTAGGGTAGTGTATGGTAGTGTAGTGTAGGGTAGGGTACGTAAGGGTACGATAGGGTAGTGTAGTGTCGTGTGAGGTGGAACGTAGTTCGCCGGGACCGGAACACTACATTACACTACAATACACTACACTACACTACCCTACCCTACCCTACCCTGACAAGCTGCTCCTGACAATAATGAACTCATCAAAAAAAGAATTAGCGTAATCGGTCCAGCCGTTCACGCATGATGTTATGACCAGAAGAAATAGGGGTTCATTTTTTAATATATGTACATATATACATTTCATATGTAAATCTTCGAAAGTTTCTCATCATCACTAGCCACAGCATCTTGTCAGGTGATTGCTGTAGCGGCGGCGGTATCATGTTAGTCTTGTTTCGCAATTTCGCAATGGCTTTTAACACGCTTTTTATATTAGCTTCACTTGTAACTAACTATGTATGTAAGAAAAGCTTGGAATCTTAATTTGACCCACTTGCCGGTCTTCGATTAGGATGAAATTTTGCACACGCTCTGAGTTCTGATGACAATACATGACTAGCTAAGAAACGTCATTACAAATCCAATATGGCGGCCTCCCCAAGATGGCGGACTGGCTGTTTGAAATCCACCCCCATGATATGGGTATCAAATGAAAGGGTTTGCTGTCAGGAATACGAAAAAAATTGTCACGTGACTTAAATCCAATATGGCGGACGTCCAAGATGGCGGCCAGGCTATTTGAAATGCACCCCCGTGATATGTGTATCAAATGAAAGGGTTTGCTGTCAGGAATACGAAAAAATAGTAACGTGTCTTAAATCCAACATGGCGGACATCCAAGATAACTACTTAACGTGTTTACTAAAAGCGTGTTTTTAAGTTTTTTAAACTAATTGATGATTATTATCCACAATTGATAAGCCCTTGGCATCATCTCACCTGATGGTAAGTGACGAATGTTCGTACTAATATATATACTTTGCCTTAAATCCCAACATTGGGCATCCCACTGGTCGTTTGGCAAGCAATTTCCCGCAGCAGCACCTCATGTGGCAATATATCTGGCTCCATGCGTTGGACATATCCAAACCAGAGGTTCTAAAGCTACTTAAATGGTTAACCTCAAAATTTCCAGGTGGAACAAAGAAGTCCGCTGTTGTTGGACCTGCCGCTAATGATTCAGTGCGGGTACAAGGAGACAGCGCTTCAGGAACACCAGGGTGATCATCTAGATGACGAAATGCCAAGAATGAGGAAAAAACATCGAAAATCCCGACCTACATCATGAGGAGCGGCCCATGTACGACAAATGGACTCGGATGGGGTGGGAGTGATTCTCCGACGATTCTATGATAAAAGTGCTGACTGAGCAGTTGCAGGAGCTTATTATAAAATATGGTAAATATACAACGTATATTTTATTTCTTTTCTTTTTGCACTTAGCGAAGATGGCTGACGCTCGCGATCTGGTCGTGACCATGTCCATTGCAATAACAATATTTTCAATTCAAATTGAATTAAAACATTGCACAGATATTGTTAAGGAACAGAAAATCTATTTTTAGGGGTTCTCTAATTTAAGGAGGTAATATTACAGATTTTCGGTAATTTTGACGTCAATTACTCCTAAACAATAAAAACCCAAGGTTGAAAAAAAAACCCTTATTGATGATGACGTTTTTGAAAGTCAAAAGCTATTAGAAACACGATTGAGCCGTTTTGGCTCGATATAAAAAAAAACTCCAAAGATAGGTCTACACCGTTACTTTCAACTCTAGTTATAACTAATATTTTGAAGCATAAATTTTTAAAATACACAAAAATATTTGTTATGTTAATACAAAGTGAGTAATGTTAATATTTTTTATACTTTCATTGTAGTTATTGATTGAAACGAAAAACTATTGAAAAAGTGTGGTTATTTTCTTTACTCTTTACACGTAAATAAAAAAACAGAGCCAACTGTTCCGATCAATACCTCGCCTTAAAGGGAAGTCGAAGAATTTTGAAAAACTAATCATGACCAAATATCGCAATTAAGTATATGAAGCGACTCAGAAATAGATACAGACAAATAGTTCTCCAAATGACTTACGCGCGGGTCTCAGAAGTCAATCAACATGTGTTTTTTTTTTCATTCTTTTAATTTATTTACAGGAGAGACAAGGGCCAGTACCCAGAGCTGAAGGCCGAAGAGACGAGGCAGCAGGCGCCAGTCACGGTGCGGACTCCGGCGCAATTTCCTATCTGACTGACAATTTCCGTGGCTCGCCCGATTTTAATATAAAACGAGAAAAAACACCGCCCAGCGCTTTGTGCGACGTCGGGTTAGCATGGACATGTCCGATCTGAACATATACTACACGTCAAAAATGTTAAATCATCGGTAAGCGTAACATTTTTACGTTGACCAAACCATTGTTTTACTAAAGATTTTTTTTATTAGTAAAAAATCTGGGAAGTGCGAGTCGGAGTCCCGTACTAAGGGCTCCGTACCACCACAACTCTTCACATGAGTAAATAAATTGTGCAGCCACGCTGGGTATTCTTTCTCGCGAAGCCTACACCATTTATCGTAGTCGGGTATACACGAATCAAATAAATATTACACTATAAGTAAAGCAAAGAATAAAGCTAGGTATATCAGACTTGATGAAAAATTACAAATAATTTAGGTTTTTTAGGTTAGATTTTTCTGGAATAATGAAGTGCCCAGTACAGTACGACTGATTAAGTTCTAATTATTTACAAAGCCATTTTTGAGAAAAAAGTATCAAACAACCTGCATATGTGCCTTATTCCGATTTTCCTTAGAACACCTGACTACCGGGTACTGTAGGACATATACGTAATACGTTTACATATAAGTGTTTGTTTTTAAAATGGTGGCAACCCTAAAAAAATAAAAATTGGGGAATTTTAGAAAAGCACCTAGATATATAAAAAATATTTTTTCCCTTATCCAAATTTTATCCAAATCCGTCCAGTATTTTGGCAACTAGAGCACCGGACGGACGTACAGACACACGTACACATTTTTTTTATTTTTAGTCTTTATTAGTGTTATAAGACAATAGACCCATCAAAATCTTAACTTTGATTTTTTTGCCATCATAATACCTTTTTTACTCCTTCGTCGATCGAAAGTAAAAAGGATACCTGTTTAAAAATTATTATTAATTAATTAAAAATAAAACATCCACGAGACTCAGAAATTTGTTTTTTTTTATTTAGTTCCGCCTCTTATTTTGATTTTCTTTCCTTTCTTCCGTTACTATACGTAAGTCGATTGCATGACAAAAAAAAATACTTTCGGTAGACCTATTTTTTTTAGGTAAAAGCTTTTATTTAATAATCGTGCATCGTCACGACAAACAAATGTGTGTTCAATTAATCAAAAAAAAACAGTAAGTAGTGTCCACACCAAAACCGCCGTTCGTCTGAGAATGACTTTGGCGAGAGAAAGAAAAGTGGTTCGCGATGGCCGCCCCCCCCCCCTCTCCCTCGCCCCTCACCCCCGCGCTGTTATTTTATAAGATGCCGTTTTATTTCACTTCACTTTGTATTGTCTATGCCTGGAACCCTCTCGCTGCCTACTCGTTTTGGAAGGGTTATACTTTCCCGTATTTTATTAAATTGTTTAGCAAAAGTTACAGGAGATAGTGACAGTCAGCTACCAAATTGTGAGTTTCATTTGTTTTCAAAAAGTGTTCTCACTTCAATGAAACTCTCTCCTTGCGTATGCTACGCGCTACGAGCCGTCGTAGCACGTAGCGCGTAGCACACAAACTACAGTATCTGTACTTGTAATAATCTCTACTCTACTCTACTCTACTACTTTGACAGTACGCCCAGAACAAGATCTTAAAACAACTTTACATATTTAAAATGGCCGTTGGTAGAGTAAAGTTCTCGAGTGGCGACCGCGCACCGGAATACGTAGCGTAGACATGCCTCCCACGCGGTGGACCGACGACCTGGTGAAGATAGAGGGAAGCCGCTGGATGCGGGCAGCGCAGGACCGGTCGTCGTGGAAATCCTTGGTGGAGGCCGTTGTTCAGCAGTGGACGTCTTTCGGCTGACATGATAATTCAAAATATCAATTCAATACTTTTGGCAGATTTTCGTTCAAAATTAAACAAGGTTATTCACATCAAATTTAATATTTTATTTTAATTGAAAGACTAACATCTAATAAAACATATTTAATAAATATCCTTTAAGGGTTCCCAGGAGGCTCGAGTATCCATGCAAACGTAGTTCCGCTTTAATACAAAAGCTACATGCCGGATTGAATCTAAACTTTGCAAATATACACATATCGACACACAGACACATATCGATGTTTGCAATTCATTTTCTTAGTAGTATAAATTGAAACAAAACTAAACGAAGGCATAAATTACTTTTGTACTGAAAGTTTGAAACTGCTCTTATTTTTTTCCGTTTTATATTAGTACACCGAAAACGAATCACAAACATCGACATGTGTCTACTCAATATCTTTGCAAAGTTTGGATTCAATCCGGCATGTAGTTTTTGTATTAAAGCGGTTGTATGGAAACACCAGCCTCTTGGAGACTCTTAAAGGATCTTGACAGCTCGGCTCGAGACCGCAGGCACATTAGCGGCGATGTTCAAATCTCAACAGCTGTACAAGCACGCAGGAGCACACACAATGTACAGAGGCCAGCACATCAAGCTATACACTCGTAGTGCGATTCTCATTCATGCGCATTCGGCATAAGAACGGTACAAAGTCCAAAGTGTGGCTGCCAAAAAGCTGGCCTATGTACACTCACTGCTCATATTTGGGAAATGTGAGGCTCCGTATCAGATACTCGTACCATTGAGAACGCGGCAGATGAAAACTCAGTTTTGAGGTTCCATTAAAAGTAAAAGTGTAAGGTTCACGAGGCGATTGATTTGTATTCTCAAGATAAGTAATTACGGGCCCACTCGAGGCAGATCCATAAATCCGAGGGGTGGGGGGAGGGAAAAAAGGGGTGTTCTTCTTATATTTAAATATCGAACCCCTTCCGGGTAGGTGCCACGGTTTTTCCAGTAAAGGGGTAAGTGACAGCGGCAGGCACAGCGGAGCGGTGGAGTCGCGCGCGCGGACAACGGCGCGTACTTACTACATCTAAAATAATACGTACTCACGGATGGCCCAATTAGAATTTTTTTTTTTTAATTACTTGCTTTATATTCAATCACTTCTCCAATTTTCAATTTATCAAAATTGATACAATTATCCTTAGGGGAGGCCTTTGTCCAGCAGTGGACGTTTTTCGGCTGATATGATAATGATGATGAATACAATTAGTACATCAATGACGATAAAAAATTTAAAATTTACACTCACACCTTGCTTTTTGAAATATTACGTTTGTATAACAAAGTGTTATTTTTGAGAATACAAAATACTGAAATATATATTCAAACTGCCTTATGCTCTACATTAAGGTACTAATTATAGATAAATTTTCTTTAGTTGCGACGTGAATATGTGTTGCCGTTTCTTCTCACTTTGCTAGACACTGTTTAAAATGTCTAAATAATGAGTATAAAAATACCTTCATTATATAGATACAGCGCGGCATAGACTGAAGGTACATATATACTAAGAGGTAACGACAAATTTGGTAACGATTACGGAAATGGATAAACTTAGGTCACAGATTACTAAATAGTTACTTCGCTTAGGTTGAGACGATAAATGGCCACCCTCTGATGTTAAATATGTCGGTCTGCCTGCGCAAAGTAGTTGCGTTATTTACTTATAGCGCCTAAAAAACTAGTTATCGTGACCAAAAGGACAGGGGGGTGGGATCCTGGTCCAGAACTCTCGCTATTCCTACTACAAACGGGTGTTGCTCCATAATGCAACCGAATATTTGGTCAGTTTTTGCATAATTGTCATAAGTACAACTAGTACTTTCATTGTATATCTTACTCAGCCATTTCCCTTACCGTTTTTTTGGTCACGATAACTAGTTTTTCAGGCGCTATAAGTACATAACGCAACCACTTTGCGCAGGCAGACCGACCTGACTCCTACTTTCCGAAATGAATCTATCCAGATCTACGACCATCTTGAGCTCCTTGGCGTTGATTTAACATCCGATCTGAATTTCGGGAGATACATTGAATCCAAGGCAAAAACGGCTGCCAAAAAGCTTGGTATCCTCTCGAAGGTGAGACTTTACTTCACACCAGAGCAGCATCTAATATTATACCAAGCTCAAGTTCGGTCATGTATGGATTACTGCTCTCACTTATGGGACGGATCGGCTCGTTACCACTACTTGGATTCTATCGACCGACGCACTAGGAGACTCATTGGCGACGAGGAACTTGTATCAAACAGGCTCCAAAGCCTCGAGCATCGCCGCAAAGTCGCTTGTCTATCGGGTTTCTACAGGATTCATTTCGGAGAGTGTGCCCTGGAGCTTCATGACCTCACTCTTCCCTCTCCATTTCATCATCGGACGAACAGGCGCGGAGAACGGTTCCACCCCTTTGTCGTCAATGTTCCACCTTTCGCACGAAGCGTTTAGCTTCTTCGTTCATCATGCGAACGGCCAAGGAGTGGAATGCCTTGCCGGCGTCTGTATTCCCCGATTCGTATAATTTAGGAATCTTCAAGACGATAGTGAATAGGCACTATTTGAGCTTGCGTGTTACATACTCGGCTGCATCGGCACTTACCATCAGGTGAGGTGCAGCCAAACGCACTCAAATTTTTTATATAAAAAAATACATCAGAGGGTTGCCGTTTATCCTCTCATCTTAAGTTAATCCATTTCCGTTATCGTTACCAGATTTGTCATGACCTCCTAGTCTAATAGACTCTGCACATTTTCACTGTTATAAAGTTAGTTCTGTCGTTTGGTGTATTAATCAGAATAATTTTGAGAACCTAAGAATCATTCAAGCATTAAAGAGTTTTAAACATTTCATTTCTGACTCTTGGTATTATCATAAGTACTTAATTTTTAGGGTTCCCTGCGAGGTGCTTACCCTTGTACGATTGGTTTTCCATGTGTTTGTTCGTCCGTCCGTTAGTATGTCATAGACAATCACAATAGAACCACACCCCGGTCACTTTGTATAACTAGCACCAATCTGTATCCATATTGGGGCCAGGTTGGAATCTAGAGAGCGACAGGGACTGGACATAATTTATGTTAGTACTAATACGTACACTTTGACTGAACCAAATCGCATGAAATTTGGCACAAAAATAGTTAAAATATATGTAAGATAAATCTGCATTTGTGATAGCAAAAAACATATATGTAGTTTTAATTTTTAGCGGTAGGTACCTCCTATACAGTTGTTAACAGTGCTCCCCCCGCGTTTCTAAAGGTTTCAAATCGCTTTGTAAGTGTAAGTGGCAACTCTCAAAAAAAAAAATTCTGGTGTCCTGTGATTAACCGCTTTCAATTTATAAAGAGGTATACGTAAATAAAGTATACATAAATATTAGTAGTAACGAGTGCCACTGTAAATCATGCTTGGTCAGACACGCACTTGACTGGTTTTTATTTTAATTGTAATAAAACTTTTATAAAAATGTACTCCAGGTATTTCGCAGTGCCATCTCAAGATGGACTTAAGAAGCAAAAAGGAAAGAGTCCGATGGGTGGAGCCCCCCGTCCCCCACTCGGCGCCCCCCAACAGAATAATAATCGCCAAAAGAAACTGGGGGCGCAAAAATATAAATACCTCTCTATCTACCGCCCGAAGATATTAAAATTTGTTGAAGAATATCTCCGGCTGAAATTTTAAATTGTTTATGTCTCGTGGAAGAAACGTCTTTGTTTGTTAGTACTGTAGTATGTCGGCCTAACAAAAAATTAGAGCATTCGACAGTCGACATGATATTATTACGTATTTACTTTAAAAAATTAAGATGTGTATAAAGTAAGCACAAAAAATTTTGAATGAATTAACATTTTTCAATTAGTCCATCAGTGTTATAGAGAGCGAAGCCGTGGATAAAAGCTAGGAAATATGTATAAATAAATACCATGTAAAGTTACATTAAGACATGCTCAAAAAAGTAGAGCCGGTGTGTGTCAGGGACGCGACCGCCGCCGCCGGCGCGGGCGCTGTAGGGTCGGTCGACGTTTCAGTCTCAAGTCTGATGATGGCAGGAAGGAACGAAAGTACAGCCGATGTGTGTCAGGGACGCGACCACCGGCGGGGGCGCCGTAGGGTCGGTCGGCGTTTCAGACTCAAGTCTGATGATGGCAGGAAGGAACGAAAGTACAGCCGATGTGTGTCAGGGACGCGACCGCCGGAGCGGGCGCCGTAGGGTCGGCCGGCGTTTCAGTCTCAAGTCTGATGATGGCAGGAAGGAACGAAAGTACAGCCGATGTGTGTCAGGGACGCGACCGCCGGAGCGGGCGCCGTAGGGTCGGTCGGCGTTTCAGTCTCAAGTCTGATGATGGCAGGAAGGAACGAAAGTACAGCCGATGTGTGTCAGGGACGCGACCGCCGGAGCGGGCGTTGTAGAGTCGGTCGGCGTTTCAGTCACAAGTCTGATGATGGCAGGAAGGAACGAAAGTACAGCCGATGTGTGTCAGGGACGCGACCGCCGGAGCGGGCGCCGTAGGGTCGGCCGGCGTTTCAGTCTCAAGTCTGATGATGGCAGGAAGGAACGAAAGTACAGCCGATGTGTGTCAGGGACGCGACCGCCGGAGCGGGCGTTGTAGAGTCGGTCGGCGTTTCAGTCACAAGTCTGATGATGGCAGGAAGGAACGAAAGTACAGCCGATGTGTGTCAGGGACGCGACCGCCGGCGCGGGCGCCGTAGGGTCGGTTGGCGTTTCAGTCTTAAGTCTGATGATGGCAGGAAAGAACGAAAGTACAGCCGATGTGTGTCAGGGACGCGACCGCCGGCGCGGGTGCCATAGGGTCGGTCGGTGTTTCACTCTCAAGTCTGATGATAGCATAAAGGAACAAAAACCTGGACATAGTACTGGTAGCACTTCCGTCAAGAGTCGAGAATAATAAAGATATATCCACTTCACAAACGTATCTGATGCTCTTAAGCGGAAACGAGGGCGTCATTTTTTCCATACAAACCTAGTCCACCGTTTCCTCCCTGGATAATGGCATTAGAACGAAAAAGTATTTTCCATAAAACCTATATCTACTCGTACCATGGCCATGCTCGTATGTTTGGTTTTTTCCCATTTTCTAATAATAATGGGAAGTAGGAGCCTTCAAAACTGAGACATTAGGGATTACGAATGCTAATCATCTGATTTACTTTTTATCATCTGTCAAAAACGACATATTGTTCTAAAAATGTTTGAAATACCTAGGCGTGACCTCATTTTTGCAGCGTCATTTATGTACTCATTTTGTGACTTTGGTGAATTAAAAATCGAAGTCTTGATGGAAAACAAAACGAGTAAGGTTTTCCGAAATTTAAGTAGGACGGCAATTAAGTGATCATGAGTTCATAATTTATTTCTGATGCTGTCGTCATCCGTTTGAAAAAGGTTTTGAACGTGTATTCACTCGTAACTATAGTAAGTTAGGAATAAAAACTTTAAGTTAACGTGCAATCCAACACACACACACATTTCTTTAAATTATCCTACTTCATACTTATATTATAAACGCGAAAGTTTTTAAGAATGTTTGGATGTTTGTAACTCCGCTGATGCTGATGATGATTGTTTGCGGCTCGCGCACTGCGCACCCACTAAAAGTCATAGAAACGTTCACGAGAATGAAGCCGCGGGAAACAGCTAGTAATAAATAAGGATACCGACGACACACACACATACATATACAGGGTATAAAAAAAATCGGAGTAGGACCCGTAAAGGAGAACACCCAAGCTCCATAGAAAATTACCCAAGTCCCGGCGCAGAAGAAACGTATCTCAGTTATTTGTGTATTATATGTAAAATATTTTTTGATAGGTGTGATTGCCGCAAGAAGTGGCTAAGATAAAAAAATTGCTTTTAGATTATTATCAGGCATAAATTGAAAATTATACTTTGTTGAACATATCGACTCCAAAATGGAAAAAAAAAAAAATCGAAAGATAAATCGCACAGAAAACAACGAAACGAAAGCTATGCCTGAAAATAATAACATAGCAATTTTTTTACGTTAGCCACTTCTTGCGGGAATGACACATATAAATTTATTTTTCTAATAAAATACACTAAATTTTGAGATATCTTTCTTTTGCGCCGGGCCTTGGGCTTTTTTGGGTGTTCTCCTTTGGCTTCTACTCGTCATATTGAACAACTTTCCCCAAGGAACCCATAGTCAATTAGCAAAAAAAAATCGACGCTTCATACTAAAATACACAAAATTGGTCAATCAGCTGATCATTTTTAACCGACTTCAAAAAAAAGGAGGAGGTTTCTCAATTCGACCGTACATATATTATTTTTTAATGTGTGTTCGCAGATATCTTCATCGTTTATGAACCGATTTTGATGATTCTTTTTTTATTGGAAAGGAGATATCCCAAGGGTGGTACCATGATAAGGAAACTAGGATCCGATGATGTCATTCCAGAGAAATCGAGGGGAGAATTAGTTTCCTGTTTGAAGTCGGTTTTTTTTGTTCAAAATTATGTATAAAGAGTTCTAATTTGTTTTTGCGATTTCAGCGAAATTGTAGAACAAAAAGTGGTTCAGTATGATGAGTAGAAGCCCCAGTTAACGGGACCTACACCAATTTTGTTACACTCTGTATATTTTGTCCTTTCATAAATTTCTTCGCATCATATCAGCTCATATACGTCCCCACCGAGGGGCTCGAGCCTGAACTAGGGCGAACAGGTTTTAGTCGACCACGCGGGCCCAGTGCGGGTTGGTCAACTTCACACACAACCTTCGAGTTTCATCGCAGGCGTGTGCAGGTTGCCTCACGATGTTTTCCTTCACCATTAAAGCAATCGGTAAGTATGTACGTAAGTTTTGAAAAACTCATTGGTACATTGGTCGTACAGATTTGAACCCGGTACCTCTGGTTAGAAGAAACGAACCGTTACCGGTTGAGCCACCGACGCTTTTTTCTTCGCATATGTCTACCGATTGCTTTAACGGTGAAGGAAAACATCGTGAGGAAACCTGCACACACCTGCGAAGAAACTCGAAGGTTGTGTGTGAAGTCGACCAATCCGCACTGGGCCCGCGTGGTCGACTAAGGCCTAATCGCCCTGATTCAGGGTAGGCTCGAGCCCCTCGGTGGGGACGCATATGAGCTGTAATGATGATGATGTCTAACTAATAAAATTAAGTATATTTTAGTACACTCTTTGTATGTCATGTTTCTAGCCTGGCTAAGTTTTTGTTTTGGACCCCACGATACAGGCCTAGCCTAGTGTTGGATCAATACTTCCTGTATTACGTATAGCAGTGTTTTGGTAATGATTTTTTTTAATACATAGCACTACAGAGCGTCGGTGGTGCAACGGAAAGGGCCGCTACCTCTTATCCGGGGTGTCGTGAATTTCGATCTCAGATGTACGTTTATCCGACGCTCTTACGGTGAAGGAAAACATCGTGAGGAAACCTGCACACGCCTGCGAAGAAACTCGAAGGTTGTGTGTGAAGTTGACCAACCCGCACTGGACCAGCGTGGTCGACTAAGGCCCGATCGCCCTAATTCAGGGTAGGCTCGAGCCCCTCGTCGGGGACGTTTATATGAGCTGATGTGATGACATAGCACTAAAATGTTAATTTCTCAAACAGTTGGTGCTCGATGATGATCTACATCAAATTTCAGTCCGAACGTCGCCGATCGCTGCAAAGTTCCGGAGTAGGTGTGAGCCGTCCCTCGGCGCCACACCGCGACAGACTTACTTAGAGAAACTTTAATCGTGTTCACTTCCGAGGTACTGGGCGCAGAACAACATATTATTGATGTGTAACATCTTTGCTCTCGCTTTCCTGCAATTTGTGGGAGTGATTTCGTGAAATGGGACGGAAATGTGTAACAGGAAATGCGAACGTTTTTTAATTCTCGAAAACTAAGGTTGTCATAGCCATGCAGCCTAGTGTGATGGCAAAGGCAAAGATGACATACTACTATTCGAAGGGTCGGCCCGTGAATGTACGACCCGATAATTAATTAATTTCATAAGTATTTTGTCACATGTTACACATCATATGCGAGTACTGTAGGTCTCATTTTTTTATTTTATATACTTATATATTCTTTATTGCACACAAATATATACATGAAAAACACTTAGAAAGAACATATGCAAAGGTGGACTTATGTCTGTAACAGAATTCAAAGGACGAGGGCAAACCTATGTATACCTAAAATTATACTAAATAAAATATTAATAAAATATAATGTAAACTAACCTGATCTACTCACATAAATAATACATATCGATAGTAAATAAATAAATATTATACATAATACATACCTAAAAATAGAATACTTACTATTCTTACTAAAATAAATATATACAAATAAACTTACACGTTTCGTAGCGAAAGAAGATGCTCTTTAAGTTTGATTTTGAAAGAGTTAACAGAGGGGCAGTGGCGAATGTTGGCGGGTAATTTATTCCAGAGGTTCGCAGCTTCAACAGTGAACGAGTTGGAGGAATTTGGTATTGCAGCGGGGAACTTCCAGAGTTTTGGTGACGCATATACGTCTGGGTGCCGTGCCTTCCCCGCACGGGTAGTAGGTGGAAACGGGAACGGAGATATTCAGAAAAGGAAGGATTTTTAAAGATTTTGTACATGAGTGTGAGGATGTGTAGATTACGACGCTGACGAACAGGGAGCCATTTAACCCGAGAGCGATATTCATATATATGGTCGAACTTTCGCAAGCCGAACACAAACCTAATGGCGAGATTTTGTAAGCACTCGAGCTTATTAAGGAGCTCCTCAGTGGCGTCCAAATAACATACATCCGCATAATCGAGCAGCGGTAACAGAAGAGTTTAGGCGAGCATAACTTTTGTTTTATGAGGCAAAAAGAACTAGATTTACCTGCATCTCTAGGCTGGTCGCGCAGCAGGACCACGGAAAGCAAAGGCTGTATGAACCTGTGTATTTTCTCAAATAAATTTTATAAATGTGGATATTATTTTCAACCGACTTCCAAAAACAAGGGGGTTCTCAATTCGACTGTATTTTTTTTTGTTTGTTTGTTACGTGATATCTTCGCAGATTGTATCGATTTTCATGATTATTTCTTTATTCGATAGGGTATGCTACCAGGTTGATCCCATTAATTTTTTATCTAAATCAGTGTAGTAATTGTTTAGAAAATTAACAAAAAACAAAACAAATAAATCAAAATTGTACTAAGTTCTACAATAAACTTAGTACAATTTTGATTTATTGATGTGTAACATCTTTGCTCTCGCTTTCCTGCAATTTGTGGGAGTGATTTCGTGAAATGGGACGGAAATGTGTAACATGGGACGGAAATGTGTATCAGGAAGTCGCTAAAGCGCGGAATTCTACTTTACGAGAGTCCGACTCGCACTTGGTCGGTTTTTTTCGTTACTGTCAGATCCGCCACCCAGGTACAATATCGTCATCAAATCTAACTAACCTAAAGTATTTTGTCACATGTTACACATCATATGCGAGTACTTTAGGTCTCGCTCGAATTTTTTTGTTTTGTTTTTTGTTAATATACTAAACAATTACTACACTGATTTAGATTTCCAATCACTCATCGCAGGATTCAATCACCCGCGCCCTCCCACAAGTGTTACTATGCGGTTGAAACTCAGCACAGGTAGCAACACAATGTGCTGAACTAAAACCGAATCGGTGATATCTAAGTTCATCGCCAAAAAGATTTCTCAAACATCTCTTTTTCGATCATTCTTAAAGAGAATAAAAAATAAGTTTAAATCTATGTGAACTTTCTAACGTGACGTCACGCTAGAAAGTTATAGATTTAAACTTATTGATAGCGTAACGTAGTGTGACGTAGCTTAACAGAAGCATTTGAATGTTTCTTTACAAATAGTCCACTCAATTGACGACTTGGTGAAGGTCGCAGGATACCGCTGAATGCGGGCAGCTCAGGAACGGTCGTCGTAGAAATCCTTGAAATCGTAGAAATCGTTGGAGGCCTTCGTCCAGCAGTGGGCGTCTTTCGGCTGATATGATGATGATGTTCCACTCAAAATAACCGAGATCCTTGCCTCGTTGCCTATTCTAACTTTTCAATAATTTTTAATACATACACCTGAAAAACATCAATTCCTTTTCCTATCTCTTCCTCAGTCAGGTAAAATAAAATTCTTAATAATATGAGGTTCTCATGGTTCTTATATTGATAGGTACATAAAAAACTTGATTTAATTTTAAAAAAACAAACACCTGGATGCTTACACTCAGGGAGGGGGGAGGGAATCAACACACAATTAATTACATCTTTTACTCCAAAATCCAAAAAGCCATTTAGACTACAGGCTCAGCAAAAAAAACAGTCATAGGCACAATGCACGCATGCTTATGTCCACACAGAATCCCGAAAAATTATTATTCTTGAGCAGTAAACTTAAATTATTTTGAAACCAGAATGCGTTAAACATTACCCCCCTTTTTGGGGCAGTTGGGTAAAAATATAACTTAAGACACTCACGGGATCAAGACGAATCTAACGACACCTCAAACTTCAAAATTTATCAAACCGTGTACAGTGTACAGCCGGCTACAGATTCAGCCAAAGAAACAAACAAAAAACATTACCCTCTTTTTTGAGCAGTCGAGTAAAAACATACCAAGTAAGATTCGGATTCGCACACAAAGGGTTCGGGGCCAAAACACATTTAGGTATGAAATCCCACAAACATCAAAGAGTACAATAATCGACTTAAAGAACAAATTAACTTTGTAGTATAAAAAATGTTTTCCTATACATCGATATACGTCACGCACGGTCAACTCTCCAACTGCAAAATGTTTTCCCATACATTGATATACGTCTCGCACGGTCAACTCTCCAACTTCAAAATGTTCTACCGTACATCGATATACGTCACGCACGGTCAACTCTCCAACTGCAAAATATTCTCTCATACATCGATATATCTCTCGAACGGTCAACTCTCCAACTTCAAAATGTTCTACCGTACATCGATATACGTCACGCACGGTCAACTCTCCAACTGCAAAATATTCTCTCATACATCGATATATCTCTCGAACGGTCAACTCTCCAACTTCAAAATGTTCTCCCATACATCGATATACGTCTCGCACGGTCAACTCTCCAACTTCAAAATGTTCTACCGTACATCGATATACGTCACCCACGGTCAACTCTCCAACTGCAAAATGTTGTCCCATACATCGATATACGTCACGCACTGTCAACTCTCCAACTGCAAAATGTTCTCCCATACATCGATATACGTCTCGCACGGTCAACTCTCTAACTTCAAAATGTTCTCCCATACATCGATATACGTCTTGCACGGTCAACTCTCCAACTTAAAAATGTTCTCCCATACATCGATAAACGTCACGCACGGTCAACTCTCCAACTGCAAAAATATAATTAGACTTACAAATTTACTAAATCGCAGAAAAAAAGTGTGCCATGTAACTAAGTACAAATTTACAATGTTTGGATTTTTTTCCTTTACTTGTTCTATGAGACCTTGCTACTTGCCAAATTTCATGATTGTATGTCAACGAGAACCATCCTTGTATGTATCAAAATATGCATGTAACATAGACGGTCGTAAAATGGCCGTATCTTTTTATTGCTTTGATTTGGAAGTTTTTTTTACATATTTAAGGGATCATAGACTCTAGTTTTTTAGGGTTCATTACAGTTTAGCCATGTCTGTATGTCTATCTGTCCGCGGCTTAGCTCAGAAACTATTAGTACTAGAAAGCTGTAATTTGGCACGAGTATAAATATTAATCACGCCAACAAAGTGGTACATTAGAACCTTTTTTCACATTTAAAGAGGGGGTATTTTTTTTTTGTTGACGTACCCTATCGTGTGAGGTATTGTTGAATAGGTCATTTAAAACTACTGAGGGTTTACTTAAACCATTTTTCGATTCAGGCACTTAAAAGCTTAACATTTCGCAAACCAAGCGAAATGTTAAACTTTTAAGTGCTATTTTTTGTTAAAGTAAAGTCCACCCCAATCAGCGAAACCGCTTTAAATCAGTACATGCAAAAAATTTTTTAATAAGACAGTTTTACAGTTTTTTCAGACATATAATCAATTAAAAAGGAAAGTAATAATCGACCAACTTAAGATGTGCAGTTGTATTTGTAAAAAGTTTATAGATTTTCCATACAATTTTTTTATTACTACCTGCAAATATAATGTTGTTTTTTAAAATATTCATAAACACTACAGAACCCTACTTTGCGTGAGTCCGACTATGACGTGATACTATAGACAGACGGACAACGAGTGATCCTTTATGGGTTCTTTTTTTCGTTTTGAAGAACGGAAGCCTTAACAGTTTTAATTATTCTGCTGACGGTACACAGTCACGCAACCTGACCACCTGTTGAAGACGCGTGGCCGAGCGCGTCCGTCCGACGTGTACGCGCGCGCTGCTGCGGGCATGCAGTGTGTGTCGCGCGTCTGTGTGAGTGCAGCAGTAGAAGTGTGTGTAAACACCTATTTAAAATAAATTATTTTGATTTGATTTTGATCTTATGATTCCCTCAGGAACTGAAAAAAATACTATTTTTTTGGTTGTTTTATTTAAAAGCCCGATATAGTTCCCGAAAGATGTGGAGAAAACTGATTTCCAGGCTCACGCTCGTCGGCGTCTCACTACATAGCAACGGATTAACGTAATTTTTGGCATGGAAATATTTCTACAGCAGTACCACATCAGCCGCAACTCGCGATCGAGTCAACTAAGGGTCAGTGGGATGGGAAGGTACTAAACGGTCTTCATGAATATGGCGAATGACGTGGTGGTTTATAGAACTGTCATTTTAATCATTTGACATCTTTGATCATGAGCTGCGCCCCCATGACCTTAAAGTGAAGGTCACACAGAGCCTTCATTTGCAGCCTGTACACCAGATTCGTAAACATTTTGCTACAACAGTCTGAAACTTTTCAGATGGGATTACATACAATTTAATTCTCTTTTCTTTTCTGTGATTTTTTTTCGGATTAATATCCCCTATATTATTTATTCACTCGGAAAATACAGGCTGTAACAAAATTGGTGTAGATCCCGTTATCTGGGGCTTCTACTCATCATACTGATCATTTGTTCTACGACTTTGCTGAAAACGTTAAAAAAAATTCTCTTTATAAAAATCGATCAGCTGATCGACCGATTTTGTGCATTTTAGTATGGAGGGTCCAATTATTTTTTGAGATTTGACTATGGGTTCCGTGGAGAAACTTGTTTAGTATGACGAGTAAAACCCCCAGTTAATGTCACCTTTACCAATTTTGTTACAACCTGTAAAAGAGAGTTAAAAAATACGGTTATGATTATTACTGAAGTCTGAAAACCGATGCGTAATGAAAAATAATTATTTTGGAGAACACTTGAAAAACTAAATTACGAAGTCAATTTTAATAATCTGACAACTGAAATAATCATAACTACCTCTAAAACCTCTTTCTAAACATTTCAAAAACCGACCAATGACATCGCCAAGTGCGAGGGAGACAGCTGAAGACGAGGGGGTCATTTTTGCCGATACTTAAACGAAGATAGATCGGGCCACCCCGCGGGCGGGAGTTTTAACAAAATTTTAAGTTTTCTTTATTCAGGCGATGCCTCCCCGGGCCGGCGGCGCCCCTCCCGTAGGGCGCTGCCATTTTTCTTCAGCTATTCTCTTTGGCCACTCTCAAAGGGAAATAACACTGTTGTCTTGCTTCAAAATTTATTAAATCCGCATTCAGAATGAATAGCTAGAAAAGTGTTGTTGGTTTTATTTTATATTACTTTATGAGAATCCCCTAACAAATTTCAACGTTCCGTTTTTAATTAAAGTCGTGTTTTGTGCCGTGTTTCTTTCATGTCAGTTTTGTGGAGTGATTCATTCACCGACTTGTTACGAGAAAGAAGGAAAATGGAAGCTTGGTGAGAAAGAAAGTAATGAAATTCATAATATTCAAATCCGTAATACTATAAATCTGAAAGTTTGTATATATGTATGTATGGATGTTTGTGACTCAAAAACTACTAAACGTATCATGATGAAATTTGGTAGGTATACATTAGGACCTGGATTAACATATTATAGGCTACCTTTTTCCACTGCGCATCCTTGAAGACGGTCATAGAAGCTATGTTCACGCGAGCGAAGCCGCTGGCAAAAACTAGTAATATTATAAATATGTAAATGTGTTTGTTTGTTTGTTACCTTTTCAAGCTTCAACACCTTCACCAATCTTGATGAATTTCAGCATGCAGGTAGCCTGCTGTAGCCTGGGAAGGACATAGGCAAATTTTTATCCCCTGATAATACCATAGTCCGATGCAGTTCCTGAGGGAATTATATAGGGACTTTTTTTGGTTACTTTTTTTAACATCGCAACGGAACAATAGATTGTTGTGATATTTATCACAGAGATAGTTGAGGAGGTGGGAAATGGCATAATTTACTATTTAGTATATCGTGGCATAGTTCCCGAGGGATCTAGGGAAAACTCATTTCCACGCTCGCGCACTTGGCGTTTCCAACGAAGCAACGGGTCGAAGTGACTTTTTGTACGGAATTGGTTGAGGGGGTAGAAAGTGACATAGGCTACTCATCAGAATTGCCCGATATAGTTAGTTCCTGAGGGATCCGGAGAAAACTCATGGACACGCTCGAGAGCGAGCCGCTTACGGCTCCTGCACTGCTCACCCTCAAAGACAGTTATAAAAACGATTTCCAAGGGGGAGAAGCCTCGCGGGCAAACGGTAGTTATTTATAAAAGTAGTTGCAGGTACATAATCTAGACACACGGCAGTGTGTCAGCCAAGTTCATTGAGGACGACACTGGCAGGTGATTATTATTATAACACGAACCATTTCGGGCCATTTTCGACCTTCCCGTAACTTAAAATATGTTTATTCTACACTCTGTGTCTATCACCCATAATAGAGTATTTAGAATCCTTATTTCGATAAAAAAAATATTATTGAGTTACTAGCATTTACCCGGAGCTTAGTCCGCATGGACATCGCTTTTAACCGCATCTTCTTGACAGCTTTATTTCCTATTCTGTAAAAATACTGAAAAATTGGGCACACATTATTTACCCTAATGTTCAGCCCCTGAGAGAATGCGTTCCTGGAGCTGCCTGGAGTCTGGCAGCTGGTCATGGCTATTGATGGGCAATAAGTAACACTATTATTATTATTTTTTTCAACGGTACCCAAAATAAGAGCGACATAAGATTCAATACTTTTTGTCTGACTTGGTACTTGTCTAGCTTAAAGGAAATTAAAATGCGATACTAATATTCAGGAATATTTAATATAAAATACTAAAAAAATATATTTATTTATATATTTGTTTCTATACTATTAATTTAAAGTTTACTATCTTCGCCCGCGTGGAAATCGTTTTTATGACTGTCTTTTAAGGTGACGGATGCGCGAGCCGCAAGCGGCTCAGCTTTTCAGTTCCTTCACAGTGACACAGGCTACCTGCATGCCAAATTTCATCAAGATTGGTTAAGGTGTTGAAGCGTGAAAAGGTAACAAACAAACAAACACATTTTCACATTTATAATAAATAAATAAATATATAGTAAGGATTATGAATTGACAAATATTTATTATAATTTAAAATAACTAACATAGGCTAAGTTTTACTTACAAGTTCTGGATCTCTGTTGTCTAAAATAAATAATATTATTTAAAAAAATAGTTGCGAAATAGAAAAAAGGCAATCAGCTCCGATTCGCGCACTGAGGGTTCCGCACCACAGTAGTTCTGGATAAGGAAGCCAGAAAAATTAATTTTCTTTAATTCGGTTCGGGATCCTTAACGCAAGCACAACTCACAACTGGCCAGTTTGTATTATTCGTTGTTTCTAGGGCATGCTCCCGGGAAATCTCGGTCTCGAAAATACCGGGAAATCCCGGGATTTTTTTAACAACCCGGTACCGGTTCTTCAGCGAACGAATCCCGGTTCTTTTGATACTTTCGGTACTTCATACGTGCATATAATTTTCTCACTATCTGTCTTTCAATATACGATAAAATCAAATAAAAAAACCTACTTTTTATACAATTTTACTTGCATCGTTTACAGTCACACCAACATTTATTTAAAATTTAAGTATGATTTTTAATTAATCACTACATAGTATAAAACAAAGTCGCTTTCTCTGTCCCTATGTCCCTTTATATGCTTAAATCTTTGAAACTACGCAACGGATTTTGATGCGTTTTTTTTAATAGATAGAGTGATTCAAGAGGAAGGTTTATATGTATAATAACATCCATTAAATAGTGGAGAAGTACTGTTATTTTTGAGGTTTCTAATGTGATGTCGTAAATAATTACATTTTTTCCGCTTACATTGCAAACGCAGGCTGAACCCTACGAGTTTTATCAAAATAATGTACTAAGTATTGTACACATTGAAAAGGTCTACAGAAAAGTCCGCGGTGGTAGGTATATGTCTGTCTATCTCTATTCTCTAAGGCACACGCTGGACACTTCATACAACGGGCCAGAAATGACATTTCAAAATTTTAAAAAAACTAATGACGGAACTAACAAAATGGCGGCGAAATCCTATACGTTCGACAACCAAACTGTAACCAATCTGTATCAATCTGGGTGACGAGGGGGTGAGGTCGCATTCTAAAGAGCGGCAGGGAGTGTCCATACTGTATGTTAGTACTAATATATATAGTATAGACATCACTACTAGGGTTTTCAAATACCCGACAATTTTGGATACCCGGGTCTCGGGTACATTTTTAAAAAATACCCGGGTACCCGGGTATTCTTGTATTTTTTGTGAAACTGGAAAAAAAACTACAAAGATATCAAAAATCAACTTTTATTACGATAATTACCACTCAGATAATATAACCAGCCAACCAGGTACATCATAACCTTGACCTGCAGCATCTCCTGAAATCTGCAGGATACCCAACTCTATCAACTTACAGCAGAGAAATCATATTGGGCTCATTTGAATAGTCTCAATGAATAAGTGTTAGATAGAATATAGTAACCTTGACCTGATGCTGCATCATCTTTTGGAATCTACAGGATACCCAACTCCTAGCCAACTTACAGCAAAGGTATCGTGTTTAGGCTCATTGGAATAGGTGTTAGATAGAACATGGTAATTTTGACCTGATGCTGCACCACCTTCTGGAATTAGCAGGATACCTAACTCCTCACTAACTTACAACAGATAAATCGTGTTTGGGCTCATTGGAATAGTCTCAATGAATAGGTTTTAGATAGAACATGGTAACCTTGACCTGATGCTGCAGCATCTCCTAGTATCTGCATGATATCCGACTCACCAACTTACAGCTGAGTTATCGTGTTTGAGTAACATGTAGTTTAAAAAGCATGAAATAAAACTTTAATTAAAAATTTTAAAAAACCCTGACAAATTAGAGAAGATAAGTAAATAAAATAATAAAAAAACAATAAAATGAAAAAAAGAATAAAACTCTTTTACTACAATAAGTTACTAGGAAATGCTTCACAACTTAGCGGCCCCCCTACGCGATAACTGTTTGATCAAAATAGAAACAACATAAATTAAACTTAAAGGACCAAACCATATTATTTTCTAGTTTTTAAAGGTTTTTTTGTCGGGGATTTTCAAAATTTTTAATTTAAGTTTTATGATAACATCACTGGACGAAGAATTAAAGGAATATAGAAAAAAGGCATAAAGGTTAAACTAAAAATATTGACAAAACAGATCTGCTGTGTGTCCTAATAATAAACCGATTGAACCAGCAAAACTTGCTGATTTGCAATCGATGTACAAGTTAATTCCTGAGGATAGTCTCCAATTTTATAAAGCTTGAAGAGCTCAGAGGACATTATTTACGACTTTGATGGATTTGGTGAAGTACCATATTTTGACGTGGATGACGCAGAAGAACAATAACTTTATAATATTTTTTTTACATTTTAGTAAAACTTTTTAACTATCACTGGTTAATTATTTAAATAAAAGGTTATTTTTTCTGTAGTAATTTATAAGAGTTTCTTAAAATATAGTATTGTTAGGGTATAAAAATAATAAAATGTGATTGGATCGTTTTAGCAGAATCATCTCAATTTATTGGCCAAATGGCCATACAAATTAACTTTCTGAAAAATGTTCAAAAAAGGTTTTTTTATAAAAATATTATCAAAAACTATCACTTCACAAATATCCAATACATGTAAACATAGGAAATTTATATTTCTATTAAATAATCCGTACAACTTTGTCAAAATGAATAACACAAAAAAGTATACCAATAATACACAAATTTGCGTTTATCTCAATTTGAACTCGGTGTGGAATGGAACGTTTACGCAAAACGACGTCCATATCAAAATTACCCGAGACCCGGGTACGTCCGTTGTTTGTACCCGGGTACCCAAAGTATCAAATACCCGGGTATACCCGGGTCCGGGTACCCGGGTAAAAAACCCTAATCACTATCACTATCACTACATAGTATAAAACAAAGTCGCTTTCTCTGTCCCTATGTCCCTTTGTATGCTTAAATCTTTGAAACTACGCAACGGATTTTGATGCGGTTTTTTTTAATAGATAGAGTGATTCAAGAGGAAGGTTTATATGTATAATAACATCCATTAAATAGTGGAGAAGTACTGTTATTTTTGAGGTTTCTAATGTGTGGAAACAAGTAGCCTATGTGTTAATCCAGGTCCTAATCTGTCTACATACCAAACATCAGCCAGATCCGTTCAGTGGTTTTGGCGTGAAAGAGTAACAAACATACATCCATACATTCTTACAAACTTTCGCGTTTATAATATTAAGTAGGATTCTTATTACATAATATTATATTATAAAATGCAAGGTAGCCTGTGTCACTAGGAAGGAAATAGGCTACTTTTTATCCCGTGAAAATAGGATAGTCCGATGCAGTTCCCGAGGGAACTGAAAAAATACTCTTTTTTGGTTAATTTCTTTAACATCGCAACGAAACAATGGATGGTTATGATTTTTTGCACAGAGGTGGTTGAGGGGGTGGAAAGTGATATAATATAGACTGCTAATCAGAATAGCCCGATATAGTTCCTGATGGATCTGGAGCAACACTCGCAGCACTCACCCTCAAAGACAGTCATAAAATCTATGTCCACGCGGGCGAAGCCGCGGGCAAAAGCTAGTAATGTATAATTTGTAATAAGCTCAGAACATCGTTGAGTGGCAGAAGCGTTAATGCTATAAGTTTCCTTAGAACTTATTACCGAGATAGAAAAGCTATTCTTAAATGTAAATGATGACTTTATTTATCAGTTATTCCAAAAGTTGAGTTTTAAATTGTATTTACTGCAACTACTTTTCAACCGACTCCAAAAAGGAGGAGGTTCTCAATTCGACTGTATGTTTTTTGTATGTTTGTTACGCGATATCTCCGCAGGATGTGAACCGATTTCAAAATTCTTTTTTATTCGAAAGAGTATACTTCCGAGGGGGTCCCATTGTCACCAAGTTGGGATCCCAGGGAAATCAAGGGAAAACCCTCAAATTTTATAGGCACGTAATACGTGATTCATATGTTTTCTAAAGCTATTAAAGTATTAGCGTCTTTTAGTCATCATCTTATGTTAATGAGGTGATTACGGATGGTACAACTCCCTAATCGTTTGGAGTTGGAAGATAATTCTTGAAATATTATACGTAGGTACGCATAGACCGATAGTTGTATTGTTTCAGGTTATTCAGATGAGCTTATGATGGAAGATTTAACTCCTTAACTTTCATGCTGCTGAGATGATGATAGAAGTCTGTGTATATTTTAATGAAACATGCATTATGACTATTATTACTATTGGCGAGTAAGTGATTGGGTTTAACGTTGTTAGATAGATAGCACTATTACTTAACCCTCGGGTGGTCGCGCTTTTTTTGTGACACCGTCGGTCACGTGGGGTCTTTAAACGCCCGGAGATTTTGAATATTTTGTTTTTTTATTACTTATAATTATTTATTTATTTTTATATTTTTTGTAGCATAATACAATTTTAAATAAAACCCATAGTGTGGTTTTAAATAATTTTAATGTTAGGAAGTGCCGTATGGCTCCCGGCTTAGAATAGGGCCATCCTATTTCATCCAATAGGTGTCGTAAGAGCCGACTAAGGGACTCAAACCGGAGGATGGGCAGCAGCGTCTTTCCGTGACTTGCAGCCAATCTGCAACAATACTGCGATCGCCAACCCGCCTGCCAAGCGTGGCGATTACGGCAACACCCCCTGATGATCGACACAAATAAAAAACGGCCCCTAGTCCCCGGCGGCCCCGCTATTCCTGGCTCCGGTAGCGGTCAAGGTAACGGCGGGGCATGGGGTGCGAAGAATCCCCGGCAGATGCCAGGCTACCAAAATAAAAGACCTCTGGCCCTGGCAACCTACAACACGCGCACACTGCGAACCGACGTAAAGCTGACAGAACTCGAGGAAGCATTGAGCAGGTTACGATGGGACATCGTAGGATTGTGTGAAGTCCGAAGAGAGGGGGAGGACACCATAATCCTTAAATCCGGAAACCTGCTCTATTTCCGGGAGGGCGACCAACTGTCCGAGGGTGGTGTCGGGTTTCTAGTCCACAAGTCCCTCATTAACAATGTGGTTCGGATCGAGAGTGTTTCGACAAGGGTAGCGTACCTTATTCTCCGAATTACCAAACGGTATTCGCTGAAAGTTATTCAGGTTTATGCACCGACCGCGCAACACTCCGACGACGAAGTGGAGCTCCTATATGAGGATATCTCTAGAGCTCTACATAACAGCTCCCGGACTCAATACACCATTGTTATGGGGGACTTTAACGCGAAACTGGGCAAACGAAGTGATGGTGAGCTGAGAGTGGGGCAATTTGGATATGGAGAGAGAAATGCACGTGGCCAGCTGCTGGCCGACTTTATGGAGAAGGAGGGCCTCTTTATGATGAACTCCTTCTTCAAAAAGCCTAAACAGCGAAAGTGGACATGGTTGCATCCCAATGGCGTAACGAAGAACGAGATCGACTTCATCTTGTCGACAAGAAGGCAAATATTCAATGATGTCTCTGTGATCAACTCAGTCAAAACAGGAAGCGATCACCGAATGGTAAGAGGCACATTGAATCTAAAGACCAAGCTAGAAAGATGTCGACTGATGAAGTCCACACTCCGACCAGCGCCCATCCAGTTCCAAAACCCCGAAAACTTTCAGCTCGAGTTGCACAATCGCTTCGAATGCCTAGGAGACTGCGAGAATGTGGACGATTATAACGACAGGTTCGTGGAAATTGTCCAAACGGTCGGGTCTAAGATTTTCAAAACTCGCCGTTCAAACAGAACCAAAAAAATCTCTGACTTGACCAGCAACCTCATGGAAGAAAGACGAAGATTGGTTTTGAAGTCCTCTGAAGACGCTACTCAGTATCGGCAACTAAACAGGCAGATCTCTAAGTCTCTAACTCGCGATTTGCGCCACTATAATACAAATTGTATTAAAGAGGCGATTGAGAACAACAAAGGCTCAAAAGTGTTCGCGAGAGATCTGTCTGTCGGTCAAAGTCAACTGACCAAGCTGAAGACTGAGGACGGCAGGATCATATCGTCTAAGACTGAGTTGCTGCAAGAAGTTGAGAAGTTCTACGGACAATTGTACACGACCACACGTCTGCCTGTCAGCGATCTGGCTAAAGACCCAAGAGCTAGACTTACCCGACACTATACCGAAGATATCCCGGACGTCAGCCTGTACGAGATTAGAATGGCTCTTAAACAGCTTAAAAACAATAAGGCACCGGGTGATGATGGAATTACGGCTGAACTTCTGAAAGCAGGTGGAACACCGGTACTTAAAGCTCTTCAGAAATTATTTAATTCCGTTATACTTGAAGGACAAACGCCTAAGGCATGGCACAGAAGTGTGGTCGTGCTTTTCTTCAAAAAGGGCGACAATACCCTGCTGAAGAACTACAGACCCATCTCACTTCTGAGCCATGTCTACAAACTGTTTTCGAGGGTCATTACGAATCGTCTCGCACGCAGGTTTGACGACTTCCAGCCTCCCGAACAAGCCGGTTTCCGAAAAGGATTTAGTACCATAGACCACATACATACGCTGCGGCAGATTATACAGAAGACCGAAGAGTACAATCAGCCACTATGCTTGGCGTTCGTGGACTATGAGAAAGCCTTCGATTCGGTCGAAACCTGGGCTGTGTTACAGTCTCTCCAGAGGTGCCAAATTGACTATCGATACATCGAAGTGCTGAAGTGTTTGTATGAAAACGCCACCATGTCGGTTCGCCTCCAGGATCAAAACTCGGAACCTATCCAGCTGCAGCGAGGGGTGAGACAGGGAGACGTTATATCTCCGAAACTGTTCACCGCCGCCCTGGAAGATGTTTTTAAGCTTTTGGACTGGGGTGGACTCGGCATCAATATCAACGGCGAGTACATCACCCACCTTCGATTCGCTGACGATATCGTGGTCATGGCTGAGACTATGGACGACTTAGGCACAATGCTCGATGGCCTCAGTAGAGCCTCTCAACAAGTGGGTCTTAGAATGAACATGGACAAGACGAAAATTATGTCAAACGTCCGTGTCATACCTACTCCTCTGAAGGTTGGAGGCTCTACACTCGAAGTTGTTACCGAATATGTATACCTGGGACAAACAGTCCAGTTAGGTAGGTCCAACTTTGAGAAAGAGATCAATCGTCGAATCCAACTCGGCTGGGCAGCGTTCGGGAAGCTTCGCAATATCTTTACGTCCCAGATACCGCAGTGTCTTAAGACCAAGGTCTTCGACCAATGTGTGTTGCCAGTGATGACGTACGGAACTGAGACATGGTCGCTTACTATGGGCCTCATAAGAAGGCTCAAGGTCACCCAAAGGGCAATGGAGCGTGCTATGCTCGGAGTTTCTCTGCGCGATCGAATCAGAAACGAGGAGATCCGTAAGAGAACCAAAGTAACCGACATAGCTCTCAGAATTGCTAAACTTAAGTGGCAGTGGGCGGGGCACATTGCTCGTAGAACAGATGGCCGTTGGGGCAGTAAAGTTCTCGAGTGGCGACCACGCACCGGAAAGCGTAGTGTAGGCAGGCCTCCCACTCGGTGGACCGATGACCTGGTGAAGGTCGCGGGAAGCCGCTGGATGCGGGCAGCGCAGAACCGGTCGTCGTGGAGATCCTTGGGGGAGGCCTATGTCCAGCATTAGACTTCCTTCGGCTGATATGATGATAGGAAATAATTTTTAACAAAATATAATAATATGTATTACTATTATATATTATTTTTGCACTAATTGATAGTTAAGTATGTTTTAGGAAGCTACCCTGAGGTACAAATTTGAATCTTTAATATGGAACAAAATATAGCAGTTTTTGTAAACGTCGGGCTTTTAAAGACCCCACGCGACCAACCGAGGGTTAAAATAAAGGAAACAAAAATAAAGTTTAAAAAACTAAAAATCGACTTCAAAACGAAATACACTCAAAAGTATGAAATAATAGTATTAAACTTAAATACACGATATTTACCAACAATAACGAAATAAAGGTGGGTAAGAATTAAATTAGGGACCCAACATTTTTTTTGAGGTCAGTGTCAGCAAACCATTAAATCTAAAACATTTGGACCGTAAGTAACTGTGTGCTGGCAAAGACATCAAAAAAATAATTTAAGACCCTCGTTTAATTCGTACTTACCTTTGATTTCGTTATTGTTGGTTAATATCGTGTATTTAAGTTTAATAATATTATTTCATACTTTTGGGGGAATTTCGTTTTGAGGTCGATTTTTAGTTTTTTAAACTTTTTATTTTTATAAGAATAACGTTTGTAATTATAATATTATTTGTAACTTGGAAATATACACACGGCGCCACATCAAATTATATAAAACCAGTATAAACTGGCCGCGATGCCTGTGCGTTTCAAAATACGTGAGGCCCGTGTATACTGGTTTTGTATAGCTTTAGATGCCACCGTGTGTAGATACCTCTAATTTTGTTGATTTTTAATATTTTCTAATATTTTCATCTCGAAGAAGCGTTTCATTTTTGCTTTGCTCAATATGTTTCGTGAGATTATAGTTTATAGTAGAAGGAACAAAGACTATTCTAATTCAAAATGTAACTCGAATTTAGTTCTATTTGATTATTTGTTACTATTTTGATCTCAAAAATTGTATGTTTAATGATACTTATTGTGTTTTAATGATTAATGTCAATAAAAGACACAGAATAGAAAAAAAAAAACCATTTGTAATGAGCCCATTTTCTGCAGTTTACTTAATTATATGCTCACTGCAATCACTCGTGCCCTTTACACAATAAATTAATAGCAACATTTAAGCAAGTACCGAAAGTACCGAATTTCCCGGTAAATCCCGGTTCCAAGTACAGTACCGAAAATCCAGTCCCGGTTCTTGAGACGGAACCGGTACTGCATGCTCTAGTTGTTTCACTTTATTTTTTGTACTAAAATCGTACTAAATTTGACGGATTCGCTTTTATGTATATCGTGAACAAAAATCGGAAGTGCACTCGAGTTGGGCACAAATCGGAAGTGCACTCGAGTTGGTCACAAATCGGAAGTGCACTCGAGTTGGGCACAAATCGGCAGTGCACTCGAGTTGGTCACAAATCTGGATGGCCTCTGGATTAACAAGAAGCCTGCCCACAATCTGAGCTTCGACGGTTTCAGAAGCGAATGGCGAAACAGTTGTATCATTGCATGACTTGTTTATTGCATACATTTTTGATTTCGTACAGTCTACCACATGGCACTGCTTTACTTACTTCATCATAATTATATCAGCCGTAAAACGTCCACTGCTGGACAACGGCCTCCCGCAAGGATTTCCTCGACGACCGGTCCTGCGCATCCAGCGGCTTCCCGCAATCTTCACCAGGTCGTCGATCCACCGCCTACGCTACGTTTTACGGTTCGCGGTCGCCACTCGAGAACCTTATTGCTTTTTTTTTACTTTTCTAGCAAGCCTACATTTTTGAATAAAAAATGACACCTTCCAATCACGATTTCGTCACAAATAGGTGACGATCGTTTTTCTGTGTAGTTTCACTATTGGACTCTAGTTTCGCTAACTTTGTGCATTCGGGAAGTAACTAGTATCTCATCTGTGCTTACCTATAGGGTCAAAATATAAGTTTTTTTTACTTTTAGCGGTTTTTTTGTCTGGGGTTTTTTTAATTTTTAATTTGAAGTTTTATTTCATGCTTTTTAACCTTTACGTATACAACGAACACTACAAACACGATACTTTTGCTGTAAGTTGGTAAGGAATTGGTTATCCAGCAGATACCAGGAGAAGCTGCAGCATTAGGTCAAGTATACCATGTTCTATCTAAAACCTATTCATTGAGACAATCCCAATCAGCCCAAACACGATTCTTCTGCTGTAAATTGGTTAGGAATTGGTTATCCTACACCTTCCAGAAGATGCTGCAGCATCAGGTCAAAGTTACGATGTTCTATGTAAAACCTATTCATTGATACTATTCCAACGAGCCCAAACACGATACCTCTGCTGTAAATTGGGGAGGAGTTGGGTATCCTGCAGAGTCCAGAAGACGCTGCAGCATCAGGTCAAGATTACCATGTTCTATTTAAAACCTACTCATTGAGACTATTCCATTGAACCCAAATACGGATACCTCTGCTACGTTAGTACTAATATATATACTTTGCCATTACAATACCTTCGTCACACCCCAGACACTGCATACAACGGTCGTGACGTGACATTTCTAAAAACAAATGACGAAGATGACATACGTTCCAGAACCAACCTATAACCAATCTGTATCAATCTGGATCGAGGGGGTGAGGTCGGAATCTATAGAGCGGCAGGGAGTGTCCATACTGTATGTTAATACTTATAATATACTTTGACGTTGGCGAGGAGTGGGTATCCTGCAGATTCCAGGAGATCCTGCAGCATCAGGTCAAGGTTACCGTGGTTTTACAATATTGTTACACTAATAGGACACCAAATATAGAATTGATCAGACCGGTAGAAGTTGCCGACATCCCTTCATCACCTAGAGAAGAGCTGATGCTTTTCAAACGGCTGAACAGATGTTCATAAATTATAGCTAATAACCACCTCCATTACATCAGCTTTAAAAAAACGCATCAAAATCGGTCCATTCGTTTAGGAACTACGATGCCACAGACAGACACACAATTACACAGATACACACCTCAAACTTATAACACCGCTCTTTGCGTCGGGGGTTGAAAACTGTTCCAGATATTGAGTTAGTGTTAGATATAAAAAATATAGTTTAAAATACATATTTATAAATATGTTTAAATGTTCCCTTTTTAACGCCCTATAACACCCACTTTAAGCGGTTTTTTTGCGAAAAAAAAAACCATTTCTTGAGCTTGAGCCCATCGTCGTCGTCAATACACATTTTTGACATAAAAATAAAATTATTAACATAACCCTAAAACTCACGACAGCAAAGCCAATTCGCACTTTCAATGGATTTCGAGGCCTATACAGAAGCTATCTAAAAAACATTTTCAATGTTTTTAAAATACTCCATCATCCTAAAGGAAAACTTTTCGGACTGCTACAGTTTCAAGAACTACTTTAGTGGTTGCGCCCTCTAGTGTTGCTTAACTATATTATATACGTACCTCAGTCTAGTAAAGCGCTGTCAGTGGCAGTCTGGTGGTGAAGCACTGTCTGTAAATTGGGCGTATAAATCTTTCAAAAGTTTCAAGATAGATGGCGCTGTCAACAAATTGTGTTTATTATCATAATATCGGAGTACACAGATTTTAACAGAAGGATCCGCCCGTCCCAATATTATGCTCATATTTTCTTTATACTAATTACTCTGAGGTACTAATACTAATTAATTACTCTGAGATACAAGCAAAAAGTAGCGCCATCTAATATAACTCGTACGAACTAGCTTGGGCGTGAGTAGACGTCAGTGCCGCGTTGCATTAGGTCTGGCGATGTAACCTTGTACGCACGCTACATTTTTTTTTATTTTCATGTTACTTTGTACACGAGAAAACGACATGTATTTCAAGGTATTCAAATTAATGTTTTTGGTATCAATATCAGAACAACCACAAAATCATAAAATTATGTAGGTACAGTCATTTAAAATCACTCTTATTATTTAGCAATATAAATATTTTTATATTTTATTTATTGATAAGATTAAAAAGTCTAATGCGTTCTCTATTTTAAACGGTTTTTTTTCAACCGGATTGTAAATAAAATAAGTAAGTTAAATGAGTTTTTACCCGACTGTCCAAAAGGATTTTAGTATTATTTTTTTGTTTGCCGTTTTGTCATTCGAAGGCACAGAACCGTAGGAAATTTGTGTTTTTAGGGTTCTGTGCTTTCTAATGATAGAACGGCGGAACCCTTATAGAATCACTCGTGTGTCTGTCTGTCACAGCTAATTTGTTCCGAATCTACTGGGTCTATTTAGTTGAAATTTGGTACACACATGGATTTATTGGTCCCAAACAGGAACATAAAACGTAAACAAATTAATTTCAAATATAGGGGGTGGGGGGGTCACCAGTTTGATTTTTTATTACTACAAGTTTAGGTTTGCTGGCCTTTAACACAAGTTTTTTAAATTTTTGTCTTTTAGTTCCCTTCCCCGTATTTTCCGTGTGATGCAATCTGACATTTATATATTTCTTGATGATTGCTCGGATAAGATACAATCTACGATTCAATGTAGCCGGTTGATCAACAGAGTGCAAACTCAAAACATTAAAAGTGTTTTTTCCTACAAATTTCGCTAAAGTTCGTGTAGATAGGTACACATAGTCACTTTTTGTCATAAATTGGGGTCTATTATTATGTCTTATATTTTTCTCATTCTCCAAGCACACCTCAAATAAAGTCCACCCATATTTCTTAATTCTATCAGCCTATAAAAAAAACTGTTTTTTCGTTACTTACTAGATTGTTTACACAAATTCCACACTTTATCTTTTTTGTTAAACTTTTGGCTAGCCATCCGAAAATTCACCCAACAATTAGTTCTATATTCTCTGACAGGTTGACAAAGACATTTTGGGTTCGGTTATCTAAACTATGCGATAACTGAGCACTTTATTGGAATAAACTTCGTCAAATTCCTCCTGATATGTATCTGTCGATGTCTGGTCCATGAATTTGTCTTCTTCTTCGTGACAATTCATTTAAATCGTACAATTAATAGCAGTTACAGACGACACAGTTAAAATTGGAAAATTATCCAAATGAATGTTGTTTCCAGTAAATGAAGATTTCAATGATAAATGATTCATGCAACGCTTATGCGCACCTTTAAGCTGTATAGCATTTGGGTTATCATTGTATCCCCGTGCTTTCTAATCAAGCTGAAAAATAGCTCTAAGTGATCCTGAGACAGGCAAAACGTCGAAATGTACTTCAATTTAGAATCCAACTCAACCTAATTTTCATAGAGGATTTTCAAACTCTCCAAGCACACAATCAACCCCAAAAATCCTATTTTGCTGTTGGATTCCAAAATTCGTTTTTTGATAATTATCAGCACTATTCATGGTTGTCTGTGGAGTCTTTTAATGATCCTTTTAATCTTACTGAATATTTTTAGGCCTTTAATGTAAAAGCCGGAGAATAAGATGGTAGCTCTTTTGGTGAGATGTTTTTGTTTCTACTGTGTTTATTTTTTATCATTTAAAATCTGTAGTTCTGCTATTTCAACATTTTTTTCAAGAATTGACTCAATTTGCTTAGTTAAGTTTAAAGATATTTTATTCCCATAAAGACAGCAGTCACTTACATGAGAAAAATATAACTATTATACTTAATAAAGTACAATTTGTAAGTTTGTGTTCGCTCGTATTGGAAACATAAAAAAAATGTTTATTAAAAGTTTGATTGTTTGCAGGGTCATTCATCAGTTTATCACATCGTTATTTGGCTAATAATGTATATCTCCTAATATATATTGGTAAAGTTTACCTTTAAATGTGTTGAACGACTCCGCATGTTTTACATGTGAGGGTAGTTTGTTGTACACTCGTGCCCCCTCAAAAGTAAAAATTTTTTTACCATAATTAGTTCGTGCCTTCGGTAGAACCAGATAACTAGCGCGTCTCGTTATTCTTTTAGTTACATGCCTTAATTGGGAAAGTGAAATAGTTGTGTGAATAGTTTTGTTAAGGAGTTTGCGGATAAGTAGACTAGTTTGATAGTTTTTTTTTATATCTTCAATAATATCTTGAAGTACTTTGTTTTGTTTTTTGAATTATGCATTCTGTTGCTGTATTTTTTTTATTTTTTAGCTACTACACTTTTATGTCTTTCTAATTTTGAAATCTTAATTTTTAGGTAAATTTTTCAATGTGTGTCAAATATTGAATTGAGGTCGCTAATATCAACATCAATTTCCTCTACTTGTTGTGCGTTTTGCGCGGGCGTTGAAGGCCGGAGTTCTTCATTCTTACAAATCTGTAAAAAAAATAATTAAGTAGATAATGTTACTAAAATATGGAGCCCAAACATAATATTCAGTTTGATTAAGCATATTTACTACGTTTACATGAGGTATGTACCTCAATCTTAAGTTGCGGTATAGCCGATCCATTTAGTCTTCGCAGTCCAGCTCTTGTTATATAAACGTCCTTGTCACAAAAATAAGCAGAGAATAGTCTTGTGTCTTTATGAGGCTTAAAATAAGGCTCTTTTCGTTGTTTTGGTATAACTCCAAATCTCTTTACGCACTGGAACAGTAGGAGATCTGTAATTTAATTATTTGTTACATCTTATTGCGTCATGGCATATTTGTATAAAAATTATTAGTTTGAGTCCTTTTATATCTACTTTTACTAGGAGTTTGATGAAATAAGAAGCTCCGTATGGTTTGCGTAAAGAAATACATTCTGGAGAAATTATAATAATTAATTGTAGTATATAAAATTTTAATTTTTAAACACCTCCGTTGCGTAGTGGTTAAGTCCATTAGCTTCACATCAGGAGGTCGCGGGTTCGATTCCCGGCGGAGTCTAACTTGCAAAACTCGGTTTGGTTGGTGGAAGGCATCTTGGTAAACCCGCTTCTATCATCCGCATCATCGTCACTTACCATCAAGTGATATAATGCTAAGAGCTTACCAATTGTGAATAAAACAAAATATTATGAAAATATCCGTCAACAAGTCAGAGGAAGAAAAAAATGGTGCATTGAAATACGCGGTCTTGTTATAATAAAAATAACATTCCGAAAAAAAATCAGTAACTAAACTTCAATAACAACGAATGACAGATTTATTCACGTAATAAATTTATTAAAAAACTAGCTTTTGCCCCCGGCTTCGCCCGCGTGGACATCGTTTTTATGACTGTCTTAGAGGGTACGCGGTGCGCGAGCCAGTGCGAATTTTCTCCAGATCCCTCGGAAACTATGTCAGGATTTGCTTATTAGTAAATCATGTCATCTCCTACCCCCTCAACCATATCTGTGCAAAAAAATCACACAATCCATTGTTCCGTTGCGATGTTAAAGACATTACCCAAAAAAATAGTATATTTTCAGTTCCCTCAGGAACTGCATCGGGCTATGCTATTTTCACGGGATAAAAAGTAGCCTATGTCCTTTCTTGTGACACAGGCTACCTGCATGCCACATTTCATTAAGATTGGTCCGTTGAAGCGTGAAAAGGTAACAAACAAACAAAAACATTTTCACATTTATAATATTAGTGAGGATTAAATTACACATACCTACATACATAAACATCTGAAAACATAACCATCTTTCAAGGGCAGTCGAGTAAAAACGCAGTAAGTAATCTATGTTCATAAATCAAACAATCCTTATTTATTGATCTATCATAAATAACAATCTGTATTAATAATAATAATATGGTTGGCCATTTCCTAACAAATAGATTTTAGGTAGTTACTCAATGCGTATTTCCACTTCCAAATATTAAACAAATAAACGACGACGTCCATACAAGGTTAGTTCATTCAACTTCAGCGCGTTAATTGACCGCCATATTATAAGACACTTGGTTAGAAGTCAGTCACCTTGGTAGAATAGTCGCTTTAAAAATGCGTTATTTAAGTTGTTTACATCGCACCAATTCGCTGGGAACATAGAAGTCATTGAATGAGAAAGCACAAAGCCACAAAATCAAACCGCAGCCAAAGGGTAAAAACGGGACCCTATTACCACAGTCTAAGTAATATTTATACTTTGGTCTAAGATAGACTGTGCTATTACTAAGACTCCGCTGTCCGTCCGATTGTCTGTCTGTCCGTCTTTCATCAGGCTGCATTTCATGAACCGTGATAGACAGACAGTTAAAATTTCCACAGATGATGTATTTCTGTTGCCGCTATACAAATACTAAAAATTAGAAAAAGTGATAGCCTCCATACAAAAAACGTGTTTTTTTTAAACGTGAAGAAATTAGCGCCATCTAGTATGATGGTACGGAACCCTTTGTGCGCGGTTCTGACTAGCACTTTAGCGTATTTTATTTTCTAGCACACAGACTTCAACGGGCCCTTACCTCAGGTAGGGCATGCACCCGGGTTTACCCGGTTCTCAAAAACCCGGGAAAACCCGGGTTTTTTGATGATCTTGAGAACCGGTTCTGAATAATATGAAACCCGGTTCTCCCGGTTCCGACCAAAATATTAAAATGTAAAGTATTATTTATATTTTGCTGCGTTATTTTAACAAATTTATTCTATGTGGCAACGTCGGACTCGCGTGCTTATGTCGCCGAGACGATTCATTGTTAACTGCAGATATTGCAATAAAGTACGCCTTAAAAAAACTGCTTGCAATAAATACTTCCTTGAGCAAAAAATGTCCCGTGCATTGAAAAATAGATATTCCAAACGGAGAATAAGCGATAAGGCCGCCTTTGCACTGTACATTTTTAAATTAAGTTTCTGTAAAGTTTTTTTTTGGTTTGCAATAAAGAATATTTATTATTATTATTTATTATTAATGATCGAAGCAGCCACGCTTCATTACCTCACTAATCCAGATCAATATTTTGATGAACTCCCAAATGAAGATTTGGAAGTGTTCCCTGGGCCAACGTCGGATGAAATGTGCGCAGGAATTGTCAAACTGTTGCAGAAATCTTCCAGAGTAAATGAGCAAATTCAGGAACAAGACAAACAACAACATAATAGTGAGGCGTAATAAAATAACCAGTCACATAATAACTTTTACTTTATTGTATTACAAACACTCTTATAAAATGTGCTGAATGCGATCTGGTATGTGTGTGCTCGCCACAAGCTCTCAAACAAATATGTCCACTTACATTTATTCGAACTATAAACAACCGACTAAATCCAGACATAAACTCATGGGTAACATCGTCTTACGAATATGTGTTAACACTAATAAAACAATAGCTCGTTGTGCCAGCTCTGTACGTCTGTACAAAGCCCACTCAAATGTACCGAATAACAAAACAGAGTTCACAGAATCACGTTACAACTGTAATACTAATCTAGTTATATTTAGGTATGCCGATACTGTAACATGTACCTAAATCTTGAATGTTCTAACAGTCGGCCATTCTGACAGATGCCTGACCTCAGGCATACATAAATTCAAAATTTTGTAAATAGGTACCAAACGTTACATCTACAAAAAAAATATATTAATAAAAATTATAAGTATTTCCAATTGAAAAACCTGTTCAAAGTTCGTAAGTATACCTACATTTACAAAAGAGCACATCTGATCACATGGATCCAATAACTAGTAACTATTAACTATGAATCGAATCTATAATCTATCTCTATAAATCTACTTATTACATTTAGGCACCGATTTGTGTATACTTCTAAATTCACAAGTACAATAACGTTTTATATTTTAGGCACCGATTTGTGTATACTTCTAAATTCACAAGTACAATAACGTTTTATATTCGGCCACCCTGACTTATTGAATGACCTCATTCATTTTCATTACATATGATAAAAAAGAAGAAAAAAAAATAACCACGCAATACCGTTCCGTTACTGCGCTTTAACACTTTACATCTCACTTTGCCGTGTGAACTGATAAAATAAACAAATTGGACTCTATCATTGTCGTTTTGTCACTGTAAGTAAGTTTTACCCGTCTACACACACATGGTATATCAGTTTCTGATCCAGACATATTGCACGTATACCGCGTACACGCACAGGGTGTATCGGTCTTTGCTCCAGCGTAAGTACTTAAATATATACCGCGTACACGCACAGGGTGTATCGGTCTCTGCTCCAGCATAGGTCTCGAGGTCTCGAACGTATACCGCGTACACTCACAGGGTGTATCGGCCTCTGCCCGATTGATGAAATGGGATACCGCGTACACACACAGGGTGTATCGGCCTCTGCCCAACTGATGAAACGGGATACCGCGTACACTCACAGGGTGTATCGGCCTCTGCCCGACTGATGAAACGGGGCACCGCGTACACTCACAGGGTGTATCGGCCTCTGCCCGACTGTTGAAATGGGATACCGCGTACACTCACAGGGTGTATCGGCCTCTACCCGACTGATGAAACGGGACACCGCATACACTCACAGGGTGTATCGGCCTCTGCCCGACTGTTGAAATGGGATACCGCGTACACTCACAGGGTGTATCGGCCTCTACCCGACTGATGAAACGGGACACCGCGTACACTCACAGGGTGTATCGGCCTCTGCCCGACTGATGAAATGGGATACCGCGTACACTCACAGGGTGTATCGTCCTCTTGCCCGAGTGTAGCAGTATTATAGTCCTGGTGATATTTCCAGAGCCACTTGATGTGCAGTTCTAGTTTGGCTGGCTTGTTTAAAGGATTTACATAGGGTTGGGTACGGAAAAAAAAGGAAAGGGAATAAGCAATCATTTAACAAAATAAACAAAAAGGAAACTATTTACTAATAAGTATTGTCTTTATTCGGTTTCTGAACAATTATTTTCAGATTCTGAGCTGTCCTGACGAGAAAAGCGTATCCAGGGTTTAATTTTATCAGCGGAGTAGACGTTTTTGTATTTCCTGCTCGGAAAACCATTAACGCTACAAACTTCATAACGTTCATTTCCTAAAATAGCAGTCACCTTGTAAGGACCACTGTACGGTGGTACCAGTTTGTTGCTTTTACCGACATTATGAACATTTTTTAATACCATAACTAAATCACCTACTTTGTATTTGTGTGCAGCACATCTTTTTCTGTCAAATCGTGTTTTCATTTTCTCCTGTTCTTTTCTGATATGAGTTGATACTTCATTACGCATCGCTTCAATATTTTTATCAACGGTTAGATTCTCAGAAATGTCGTGTAAATGACTTTCGGTCACATTTACAGTATCTTTTCCAAACACGACCTGAGCAGGAGTTTTACCGATACCTTTGTTAATAGTATTGTTCAGACTCCATTGAACCTTACCTAAGTTAGAGTCCCAGTTGCGATCATCTTTGTCGATGTTCAAAGCAGTTAATGAACTTAAAATCGATCGATTGTATCGTTCGATTTGCCCATTTGCATGAGGAGTTGTTACTGCATTTTTCACGTGTTTGATCTGATAAAAGTCCACGAACCGCTTGAATTCATCAGAAGTGAAACTGGTTCCACGATCGGATACTATTACTTTTGGGGAGCCAAACAGTCCGATAAAATCACGTAATACTTGTATCGAAATCCTACTCTTAGTATTTCTAACGGCCCGCAGTACAATAAATTTTGTAAAAGCATCTACAATACCAAGTATATAAGTATTTCCACTTTTGCTTCTAACAAACGGCCCTACGTGATCTATATGTACGCATTCAAACGGCACACTGGGTTTAGGTATTGGATGCAAGAAACCCTGTTTTTTTCCAGATGGCTCCTTCGCATAAGCGCACGATACACAAGCGCGCACGTATTTTCTGACAAAACGAGCCATTCCCGGAAACCAGTAGTCTCTTCGCATTTTCACTAGAGTCTTTTCGTAGGAAAAGTGTCCACTTTCGTCGTGGCATAAAAGGCAAATTTTCCACCGTGCATCGCGAGGAACGGCCCATTTCAATTCATCTCCGACTTTTCGGTATATTTTACCGTCTTTAAGAGTATAATTGTTATTAACTTCCTTGGCCTCAATACAATTTTTGTCCAAAATGCATTTTATGAGTTTTAGTTTTGGATCACTTATTTGGGCTGCCAATAAGGAATTTTCTCCTGATGTTATATTTAACACATCCAACTCAATTGGATCATCGTCACATTTTGGAAGTGGATTACGACTTAGCGAATCAGCATGTTGCATTTGGGTACCTGGACGATACTCAACTGTAAAGTCATAATCTTGAACTAAGAGCCACCATCGGGCTATTCGTGGTATAAGGTCACGCTTTGTTAACGCTGTTCGTAAAGCGTTACAGTCGGTAACCACTTTGAATTGAATTCCTAAAAGATACACCCGAAAACGTTCTAAAGACATGACCACAGCTAGTGTCTCTAGTTCAAATGAGTGCAGGTGTTGTTCTTCTGGAGTCGTCTGGCGACTGAAGTAGGCAACAGCTTTCAAAGGTGATTTTTCGTGTTCAGATTGTAGTAATATACCACCTATACCGATTTGACTAGCGTCCGTGTGTAATTCAGTGGAGTGTTTTGAATTGTATATAGTCAAAATGGGTCTAGTTATAAGAATTTCCCGGATTTTTAAGAATGCGTTTATTTGATCTTGACCCCAGTGCCATTTCGCATCAGCCTTAGTTAATGATGTGAGAGGTTTTGCTAAGGTTGCGAAATTGCGAACAAATCTTCTGAAAAAAACTGGCTAGGCCAATAAATTGCCTTACCTCATGAGGATTTCGAGGAACAGGAAAAGCAGCTACAGCCTCTGTTTTTCTTATACCTGGGCGAACACCCTCTACTGAGATCTCAAACCCAAGGTATTCAATTTTAGCTTTAAAAAAAATGACACTTTTTTATATTTAAGGTCAGATTTGCTTCTCGTAACATGTTCAGCACTTTACGAAGTTTATCCACGCCCTCGTCAACTGTCTTAGACCCTATAACAATATCGTCCATATATGCTAGGACACCGGGAATTTTGTGTTTGTTAAGGAGTGAATGTACCATTCTTTGAAAGACTGCAGGCGCGTTCGTCAACCCAAATGGCATTCGATTATATTCAAAGTGTCCATCTGGAGTGATAAACGCAGTAAGGTGTTTTGAATCCTCTGACATAGGTATTTGGTGGTATCCCTGAGATAAATCTAGAGTCGTGAATATTTCGTACCCTTGTAACTTGTCTATCTGATCTTCAACCAAAGGCATGGGGTATTTGTCTCTGGTAGTCTTGCGGTTTAATGCCCTATAATCTACGCATAGTCGAAATTCTCCATTCTTTTTTGCTACCAATATAACGGGACTAGCGTAATCTGAATTTGATTCCCGAATTATGTTATTACTCAAGAGCTCGTTAATAATTCCATTGACCTTTTCCCGTTCAGACAACGAAAGCCTATATGGTCGGTAAGTAACTGGAGTGCTGTCGTTTAATTTTATGTGCATCTCAGTCACCAACGTTTGGCCTAACTCACTGGTTGTAAATGCAAAACAGTCTCGATGAGTATTCAGTAAATCTACTAAAACATCTTTATTGTCTGAGTCTAAGTTTTCATCAATATTCAGATCATCTACGGTGATAGAAGATGATTCACTATTTATCCGTCTTACATTTACAACATAATTAGAAGTTTTTTCTGATTCGAACGCAGATTTCGGCACACTAATACCTCTGGCAACTATCTTATTTTTAATTATCTCAACGGGTTTTTCATTCAAATTTACCGCTATAATACAACCCTTTCCGTTTGTAAACGAGTAAATTCCGGGTAAAATAAAGTACTCTAATTCACCTTCTCGACGAATATCAGACGTAACGCTTATAAAGCCAGTATAATCAGACGAGCAGCTCACTGGTATGACGGTATCTTTTTCAATTTTACCATCATTTACCGCTTTCAGGACTATGGAGTTAGTTCTGTTTGCTGTTACCTGATATAATGTTAAATCTTTATCTGTTTTAAATACTTTTACGGTAGAATGCTCAGTGAGTGATTGACCTATTAATATATCTGCCGGCAACAATGCGGCAGGAACTACAAAAGCTGTTAATTGAACCTGCACTAAATCAATTGATATGCGAATCTGGCATTTACCAAAAGGAACTATACTGCTATTTCCAAATCCTCGTAGTGTAGGTAATTTATTTGTATCTATTTTTAATTTCATATTTTGACATTGCACATCGCTTATAAGCGTACACTCGCTTCCAAAATCTACATATCCTTTCATGTCAATATTGTTAACCTTAACTGGTTTAAAATACTTTTTATTGTTTTCTTTAGTTCCTTCAATATTTAGTATATTTTTTGTTGTAGCATCAGTATTATTTGTGTTAAAAGATTTTCCCAAATCAAATGTACAATTTGCTTCTTTATGACCATATCGTCTGCACTTACAGCATTTTATAATTTCTTTATTACATCTTGCTACAGTATGCCCTGATTCCCTACAATTATAACAGGAAACATTAATAAATCGTTTGTTGTTATAGGTATCATTCGAAAACCTGTTCTTTGAGTCCCTAGATAGTTCTTGCGGTTTTTTATTTTGTGATGTAAAATTTGTATTTTCACGAGAATCATTTGTGTAACGTCTTGCAGAAAATGTATCATTAGATTTATTTGAAACATTTCGAAAATGATTCAAAACTTGATCAGGATCATTATAGTTAGCACCTTGTACGTTCATTCGCATATTGTAATCAAATATTCCGTGAGTGATACAATCTACCGCTTGTCTACCCTTTAGCTGACATCTATTAATTAACATAATTTTATCATAATAATATTCAACTAGTGTTTCATTTCTTCTACTTTTCCGAATTAACATCTCTGATAATTGGTCCGCGTAATTTTGATCACAAGGAAATGCCCTTAAAAGTTTTTCTTGCCACTCAGCCCAACAAAATTTCATAGTAGTAAGACCATCGTACCATTTTTTTGCCAAACCACCTAATTTAGGCAATGCATAATAAATTGTTTGCTGTTCTGTCCAACCGTAAATCTCAGCTGACTCATTAATTTTTCTAAGCCAGTCTTTCATTGTCTGAGATCGAGAGTTTGGGTCGAATTCTGTAATAATATTTTGAGCACCCTGCACGTGGGATGTTCCATTTCCACGACTAGTATTCCCTTGTATAGCGCTAACTAAGTTTTGAATCAGTGTTTCATTTGATTTTGAATCTGAAGTCCTAGCAGGTTTAGGAGTTAGGCTCCTCGAATTTGAAATACTAGGTGAACGATGCCGATGGCTTCGTTTACTCAAACGTCTTGTTCGTGAATACGAACTAGTCGAACTCGAACGGTGTTTATGTTGACACCATCGTCGATCTGTACGACTTCGTGAGCGCTTCCTAACAGATGTTCGGCGTCGCCCCATGGAACGAGACTGTTTACGAGTGTGACGAGACCGCCTATATAGGAAATACGGGGAAACACTTGTATCATCAGACGCCCGGGAGAAATCGCTCGAAGAGCATCGATAACGACGGCGACGTTTAGTACGAGTACGCGATCGACTTTGCCTATCTGTCGAATATTCTTTGCTTGATAATATATTTGTGCATTTCTTACGTACCGGAGGCAGAGGAGGAGTATGCCCACGATCTGACATTTCAAGAGTGTGCACTTATATTTTAGTTAGGTAATTAGAAATAAACGGGTGGAATAAACTTAATTCAGAAAATTAAATTTACTGAAAGTAACTTTACAACACAAATCACTGTTGATGGAAAAGGGAGAGGAAAAAGAAATTAATAAAGGTACAGGAATAGCTATAATTTTATTCCAAGCCAAACTAGTAGGTTCTCTGAAAGAATTAATCCAAGTTAGATTCAACTGCAATAGTATACCACAACATCAGATTCAGATATTTGTCAGCAATCATCATATCAGCCGAAGTACGTCCACGGCCCTTGTCCAACTTAAGGTATTATACTTAAATAATTTTATATAAACAAATCAAAAACAAAACAAACAAATCTTTACTGTATTATAAACGCGAAAGATTGTATTTATGGATATTTGTTACTCTTTAACTCCACAACAGATCAACATCAACGAAACTGGATGAATGTTGCCACACTCGCGAGCCGCCTACGGCTCGCGCACCGCGCACCCTCGAAGACAGTTACAGAAACCATGCACACGTGAGCGAAGCCGCTGGCAAAAGCTAGTAATGTCATACACTTGAGGCGTGACTATTTGTTTAACAAGTAATAATAATAAAACTTATATACATATACGAAAGTAAGTTATGTAAGAAGAAAGATAAAAAAATTAACATATAAAGAAAAAAACAAATGTCCAACAGTAATAATAATAAACTGTAACTTTATCTTCCAATAATCCGATTACCATGTATAAAATTCAACTAATTTTTTTTTTGAATCTCGAATCAACCTGTATAAGCAGTCTTTTGCACAAAATGTAAATGATTTAGAACTTTTCACTTACCAATCATCAGCTATAATACTCAACCTTGCGTGTTTTGTTCAATATCCCGTCTTCTGATATAATAAAATAACCAGTCACATAATAACTTTTACTTTATTGTATTACAAACACTCTTATAAAATGTGCTGAATGCGATCTGGTATGTGTGTGCTCGCCACAAGCTCTTAAACAAATATGTCCACTTACATTTATTCGAACTATAAACAACCGACTAAATCCAGACATAAACTCATGGGTAACATCGTCTTACGAATATGTGTTAACACTAATAAAACAATAGCTCGTTGTGCCAGCTCTGTACGTCTGTACAAAGCCCACTCAAATGTACCGAATAACAAAACAGAGTTCACAGAATCACGTTACAACTGTAATACTAATCTAGTTATATTTAGGTATGCCGATACTGTAACATGTACCTAAATCTTGAATGTTCTAACAGGCGGAAAACATTCCAGTTGCATCTACATCAAAAAAAGAGGAGCTTAATAGTGAAATACAAAAAGCCGTCAGAATTCAAAACCGTAGCAGACAGAGACACGAACAAGACTTATTCACAACGATCAAATAGAAATGACCTTATTCGAAAATGGCGGTAATCGAGGGGAAAACCTTACTTTAGCCTATAAATATTTGACAGCTATTCCACCAACAAGTTTAGAGCCGGAGAGAATTTTCTCATCTGCAGGTGTTATCTGCAATCGCTTACGCACTTCTTTAAGCGACCGCTCCTTAGTTGCTATAAGTTTCCTACGGTCGTATTACCAAGAAAAAAATGAGGCTACGAAAATGATTTGATTTATGTTTTGTTAAGCAGAAATATTTGTATTAGATTTAAGCAATTCACAAATTGTCGTGAATTTGAAAAGCTGTTGATTTTATTTTATGTTTCACTTAATGACCCAGTCATGTTTTTATTTTAGAGATCTGTTATTTAATTAATAGGTTTAAGTTGATCTCAGAGGTTATTAATAATATAGTTAGCTTAGGCAAATACATTTGGTAATAACCAAGAAAAAATGAAGCTTTTGATTATATTTAATGTTTTATTGAAGTATTCATAGTTCTTTTTTTGTTTTGCAGTTTGCAGTTATTGAATAAGGTTTAAGTTTATGTGTGATATGATAACAAGGTAGTTACTGAGCTGAGTTTGTTTCAAATAATTTAATAATGTTGATTTTACAAGACTGATAAATAAAGAGAAGTATTATGATTAATATTTTATTATTTATTAATTTATAACCATTTTCTGCACACAAAACAATACAAAAACACAAGGCACGTAAAATAAAAGACACATCAGGTACTTTTACAGTACTTTTGTTTTATTTCGTATTTTTTCCGTGGTATTATAAAAGAACCGGGTAGAACCGGGTTACCCGGTTCTGAGCTCGATTTGGAACCGGGTTTCAGAAACTTGGAACCGGACTCGGTTCTGCATGCCCTACTCAGCAGCCTCAGTACGTTTGAAACAATTGGGGACGAAATCCTGGGGAAGGACGGACGGTTGAAATATTTCAATCGTCCGGGTATTTCAACTGTCCCTAACATACCTATTTAATAAAATTTCATTTGAATTATGAAACTGTGTAGTTAGAGTACGAGACCCGAGTACAAATTAACCTGCTTTGGCATGTGATGATGATCATTCATCATCATATCAGCCACAAATCGTCCACTGCTGGACAAAGGCCTCCCCCAAGGATCTCTACGTCGACCGGTCCTGCGCTGCCTGCATCCATCGGCTTCCCGCGATCTTCACCAGGTCATCGGTCCACCGCGTGGGAGGCCTGCCTACGCTACGTTTTCCGGTGCGCGGTCGCCACTCGAGAACTTTACTGCCCCATCGGCCATCTGTTCTACGAGCTATGTGCCCTGCCCACTGCCACTTCATGATGATGATGATGATCATTACCACTTAATATTTTTAGATTGTTTCCTTCGACAATTAAAATTAAATTAAATTTTTCAATTTAAATTACCTAAGGAAACAATTATCTAACAATAACAAAAGAAAGAGTGTTTACTAATTTGTATAACCTATTATTAATTAAGTTGGTTGTACCTACATAAATGTTAATATTCAAAATTTTAGTTTAATGCCATACTTAATCATAGATAAGAAACATTTAAAACAAAATATAAGCACAAACAAAACAGATAAGTACAGAACTCAATCTACATACAAAGTGCGCTCGAGCAACGCACACATAGACACCGCTCACGGACACGATATATCGGAACGGTGAGACCAGTGCGAGCGCGAGTGCCGTGAGCCGTCCGCTTGTTGAGACACGTGGTTGTAAAAATGGAGCAACAAAAAAAAATGTATTATAACTGTTCCGTGGACGGTTGTTTTAATTCAACATTAAACTGTAATTTCTCGTTTTTTAAGCTACCAGTTGTTTCAGAGAGGTAAGCAGATATTTGCTTGTATTTTGATGGTTCGTTTTATACAGAACGGTTCGGTAGGTAGGTAAGCACCCCGGCCCCCGGCCCCGCACCGAAGACGAAGTAACTATTTAGTAATCTGTGACATGAGTTTGTGGCCTTGTAATATTTTTACAATTTATATTAGGTATTTATTGTAGTATTATGCTGTGTAAGCATTGTGTTCAATAATCTAACGAGGATTTTTGTGTGTTCAAGCAATGACTTAAATAAGGTCTAACAAAATTAGCTGAAACTATTTTAACTGGTGCTTCTACCCATGAAACTGAACAACTTTCCCCATGGAACCCATAGTCAAATCTCAAAAAAAAATGAATTTCCCATACTAAGTTGGCTGATCAGCTGATCGAGTTAGTATGGGAGAGCCATTTTTTTTGCGATTTGACTATGAGTTCCATGGGGAAATTGTTCAGTTTCATGGGTAGAAGCACCAGTTAAAATAGTTTCAGCTTATTTAGTTAGACCTTATTTATTTCTCCAAATCTGTGTGTTCAAGAATCTTTATCCAATTATAATAATAACTGCAAAAAAATTATGTCGATGTCTTTTAAAGTTATTTTTTACCCAACTAAAGGCGAAGCCAAAAGGAAGGGTTATGGTTTTAGCAGTCTATGTATGTGTGTATGTTTGTATTTAAGTATGGATGATAAAAAAAAGCTCATCTTCCTCATTATAAACAGTTAAAATAGGTAGGAACTGATCGGCGGCGAACCGGCCGCCCGCGCACGCGCGAGGCGCGCGACAAAATGGCGCTGGGGTGCACATAGGGGGGTATTCGCACCAAAAACTTGGCTATAAATATTTACTAACTTTTTAATCTTATATGGATAGAAATATATTAATTCGTGTTGCCCGTTTTTTAGGGTTCCTTACCCAAGGGGTAAAAACGGGACCCTATTACTAAGACTTTTCTGTCCGTCCGTCTGTCTGTCCCTATGTCACCAGGCTGTATTTCATTAACCGTGATAGGTATACAGTTGAAATTTTCACAGATGATGTATTTCGGTTGCCGCTTTAACAAATACTAAAAATTAGAAAAAGTGAAAAAATCTCTACACAAAAACGTGTTTTTTTAAACGTGAAGAAACTAGTGCCATCTAGTATGATGATACGGAACCCTTTGTACTAGCGCCATCTAGTAGGATGGTACGGAACCCTTTGTGTGCGGTTCTGACTCGCATTGGGCCGGTTTTTCTTTTTTCAACCGACATTCAAAAAGAAGGAGGTTCTCAATTCGACTGTATATTTTTTTGTCCGGCTGTCTGTCTTTCTGTCTGCCTGTCTTTCCGTCCGTCTGTCACCAGGCTGTATTTCATGAACCGTGATAGCGAGACATTTGCAATTTTCACAGATGATGTATTTCTGTTGCCACTTTTTTTTTGCCGATGCAGCCGAGGATGTAACACGCAAGCTCAAATAGTGCCTATTCACTCTCGTCTTGAAGATTCCTAAATTATACGAATCGGGGAATACAGACGCCACTATAGTAACAAATACTAAAAAACAAAATAAAATAAATATTTACGCGCAAAAAAAAAACACATTTGTTGTAGCTATAGGAATTATGGACATCAATGAAAGACCTGAATTTATGTAAAATGAATTCAAGATTATTTATTTAATTATATTTGAAAGGTGTGTGTAGGTGCACAGTCAAACCAGCCAGGGGCCGAGAAAGAAGTAACGTATATCGGAGCCAGACTCACAAAACAAAGGATTATTATTATGAAGTTAATATAAACAAATTGTGTAAAAGAGATAGACTACCTGTAGTTAGAAAGAGAGCGTATTTATTTTTGTATATTCCAACACGCCCCCTCAAAAATAAATCCTAAAAAAAAAAAAATATTAAAAATTATAGACCTATCACAATATGTCACACACCTCTCTGTCTGGGAGTACATAATATTCCATGATCCAGCATTTGCTGCGCAGGATTAGGGAAACCCAGAAAAACCTAATCAGACCATATATTATATATACTTAGGTATTTAAAACTTAAATTGAACTTTTTGAATGAAAAGAAGGTAGGTAGGTAAGGTACGTTAAATTATAAGTTTCAGTTTAATCCGAGTTTTTCTCTCATCTGTGTGAATCTGACAGCTGGCATCGGCTTTGTTAGAATGTCAGCCAACTGGTCACCTGAAAATACATAAACCATTTTAATGACCTTTTTCTCCACTTGTTCTCTAGAGAAATGATATTTAATGTCAATGTGTTTTGACCTTTTGTGACTAGTAGGATTACCGGCTATACTAATACATCCATTGTTGTCTTCATAAATTGGTATTGCACTTTGAATTTCAAGGTTTATACTGGTTAACAAAGATTTCAGCCATAGCGTTTCTCGAACGGCTTCAAACAAAGCCATGTATTCAGCTTCAGTAGATGACGCGGCCACAGTAACTTGCCTCTTTGTTTGCCAGCAAATAGTACATTGTTCAAATAATTTAAACAAATACCCTGTTGTACTTTTTCTTTCTAATGGATCACTTCCCCAATCAGAGTCAACAAAGCCACACAGTATGTCATTGTTTATATTGGAACTGCGGGTGTAATAAAGCTTTAAATCTTTAGAACCTTTCAAGTATCGCAACACCCTTTTTAATTGTGACCAAAGCGAGCGATTGTTTTTGTTACAAAACCTACTTAGGATGTTTACAGTAAAGCTTAAGTCGGGTCGAGTGCAAAGCATTATATACATTAGGCAGCCGATAAGATTCCTACAAGGGGCTTCTGTTCTTTTACAAGAATTCAAAGCTTCATAATCAACTTTTGTTTCTAATGGCGTGGCTACACTATTACAGTCGATCATGTTGAACTTTTGTAAAACTTTGTTTATGTACGCCGTTTGATCCAAAGTAATTGTATCATTTTGCCTTTGAATTCGAATGCCCAAGAAACATCTGATTTCTTTCAAATCTACCATTTTAAATTTATTCATCAAGTAATTTTTGAAATTATTCATGGTATCCATTTTTGCTGTTGAAATAACTACATCATTGACATAAAGTACCACATAGATATTTTTCATAATATCGCCTGTATCTAGAATGTAAATACATCGATCAGCTGATGAGTATCGAAATCCCCTTTCAATTAAAGCTTGCTCGAACATTTGAAACCAACAACGTGCAGACTGTTTTAAACCATATAGCGATTTGTTTAATTTGCAGACCATATTATCCGCACATGGGATCCCTTGAGGAATTCTCATATATATTTCTTCCTCTAATTTCCCATTCAAAAATGCTGTTTTTACGTCCATATGGTGAACAAGTAAATTATATTGATTCGCAAAAGCTAATATGAACCTCAAGCTTGCAATCCTTGCAACAGGTGCAAAAGTTTCATTATAGTCAGTCAAGTACTCCTGACTAAAACCTCTAGCTACCAATCTAGCTTTGTATTTAAGGGGGTTTCCACACTCGTCATTTTTGATAGTAAATATCCATTTACAATCGATGATATTTCTGTCAAGAGGTTTTGGAACCAGTGTCCACGTTTTATTATCAGTTAATGATTTGATTTCCTCTTTGATAGCATTTTCCCACAAAAGTCTATCATCGCTAGATTCGATGTCTTTAAATGCAGTAGGTATTTTACATACAAAAGAATCAGCGTATAATAGATAGTTGACGGAAATATCATCTTCATTTTCGTTATAAGTTTTAGTGGGTAAATTTTTAATTCTTTCACTTCTCCTAAGATTCTGTGAAACTGATTCACTCCGAGATAAAGGCAACTCATCTTGTGACCTATTTTCTGTGCTTAAATCTGTCTCATTTATGGACTCCATGGGCGGTAAAATTGATGATTCGGGTATAATGCCTGTTTGTTTACACTGATCTGATTTGGACTTATCAGATTCGCACAACTTCTGAAAAGCATGCTTGTCAGAGTTATCAACCAGATGGCTGATAACCTCAGTCATACACTCAGACTGACGCGGCCGGCTTGATAAGAAATTAATCTCATCAATCAGCACATCTCTGACTACAACAAACCTTTTATTTACCACATCCCACACCTTATAACCATTCGGTTCATAGCCAACTAAAATACCTTTTAATGACTTCTCATCAAACTTGGTTTTTCTGCTTTTGTTTAAATAATAAACAGTGGAACCGAAAATTCTTAAGAACTTTAATTGTGGCTTCTTACTATGCCACAATTCAAATGGTGTGTTATCTGTTTTCAGTGCTTTAGTGGGGCTGATATTTATTAAGTACGTAGCGGTCAAAACAGCCTCACCCCAGAATGATTTATTTAACGTCGCACCAGCTAGCATGGCTCGACTCCGCTCAGTTATTGTTCTAATCATTCTTTCGGCAATGCCATTTAATGCAGGGGTATGCGGCACTGTTAAGTGGTAACTTATACCTTTTTGTACACAGAAATTTTTCATCCCTTTGGATAAATATTCACCGCCGTTGTCACAATATAAGTTGACAATTCTCAAACCGAAATGAGCTTCACACTTTGCAACATAATCTTGAAAAGTAGCAAAAACGTCTGATTTATGGGCAATTAAGTATGTCGCACAGTAGTGGGTATACTCGTCGATAAAAACTACGAAGTAGTTTTTACCGTCGAGTGTTGAGGGACTGATAGGGCCACACACATCTGAATGCACATTAAATAGCGGTCTTTTTGTAATTTTTGGTTTTGACTTATTAAATGGCAAACTTGCTTGCTTGCCATTTACGCAAGATTCACAAATCTTATCATTTGGAGTGATATGATTTATTTTCTCCATATCACAAAACATTTGCTTATTTTTTTATTTCCTGGAATTTTAATTTCCTTATGTGGCCTAATCTTTGATGCCACAGTTCGTAATTATTATTAGTGATGCTATTTAATGAGCAATTAGTGTTTAGGGCACATTTATCAAGCACAAAGTTAACTCCAATTAAATTGTTCAAAGACTCACCCTTTGTTACCATCTTACCCTCGTCATCGCATATGAGAACATCGCCATTTTTGTTAAAAACAACGGTCATGCCTGCTTGTTGAATTTTTCTCACAGACAATAAGTTGTACGGTATATCGGCACAATAAAGTACATCCTGTAGTACACCTTGAATGCCGACTTTGCTAGTAACATGAAGATTCCCTTTCTTCGTAGCTTGTATGAACGAGCCATTTTTCGCGATAGAAATATTAATTGGCTCTTGTAGGTCAGTAAAGTTCAGTGTCAAGTCTTCTCTATTTATTAAATGGTCCGATGCTCCGGAATCCAAAATAAATGTAATGTTTTCTAGTGAATTTTCACGTTCTTCTTCTTCACCACCGACCATAAAAGCAAATCCCGATATATTTGAATTTTCAAGGCAGCTTATTGTTTGGACTGTCCTTAAATTTTCTTGACGTTGGCGTTCTTTAGCCATTTTAGCGTAGCAATTTTTTTGAAAATGCCCTTTTCTTTTACAGAAATTGCATACTATATGCCGTTTTGTATGATACTTTGATTTGAAGGATCTTTTAAAACCTTGATTCATCATATTGTTCCGTTTATAATTTTTGAATTTCGTTTTTGAATTTTCCGATTGAAGTTTTCTTTCAGCCATTAACACTTTCATTGAAGTATCACGTTTTTCATTGATAAGTTTTACTTCGTGATCCAGAAGTCTTGTTTTCACAAATGTCAAAGTTAAATCGTCATCCGCCAAAGTTTCAATGGCTGTGATGACTCCGTTATAGCTGCTGGGCAAAGTCATAAAAAGATGAATGACTTTATCTGCCTCTTCGAGCTTAGCACCTGCGGCTATTAATTCACATATCAAATCGTCGAAAGTTTGATAATGTTTTATCAGGGGGTCGCCGTCTTCTAATTTTAAATTCAATAAACGTTTTCGCAATGCAAGTTGCGTAGCTATACTTTTTCTGGCATAAATGGAATCAAGTTTCAGTATTATTTCTTTTGCACTGTTATTTTCACTTGTGAGACCTAACAAAGAGTCTGATAAATACTCAATGATTGTGTTTTTCGCCAAACGCTCCTTCTTAATCCATTCACTGTCGGGCTGAGTAGGAGTGTTTCCATCGAGCACTTGTAACACATCAAGTTCATTTAATAAATTTCTCAGTCTTAATTTCCACACACTGTATTTGTCCCCGTCAAACGGTTTAATGTTCCTTTTAGAACTCATATTTATAATTTAAAACAAACACTTATAAAAAGTTCCATAAACTAAATCACAGTCCACGAGCTGTCTTTGCAGTCACTTACAACTTAGAGATAACACGCACTTATGTGTCTTTTTTTTATATACTAACAAAACTTATTTTTATTTTTATAATTAAACTTTTATTTCACTGGGCCCATAACCTATAGGAATTATGGACATCAATGAAAGACCTGAATTTATGTAAAATGAATTCAAGATTATTTATTTAATTATATTTGAAAGGTGTGTGTAGGTGCACAGTCAAACCAGCCAGGGGCCGAGAAAGAAGTAACGTATATCGGAGCCAGACTCACAAAACAAAGGATTATTATTATGAAGTTAATATAAACAAATTGTGTAAAAGAGATAGACTACCTGTAGTTAGAAAGAGAGCGTATTTATTTTTGTATATTCCAACAGTAGCCCTTATGGGGCTGGAACAAATGTGATTTTTTTGTTCGTTTTTACTCGATATTGATAACGGCAACAGGTAGACGATTGAAGTATTCACAGAATATTTAGTTGTATTATTCACTTTAAGAATAAATAATTAAATTAAAATAAAATATATTTAAGTGGGGCTGCCATACAACAAACGTGATTTTAATAGATAATGGTACGGAACCCTTCGTGCGCGAGTCCGACTCGCACTTGGCTGTTTTTTTTTAGGTTACGGTAATTTTTTTTAAGATAAAGTTATATGTATCTTGTTTCATGCGAACTGAGTGGTTGAGATTGATCCATAGAGAGGATTTAATAAATTCAAGTTGCTTCCGTGCTCGTGTGTGTAAAGCTCATTTTAGTTCCAACTCCATTACAATAAATTCAAGTCGAAAGTTTCGAGCGAGACCTACAGTACTCGCATATGATGTGTATTGTGTAACATGTGACAAAATACTTTATAAAAGGACGGCAAAGATACGGCAGACTAGGCTGTATGGTCATAGTGGGTCATAGATACCTTTGCCTTTTCCGCGCTTTTAAGCCTGAAAAAACGCGACTCCCTGTTACACATTTCCGTCACATGGGACACTTTTCCGTCCCATTTCACGAAATCACTCCCACAAAAATTGCAGGAAAGCGAGAGCAAAGATGTTACACATCAAAAAACTCAATTCCACATCTGCTTCTGCATTCCGCATCTGCTGGTAGGCCATTACTAAATAATTTTGCAAACAAAGGAATTCAAGCAGATTGAAACAGCCGATGCAAATGTACAATGTGATTATGATTTGCAAACGAATGCTCAAGTACAAACTTCATTACACCTTTCAAATGATACTTCTCGAAAAAGAAAACTTTCAAGTGAAGTTCCAAGATACCGAAAAAGGCTAAAAATAACAAAAAATGCACAATCTGAACCCAACACGTTTTTTAAGTTATGTGACAAATTTTTGACCCCAAAAGCGCGTGTTGTTAAACAACAGACCAAAATTAAAACTGATGGATACGGAAACAGGTATAATTTTGACTACAAAATTTTCTGTTTGAATTTATACTACGTAAGTCCACAGGCATTTAGTCTGTTGAAAGTCACTTTATGTTAACCAAGTAAACAAACACTAACGAAAATATATATGCCTGTAACTACAAAAGTTCATAGCCATTTCATGGATGTTATTAAAACCAAAGTACAATATATGAGTGATATGGATAGAAATTGTACACTTGTCGTTGACGCTATGAGTCTTAAAGCAAATTTATTTTATAATATCAAAGAAGACAGAATATATGGTTTCCTTGAAGTTGACGGTGTGCAATCTCCTGAGCCCGCGAAATACGCTTTAGTACCAATGATCCATGGCTTATTTGAAAATTATAAGCAGCCAGTAGGTTTTGCATTATTAGGGGAATGCAAAAATTATCCAAGCGTAACAGATTGGATTGATAAGCTTATCCTAGAAACTTTTTTCTATTGGTTTCCATGTCCGAAGTTTAGTGTCAGATATGGGTTCTGATTTTTTAAACAGCGCCAGAAAAAGATCAGTATCTGCAGAAAGTCCCTTTTTTTCGTTGGTGACAGAAACATATTTTATATATTTGATCCACCTCACTTAATCAAATTAGTGCGAAATAACTTGATTGACTATGAATTTCATTTTGAAAACAATGCGGCCAAACCGCATCACATACTTCAATTTTACGTTGAAACGACTAAGACTTGCCCCGAAACTTACGGAAAGTCATATTCAACTCACCAATTTTGAGAGGATGAATGAAGGTGAAGTACGCTGTGCAAGTTCTTAGTGCTACAGTTGCAGCTAGCTTATCTACATACAGGGACTTTGGCATAATAGGAAATTTTGCGAAAGGCACAATTAAATTGATTGAAATTATGAGTGATTTGTTAGATTTTTTGAATACATCATCTCGCTATGGAAGCAAACATTATCAGTTTTGTTGCGAAGAATACCAGATTGCTTATATTAATAGTATGTTGAATTTCTTTGCATCGTTGCAATTAATTAAACTAAATAATGGCCATAATGTAACATCTAAAGTTAAGTTCATTGAAGGTTTCCAAATAACCTTAAAATCTTTATTAATGTTGTTTGAGGATTTAAGAATTGAAGGATTCTCTTATGTACCGACCAGACGATTAAATCAGGATTGTTTAGAAAACTTTTTCGATCAGATTAGGACAAAAGTTGGAAATTCTACGGAACCAACGTCATGGCAGCTGGTTTCAGCATTTAGGAAAATATTTTTCATTAATATTTTAAAGTCGCCTACAAGTGGTAACTGCACAGAAGATTTAACAAGTATGTTTACTCAATGGTGAAAAATTATATGTTCTCGTAGCCTATGAGGCAGGTGATCCAAAAACCACTTCGACAATGGTATCTAACAGAAAAGAAAATGAAAGTTGTGCCAAAATTAATTTAATTTCAACTAAGGATTACACACTTGACTTACCGGAAAAAAACGCGTTAGTTTACGTCAGTGGATATTTGTTAAAGAAATTCTTAGATCACCACAAAGAACGTAATGAGCTTATGACTTATACAAAAGGAGAAGACAATGCACAAAACTTTTCACAGGGCACTACATTTACCCGTTATAAAGATTATTGCAAAGATGGCACCAAAACTCTGTTAACCATACCACCAGACAGTTTTGTAGAATTTGTCGGAACAATGAAGGGACGATTCTGCAACTTTTTCAAGAGGAACTACTTGAACTGTGAAATTCTAAAAAGTATCTTAAATGAGGTAAAGATTCTAACTTTCCCAATGCCTTGCAAGTGTTTTCCACTAGCTTACTGTAAGCAATTGTACATAAGAATGCGAATTTATTACACTTCAAAATATAATAATCGTGCATTGCATTAATTGCCAATGTCGAAATCGTCGCAAGATATTTTCTGTAACAAATTTGTAATAAAACAATAACATTAAAATCGATTTTTTTAGTAATTATTGGTTTATATTTCCGTTCTACCTGTTTCATTCTCAACAATAAATCATACAACTAGATACGAGTGCCCGGTTTTGGCGCCATTCATTGAATACGTTTTGTTGTAGTTACTGAATTTCGTGGATAATTTTCATTCTTGCTTAAAAATGTCTAAGATGAGTGAAAGCATTGTTTTCACCTGTCTGTGACAGCGTCTGCTTCAGCGCAAGCGCGGTGATGTGCTGGGATTTGGCGCTATGACACGTTTTGTTGTAGATACTGAATTTCGTGGGATATTTTATTTTCTTACTCTTTTAACTTTGATCTTTGTTGTTTAGTTGATTCAATCCCAATGTATGAGATTAGATAAAGTAGTGTATGAAACTGCACATGACTAGGTATTACGCAACAGTTTCATAAACTACTATTTAGTTAGTTCTTTCTTATTTTTTAAATTCGCTTTTTGTTTCATTTTTAAAACAATCGCGCTTGCTCATAGGTTTGTTACTTTTGAACCAATTAGTAATTTTGCATTTACTTGAGTATAAGGTTTTGAATAGAATCGCTAAACTGAAGTGGCAGTGGGCAAGGCACATAGCTCGTAGAACAGATGGCCCTTGGGTCTCTAAAGTTCTCGAGTGGCGACCGCGCACCGGAAAACGTAGCGTAGGCAGGCCTCCTACGCGTTGAACCGACGACCAGGTGAAGATCGCGGAAAGCCGATGGATACGGGCAGCGCAGGACCGGTCGTCGTGGAAATCCTTGGCCTTTGTCCAGCAGTGGACGTTTTTCGGCTGATATGATGAGTATAAGACCTCAAACAATTCTTATCTTATTATTCTTATATTATTATAAAATGCCTTAATGTACATACACCAATAAATTTTTATTTTTTCAATTCTTTTATAATCATATCGTATCCTATCGTATAGTATATTATCTTATCATATTGTATCTTTACCGTATCGTATCGTATTGTATCTTAACGTGTCGTATCGTATCAAATCGTATCGTATCTTATCGTATCGTCTTTAGATATCGTATCGTATCTTATCGTATATTATTGATCGTATCTTAATTTATCGTATCTTGGCGTATCTTATCGCATCGTATCGCCTAGCTAGCGTCATATTGCGTCGCGTCGCATCGCATCGTATCGTATCGTATCGCATAGTATCGTATAGTATCGTATCGTATCATATCGTCTCGTATCACATAGTATCGTATCTTTTCGTATTGTATGGTATCGTATCGTTTTATAAAGTTAAGAAAAGTTTTAAAGGTTTCGGTTAGAGGTGACGGTAAGTAAGGTGTCTCGAGTTCAATGGTTTTTGCCCTTCTCAAATACAGTTTTATATACGTTTTGTTCATGTGCCCAACGCGCCTTGTTGAGGATACTACTAGCTCCATCATAAGGTCAAGGGCGAATAACAATAAGAAAGAGCTATGTATGCTACAGACCTGAAACTACAGTACTGTGCCACCTAATTTCTACAACTGTGCTTTTTAATCGATCACCAAGTCCTAAAGCTACGTACCTACTTCAAGAGGTTATCCAGAGACGGCGCTGTGTTCGATGGACTTCTATTTCGATGCGACGAGCTGCCAGGACTTGTTTACGACCTAGGTACCCTTCAATACCTACAAAAAATTACATTTTAATAAATAGAAGAATAAAACCAAACACGCCTAAAGAAGTTTTCACTTCAAAAAAACCGCATTAAAATCGGTCCGTTTGTTTAAGAAGTACCATGGCGCAGACAGACACACAGATACACAATCGTTAAAAGCGTCGGGGGTTAAAAATGGCAGACACGCGTTTTCAGCGCGGCGCCCCGGTAGTAAAGTCGTAAGATCCTACCACAAATAGGTACAGAACTACAGATTACTAAATAGTTACATCGTAAACAGAACTACAGATGAGAAATGTACTAGTTACTTTTCGTAAAACAGAACTCAATACCACAGATTACTAAATAGTTACTTCGTCAATACTCTATCTACATAGGTACAAAGTGCGTTCGAGCAACGCACACATAGACACCGCTCACGGACACGATATCTCGTGATACCTATCTCGGACCGGTTGGGACCAGATCAGTGCGAGCACGAGTGCCATCCGCTTGAGACACGCGTTTTTTAATAAAAAAAAATCCAAAAATTTTGCAACAAAAAAAAGTTATTATTACTTTTCAGTGTACGGTTGTTTAAATTCAACATTAAAGTGTAAATGGTCGTTTTTCAAGCTACCAGTTGTTTCAGAGAGGTAGTAGGTAGGTATTTGCTTGTATTTCGATGGGTCGTTTTAACGTAACCACAGATTACTAAATAGTTACACGTAACACAGAACGGATAAGTAGGGGGCCGTCCATTAATCACGTGATCTTTTTTTAAGCATTTTTTAACCCCCCCTCCCCCTTGGTGATACATGGTGAGGTTTAAGACTACCCCCCACCCCCCACCCAACATCACGTGTATTTTTAGTATCTACAAAAAATCTTAATTTTTAGGCGATTGGCGTGCCGAGCCGGGAAGTCGTCGGCGGCGCGTGAGTAGGTACTTCGTTCGTTGCCTAGCAACGGCGAGTCAAGGTCACACTACACGCCGCTTTTCGATTTAAAAATCGCGCGTTTGAAAAAATAAATACACGTGATATCTTATTACACCCCCCCTCCCCAGTTGTGACATTTCGTGATTTTTGTCAAACCCCTCCCCCCCTTTCAAGCCTCACGTGATTAATGGACGGTCCCTAGGTAGGTAGGTAAGCGCCCCGCCCGGCCCCCGGCCCCGCGCCGTAAAAGCGAACATGACTACAGAACGGATAAGTAGGTAGTAGACATGTGCGCCGATGCTCATTTGACCGGCGGCGGCGTCTGGCATCTAATTTGCCGGCGGCGGCGGCGTCATCGGCGTTATCGGCGTGGATGGTGAAAATGAGTAAAATACGCCTCAATCTCCATTAAATTTCTTATTTATTTCCATATAATCAACATCATTATGGCACATTTATTTGAGATCACTTAATACAATTACAATTGTATAAAATCTAAATATCAATAACAAAAAAACCTTTATGGCGACAATCAACAGAAAAAGAACAAGGAATTATAAAATAAGGAAGTACAAGCAAAATATAATTATGTAACAAATACAAATAATATGCAAATTATTTTAGCTTTTGTACTTGTTTCTTGCACATGTCATAGTTGTCATGTATAAATATGATTCTGTCGACTGAAGTAGGACTTAACCGTGACCTTTTAGCCGTAATGGTAATTCCTGCGACTGAAAAAACTCGCTCGCTTGGTGTGCTCGTGGCGGGAACGCTCATTATCGCCCTAACGCAGTTAAACAGCCAAGGATAACTATTCTTCTTTTCCTTCCAATAACGAAGTATGTTTCCGTCGAGCATATCCTTGGGGTCACATCCACTAAAATATTTCCAGCATTCGGCCACTATAGGATCATCGTTACTACTACCAGTGCCAGTTGTATACTTCTGGGACAAAGCCAAAAGAAAGTTAGATGAAGATGATGTGGACGGTTGAGTGATTAGAGCGGAAGAAACTATCTCACTGTGCTCATTCGCCTTCGTTTCTTGTAAAATATCAGATTCCCTGACGTGTTCTATCACAAATGCAGACATAAAGGAAACTCTCGTTTCTCCTTTTTCCTCAAGGTATTCGTCAATTACCGACATTCCTTGGAAACGGCAATCAAGAAGAGCTGCCGCGATTGTCAATTTATCAATAGGAAAGCGGTGATTTAATTTCGCCAGCATGTTTCTCTTCACAAAATGCAGACTGCAAACAAAACGCACACAAACTAACCTCAAAATTAATTTATTTTCTAACAGCTACACAGTAAAAACAAGTTATCTTACCATCCCATAGGATCGTCTTCATTTTTTTCTTGGGCCTCTGAAATGCACTGGGAGCAGAATACATTGTCTGTTAAGATGGACCTCTTCTTGCCATCTTTTTCAATAAGTAATGTACCAAAATACTTCCAACTGTGACTGTTTTTCGAGGACGAATAGAGTGTTTTTACGGAAAAATGTTTTATTTTGATCTTCTGTATCGAATTCCGATCTAAGTTGTCTGACATTTTCTCAGTTTATCATTTAAAAGCAGAAAAGAACGAAAATATCCAATTCTCAGTTGTTTTGCGCAGCCGCAGCGTAAACTGACAAGTGACAAAGAAATGCAAATGGCGTCGAAAAAAATAGCGTCAACCAGTGTTGCCAAATAGCGATCTAAAAAATTACTAATTTTGTAAATAAAAAATACTATAAGTACTAGTATTTTTGTAACAATTAATTACTAACTATAGACGCCGATGACGCCGGAAAAAAAATCGGCGGCGTCGGCGTGACTAAAACGGCCGGCGGCGTGCGCCACGCCGATCGGCGCACATATCTAGTAGGTAGGTAGGTAAGCGCCCCGCCCGGCCCCCGGCCCCGCGCCGTAAAAGCGAACATGACTACAGAACGGATAAGTAGGTAGGTAGGTAAGCGCCCCGCCCGGCCCCCGGCCCCGCGCCGTAAAAGCGAACATGACTATTGTTTACGAAGTACCTAACTAGTACCACTAGTAGGTACCTATCTTATCTGTGCTATTGTGTCCTTGTAATTTAGTAATTTTATGATGTTTTCGCTCGTTTTTGCTTGATATTTATAACAGAAACAGGTAGACGCTTGAAATATTCACAGAACATTGAGGTGTAATATTCACTTTAAAAATGAATAATTTAATTAAAATTAAAATAATATTTAAGGGGGGCTTCCATATACAACAAACGTGATTTTTATAGATAATGGTATGGAACCCTTCGTGCGCGAGTGCGACTCGCACTTGGCCGGTTTTTTAAGGTTAAGTAGGTACGATAAAAAAAATTAAGAATAAGTTATTATTTTGTTTCAGGCGAAGTGACTGGTTGAAATTGATCAACAGAGAAGATTTAATAGATTCAAGTTGCTTGCGTGCTCGTGTGTGTGAAGCTCATTTTAGTCCTAAATCCATTATAAAAAATCCAAATCGAAAGTTGTTAAAAAGAGACTCAATTCCACATCTGCTCCTACCACTACCGAATTTTGCAAATAAAGGAATTCAAGCAATTATTGAAACAGCCGATGCAAATGTACAATGTGATTATGATTTTCAAACGAATGCTCAAGTAAGTACAAACTCCATTAGGTACACCTTTCAAATGATAGTCCTCGAAATAGAAAACTTTCAAGTGAAGTTCAAAGATGCCGAAAGAGATTAAAGGCGCGTCTCCTCCGACCTGTTTTGCAAAACAATACACAGAAACACCGAAACATTGGGGCGTGGTCATACACATTTGTCTATGAGGCGGACGGAAATGATTCCCCGTGCGGGTGGAGAGGGGAAGGATTTGTTTCATTTTTCTACAACTTCCGTGTCGCGCACGTCGCACATTTCCCTGTAGCGTAGCAGGAGACGGCTTGTGTATGAAAACAAATGTTTTTGTTTCATGTTTTCTGTTTAATGTTTCGGAAAAGTGGTCGCAGGAGACACGCCTCCAGAATAACAAACAATGGACAGTATGAACCCAACACGTTTTTTAAGATAAGTGACAAATTTTTGACCCCAAACTTAGCGCGTGTTATTAAACAACAGACCATAATTAAAACTCATGGACATGGGGTCAGGTATATATAATTGGGATGACGAATTATTTCTGATGCTGTCGTCATCCCTATTTGGACTAGAAAATTTTCTGTTTGAATTTATACTACCTATCTACGTAAGTCCACAGGCATATAGTTTGTTGAAAGACACTTTAAGTGTACCAAGGAAACAAACACTAACGAAAATGTATAAGTATGCCTGTAACTACAAGAATTCATAGCCATCTCGTGGATGTTCTCAAAACCAAAGTACAATATATGAGTGATATGGACAGAAATTGTACACTTTGACGCTATGAGTCTTAAAGCGAATTTATTTTACAATATTAAGGCGAGGTATTGGAACAGTTGTCTCTGTCTTTTTCTTTACGTGTCAGGAGTAGAGATTGCAACCCGGTATGTTTCTCAACCCGGTCCGGCCCGGTAGCATTTGCCGCCAACCCGGCCGGGTCCGCCGGGCCCGGCCGGGTTGATGTGTTAGCGATAAAACCTTTAAAATATTTTATGAAAATTTGTTAAGAATGGAAAAAGACAATGATTCAAGTTTAAGAATTAAACTTTATTTAAAACTATAATCTTAATAATCAGTCTCACTTAGTTTATAAAATTAAATCATTGGTTTTGGTAGCAACCAACTTACAAAATAAATCACTTTTACTTATAGCATGGACGGAATAGTAACATTAGTATTTAGAATAAAAAACTAATAAAACAGCCTAATGACTTGTCTTATCAACTTAGATATAGATAGATAAACTTAGAGATAAACTTTGGTATCTTTGGTATAAACAAAACAAATTGTTATTTGCAGCAAAAAAATATTATGTTTTTAAGCTATTGCATAGATTTTATCGCAGGCTTTGAGCGCGGGGACCGAATCCAGAAATTCCGTAACGAAGAAAAACCTGACGCTCGGTTGCCATGGCAACAATATCGGTTGTCAAAACAAACATATAAGAAGATTTGATCATTTTCGGAGAATAATAAAACTCTTTTCATAAACTGTATATACCTCCATATGACAAAAAAGATTTGATTATTTTTTATTTATCAAATGCAAAAAGATTTTATTTAAGACACAGCTGTTTGTATTTATAGAGATAGGTACAAAAAGATTTTATTCCATATTTGGCTGTATAGTTCCAACTACCATTGCTTAAAAAAAAACAAAGATGTAAAAAAGCGCGGTTAAGCGAAAATAAATAATAAATATGAATGAACAAAGTGCATTTATTATTAATGAAGAAAGTAATAAAAGCGCGGTTAAGCGAAAATAAATAATAAATATGAATGAACAAAGTGCATTTATTATTAATGAAGAAAGTCACGAAAAAATAGTGAAAGAAAATGAGTGAGTACTCTATATACATACATTTTATTATTATCACAAATGCAGTATTAATTTTGAATGGAAAATATAATACTGCTATAAAGGTGACCTAAATTTTTGATATTAAAATGAGCGATATTAAAAGTAGCCATCTTTTATACACACAAACACACACACGCGTATAGTTTAAATTCTCAATTTATTCATTCTTCATTATGTATTTAACAGAAACCATCAAACCAAGCACGTGTACTATTCAGTACCTTTGTTTTTGGTGTATAGATAATGCACATGAATGCCGCGCAGAGAAAGTATAGGTATATGATATTATATCTATATAAATGTACATCGCGCGAAATTCGATAATCACTTCTAAATATTGTTATTTATTTAATAAAAGAAAAAAATGTTTTCTTATCGGTCACCACGCTCAAAAAGTGTAACTTGAATTAATATATCAAAGAAAAAGAAATACTGCATGAATAAAATAAATAAATAATTATAATTGCATAAGTTGATACAAAATGCTATGCAATAGCTTTACCGCGGCAGTCCCCGAGTGCCACACGTCTTTTTTTATTTCTTAAACTTTATCTATGAAGACTACTGAGACTAGTGAGTGTTACTATTATAATTATTATAAATACTTATTAAAAGTTTTCTCTTTACTCCTTTATGTGTCTTTTTGTTAACATAGTTAGTATAGTATTAGAGTTTAGAATAAAAAACTAATAACGCAGCATAAAGTACTAAACTTGTCTTATCAACTTCGATTAGATAGATAGATAAACTTTGGTAGCTTTGGTATAAACAAAACAAATTGCTAAAGACTAAATATGTTTTTTCTTACTATTAAGACTAGTGAGACTGTTTTTCAAGGACAAACGTCGACTAAGTACAAACAAAAGAAAGCACGTATGCAATGCAGCGAGCGAGCGAGAGAAATGACGAGCAAAATACTTTGAAAGAGTGGCTGCATAAAAAAGTATTTTATAATTACGAAGATTTTTTTTAATCGCCTAAATTACATATAAGGTAGTTAGTACTTTATTATTTGAGTACATTTTACTATAATTAATACTTTAGTAATGACATTTATATTTAAATTTTATGATTTTATAAATTTGTTACTAATAAATAATTTCATTTCTGGATGTTCCCGTCCACAGTTTTTTGAAGTGAAAACTTCTTTAGGCGCGTTGGGCATTTTTTGAGATGGGAAAAAACCATTAAACTCGCGACACTGTAACCGTGTAATGTAAGCTTACCAGGAACACTCGCAGGGTCATAACTTATAAAACTGTAATACTCGCGACACTGTAACTGTGTAGTGTAACGTAACCGACACCTTACCAGAAACATTCTCAGGGTCAAAACTTATAAAACTGTGAAAGTATTTACTTCTGTCGGCACTCCCGGAGTGGTAAGGTTTTTTTTACAGCGTCAGTCCATCGGGAAGGTGCTCTGCCCCTAGCGCGTTTGCCTTCCATCTGGCTCAGGAGATGATATGCTTGCCTGGAGAATGCTTATACAGAATGTAACAAAATTAGTGTAGGTCCCGTTAACTAGGGCTTCTACTCATCATACTGAACAACTTTTGTTCTACGACTTTGCTGAAATCGCAAAAAAAATTTTTACTCTTCATACAAATCGATCAGCTGATCGACCAATTTTGTGCATTTTAGTATGGAGGGTCCAATTTTTTTTAATTGACTATGGGTTCCTTGAGGAAAGTTGTTTAATATGATGAGTAGAATCCCCAGTTAACGGGTCCCACACGTTTTTCCCCCTTTCATGTTATATGTTAATGCATATTGCATAATTTTGATGGGCAGAAGACGAAATCTTATGTATAGGGAAAGTCCAACTTCCATAACTGGGGGATTTTGTATAGGGAATGTAGAACTCTCCTATCTGGGTGTTTTTTCGTGGGAAAAGTCGAATGTAATAAGGTTTTAACAGTTATTAAACGTCCTTGTTTCAGACGGACCAACCGCAGACAATACCAGTACCAAATCCCAGCCCCAGCGAGGAGAGTGAGGCAAACGACGATGACTCGATCTACGAGCGTGAAGTGTCTCCTATCAGAACTGAAGGTAATCTCTCTCTCATCTTATGGACCTAGGGATAGATGGCGGTTTCTTGATGTAGCACTTAGCATCAACCGCTATCACCTGGTGGTCCGTTTCGATTCACTATCATCTAGGGACCTGTGAAACGCGACCTTCATACACATCAAGAATAGAATTACTGTTTGCGCCACCATCCGACACCAGAGGGCCTAAACCACAGATGAGATACTAGTTACTTACACGGTGCTTGTCCGAGTGGGTCGCTAAGCGTAGGTATATTTTGCGGTAGCTAGGTATAGGCGGGTGACGGAGCACTGCCCTTGCGCTAGAACTTACGAAGTAATTATTTAGTAATCTGTGCTTTAAATAACTTCAAAACTAAGAATTAGCCTATTTCATCATCTCAGCCTAACAACGTCCACTGCTGGACAAAGGCCTCCCCCAAGGATTTCCACGACGACCGGTCCTGCGCTGCCCGCATCCATCGGCTTCCTGCGATCTTCACCAGGTCATCGGTCCACAGCGTGGGAGGCCTGCCTACGCTACGTTTTCCGGTGCGCGGTCGCCACTAGAGAACTTTACTACCCCAACGGCCATCATGTCGACTTCATCTTGTCGAAGAGAAGGCAAATATTGAATGATGTCTCTGTGATCAACTCAGTAAAAACAGGAAACGGTCCAAACGGTCGGGTCTAAGATTTTTAAAACTCGCCGTTCAAACAGAACCAAAAAAATCTCTGACTTCACCAGCAACCTCATGGAAGAAAAACGCAGATTGGTTTTGCAGTCCTGGCAACTAAACAGGCAGATCTCTAAGTCCCTGACTCGCGATTTGCGCCAATTGAGCACAACGAAAGCTCAAAAGTGTTCGCGAGAGATCTGTCTGTTGGGCAAAGTCTGACCAAGCTAAAGACTGAGGATGGCAGGGCCATATCGTCTAACACTGAGTTGCTGGAAGAAGTTGACAAGTTCTACGGAGAATTGTACACGACTACAAGTATACCTGTCAGCGATCTGTCTAAAGACCCAAGAGCCAGAATAACCCGACACCACAGTATATATATTAGTACTAACGTACAGTATGGACACTCCCTGCCCCTCTCTAAATTCGACCTCACCCCCCCCCGTCACTCAGATTGGGTGTAGATTGGGTACCAAACGTAAAGGACGAGCTACGCAAGCACTTTTATTCACTATATTTACAAACATTGTAAATGGTAACTGCGACGTGAAGGTATGAATTAACACTGAAAACTGCTATTATTTTACATCTTCTAACACTTTTTCCATAAAACTTAGGGGTTTTAAATGGGTGGAGGGGGCTGGGCCCCCTGGACCCCATATCATGAATCTTGGTGATCAAATTGACTTCACCTTTTTTTGCAATAAGCTGTAGCGATTTTCGCCGTCAGAGAAGTGGAGGACCTTTTTTTAATAAGCGGTAGCGATTTGTTTAACATCGCAGTTACCATTTATAATGTTTTATAGTCTCGTAATGTGTATGGTGTATTCGGAAAGTGGTGTTTTTTTTTTCGAACGGTGTTTGTTTACAACGAAAAGTATGAAAAAAAAAGAGTTTAGTAGTCACACAGCATTCAGTAAATAACTAACAAACATTTTGTGACCAATACCGCCGGTGTGATTCAACCCTACCTGCATTCTTGCCTATAGATACGTCAGTTATAATTATGTATATCATTTCTCGCTCGTTTGTATGGAGTGTCCGGGGTGTGCCGACACTATACCGAAGATATCCCGGACGTCAGCCTATACAAGATTCGAATGGCTCTCAAACAGCTCAAGAACGACAAGGCACCGGGTGATGATGGAATTACGGCTGATATTCTGAAAGCATCAGGTGGATCACCGGTACTAAAAGCTCTTCAGAAGTTAGTTAGTATTAAGTTATTTATTTCAAAAAGGGTAAAAACATCCTGCTGAAGAACTACAGACCCATCTGACTTCTGAAGTTCTTAGCCATGTCTACAAGCTGTTTTCGAGAGTCATTACGAATCGTTTCGCACGCTGGTTTGACGTCTTCCAGCCTCCCGAACAAGCTGTTTCCGAAAAGGCTTTAGTACCGTAGACCACATACATACGCCGCGCCAAAGTATACAGAAGACTGAAGAGTACAATCAGCAACTATGCTTGGCGTTTGTGGACTATGAGAAAGCCTTTAATTCAGTCGAAACCTGGGCTGTGCTACAGTCTCTCCAAATTGACTATCGATACATCGGTGTTAAAGTGCCTGTATGAAAACGCCACCATGTCGGTTCGCCTCCAGGACCAGAACTCGAAACCTGAGCGAGGGGTGAGACAGGGAGACGTTACATCTCTAAAACTGTTCACCGCCATCCAGGAACATGTTTTTAAGCTTCTGGACTGGGGAGACTCGGCATCAACATCAACGGCGAGTACATAACCCACCTCCGATTAGCTGACGATATAGTGGTCATGGCTGAGACTATGGAAGACCTAAGTACAATGCTCGATGGCCTAAGTAAAGTCTCTTAACAAGTGGATCTTAAAATGAACATGGACAAGACGAAAATAATGTTAAATGTCCGTGTCGCACCCACCCCTCTAAAGCTTAGAGACTCTACACTGGAAGTTGTTGACGATTATGTATACCTGGGACAAACAGTCCAGCTAGGTAGGTCCAACTTCAAGAAAGAGATCAATCGACGAATCTAACTCGGCTGGGCAGCATTCGGGAAGGTTCGCAATATCTTTACGCCCCAAATACGGCAGTGTCTCAAACCGATGCAATATCTTTACGTCCCAAATACGGCAGTGTCTCAAACCGATGCAATATCTTTACGTCCCAAATACGGCAGTGTCTCAAACCGATGCAATATCTTTACGTCCCAAATACGGCAGTGTCTCAAACCGATGCAATATCTTTACGTCCCAAATACGGCAGTGTCTCAAACCGATGCAATATCTTTACGTCCCAAATACGGCAGTGTCTCAAACCGATGCAATATCTTTACGTCCCAAATACGGCAGTGTCTCAAACCGATGCAATATCTTTACGTCCCAAATACGACAGTGTCTCAAACCGATGCAATATCTTTACGTCCCAAATACGGCAGTGTCTCAAACCGATGCAATATCTTTACGTCCCAAATACGACAGTGTCTCAAACCGATGAAATATCTTTACGTCCCAAATACGGCAGTGTCTCAAACCGATGCAATATATTTACGTCCCAAATACGGCAGTGTCTCAAACCGATCTATTAATAGAAAAATTGTTTTAGCAAACCCTCAGTAGTTTCGAAAGAACTATTCAACGAAACCTAACACGCTTGGGTATATCAACGAAAAATATCATCCCCTCTTTACATGCAAGGGAGGTAACCAAATTTTTTTTAAAACTTTTATTGCACCACTTTGCCGGCGTGATTAATATGTATACCCATGCCAAACTATTGCTTTCTAGTACGAATAGTCTTTTAGCTAAGCCGCGGATAGACAAACAGACAGACAGACATGGAAAAACTATAAGGGTTCCTTGTTGACTTTGGAACCCTAAAAACCTACCGGCCTCCGACCTCGCATTAGGCGGCATGGCGATGTGTCCGTAGCCTTCGTGACTGAAAAAAACCGTATTTCCTGTTACACAATTTCGTCCTTTTCGTTAATGATTCTGATGGCGGCGCCTATGTAGCTACATCATCTTACCGTCAAGGAAGATGATGTCAAGAACTTATTTATAGTGAATAAATAATTTTCGAAAAGCCTAAAAATTTTTAGGTACGAGCTTTTAATATTGCTTTGTCACGCGATGTACATATGCATGCAAAATTTCAGCTTAATCGGAAACCGGGAAGTGGGTCAAAATTAACTTGCAAGATTTCACCCGAACTAACATACATACATTACAAGTTAAATAAAATAAGCTTTTTAAAAAGTTTATCTTGTGAATCTAAAGGTAATTACTAGTATGTACAAGTTAAACTTCTTTTTAAAATTAGCACTTATTTTATATCGTAAACACGTATACTGCTGAAACTCAATTCCAGTTGATAAAAACAAACTCCAAATTTTTGTAGGCAATGGGAAAAAATGCACATGCGTTAGTTTAGCGGTCGAAAAAATAACGTATCCACAGGACGAAGGTAATCGTAGTCTCCAGCAACGCTAATTAATTATATGCACGTAATTATGATCTACCCTTGTTTAAGATTAATAGAAAGAAAAGAAGCCACCACTTACTTTTAATGCTAACACAATTTTTTCGAATTCTCAGGTTTTTTTTCCTTTCTTGACTAGCCAACGTGTGTTCCACAGATGACAGCGAGGCGACGGTGACCGGGGGCAGCAGCTGCCGCCACGAGGGGTACCACTGTGACGGGTGTCGCGCACACATCGTCGGGTATGTCTGCGATACTATACAGATGAGGGCGAGGCGACGGTGCCCGAGGGCAGCAGCCGCCGCCACGAGGAGTGCCGCTGCGACGCGTATCGCAGACACATCGTCGGGTATGTCTGCGAAACTATACAGATGAGGGCGAGGCGACGGTGCCCGAGGGCAGCAGCCGCTGCCACGAGGGGTGCCGCTGTGACACGTGTCGCACGCACATTGTCGGGTATGTCTGCGATACTATACAGATGAGGGCGAGGCGACGGTGCCCGAGAGCAGCAGCCGCCGCCACGAGGAGTGCCGCTGCGACGCGTGTCGCAGACACATCGTCGAGTATGTCTGCGATACTATACAGATGAGGGCGAGGCGACGATGCCCGAGGGCAGCAGCCGCCGCCACGAGGAGTGCCGCTGCGACGCGTATCGCAGACACATCGTCGGGTATGTCTGCGATACTATACAGATGAGGGCGAGGCGACGGTGCCCGAGGGCAGCAGCCGCTGCCACGAGGGGTGCCGCTGTGACACGTGTCGCACGCACATTGTCGGGTATGTCTGCGATACTATACAGATGAGGGCGAGGCGACGGTGCCCGAGAGCAGCAGCCGCCGCCACGAGGAGTGCCGCTGCGACGCGTGTCGCAGACACATCGTCGAGTATGTCTGCGATACTATACAGATGAGGGCGAGGCGACGATGCCCGAGGGCAGCAGCCGCCGCCACGAGGAGTGCCGCTGCGACGCGTATCGCAGACACATCGTCGGGTATGTCTGCGATACTATACAGATGAGGGCGAGGCGACGGTGCCCGAGGGCAGCAGCCGCCGCCACGAGGAGTGCCGCTGCGACGCGTGTCGCGGACACTCGTCGGGTATGTCTGCGATACTATACAGATGAGGGCGAGGCGACGGTGCCCGAGGGCAGCAGCCTCCGCCACGAGGGGTGACGCGTGTCGCACGCACATCGTCGGGTATGTCTGTGATACTGTACAACTTACAAGTCAAACACAGAAGAGTGAAGGAGTATTATACAGTATCATACAGAACGGACACTCACGTCAAAATGGATTGGAAGGATTTAATTTGATACTATGTACATACTTTGATGCTACCTACATTGACAAAATGTATGTAAGTCCTGTAATGTGGGGTCCTTCCATGAAGTAAAACGGTTGTTCCTCTTCATAGTTACGTTTATTTATCGTATGTAGTCGATACAGTAACTCTCCAAACTAAATGTACTCGTAAATGTACATAAAGCTAACTATATCTACCTTAAAAAACTTAAACGTAGCTTATCTCCTACATGATTTATTTACCAATCTTAGGGAATCTGACTTATCTGTAATTGAATTAAATGCTTATTCAAATGTTATTAAGCTACTTACACACTAAATATTTTAAAGGTCTCTACACACTACATCTTCCCCTTTTTAGTAAAATAATATTATTTCTAATTATATTATTTTAACAGTTTTACACACTACCTACATTTTCCTCTATTATTCCTCTAAACATTAATAGCTCGCGACGTGTTCTGCGCACTGTCATTAAATAAACCACTTCCGTGAGCTACCTGTGTAACGTAACCTACAAAGTAAATTTAACCTTATTCTGTGTGCGTTAAATGCCGTTTCTCCGTAACAAAATTTATTAAAAAGGCTATGAGATACTAGGTGTTGATAACGCGTGGTGTTCCGATTACAGCGGTCGTTATCATTTTGGATGCTCTGGGCTTATGGAGACCGCGTACAGGAAAATGACTGCTGATAGGAAAGCCGTCGCTGCATCACATGCAGTCAACCTCCAGCCGAAACAGACCCCGTGTCACGCCCCGAACACTTCATAAAAACGAGCGAGAAATGATATACTATAAACAACTGACGTATCTGTAGGCATGAATGCAGGTAGAGTTGAATCACTAGTCACGAAATATTTGTTAGATATTTACTGCATTTAACAATCAACAATGGCTATTTGGTAGGTAACTACATGAATAAAATTATTCTTTAAACATAGCTAAATAGGTACTCATGGAACTAATCCGCATCCCCCGCTGGTAATAGTTCAATGATTTCCGCACGGCTATTCCGTATTTCCGCGCAAAATAAAATAAAAAAACACGTAAGCTTTGACGTGACCTGGAGAGAATTGACCTCGAGGTATCGACCATTGACAATAATTATCAAGAATAATGTGATAAACTTTAAAAATGAAGATAGTAATCAAATCACGTTACCTTTGACGTGAACCCGGAGAGCATTGACCTCGAGTCACTGACCGTAGAATAGACCGAGTCTTACAATGTTGACCGCGCTGGGAATCGAACCCGCGACCTCCTGGTGTGAAGCGAATGGACTAACCATTACGCCACGGAGGCGGTTAAAAATCAAGAGTTAGTCCATTCGCTTCACACCAGGAGGTCGCGGGTTCGATTCCCAGCGGGGACAACTTTGTAAGACTCAGTCTATTCTATGCTCTCGGGTTCATTGTGATTTGATTACTGTCTTCATTTTTACTTGGATTGAGTCGTCTTAAAGCCTTAAATGCTTAATTAAATGTTAATAAGCTAGTTATACACTAAATATTTTGAAGATAGCTACGCACTTCATTCCAAGTGCACATGCGTGCGTGTTACTCGTATAGACATAGACATATAAGATATTTTCGCTATGCTCAGGGTTGCCGCTGGCATTAAATGAAAGCTCAATAAAAATCTTAAAAAATAATTTATCTTATTACAACCAAAAAGTACTTGGGTAAGGGATAGTGAGATGAGGGTGAAGCTGAGTCTGAGGGGTGGGTGGGGATCTTTTATTGAGTGGGAGCTGGAAGTGGGACGAAGGGAGGAGATCCGTCCAAATCTATACTAATATTATAGAGAGAAAAAGTTTGTATAAGAGGTAATCTTCGAAACTACTCATCCGATTAAAATAATATTTTACCAATAGTAAGAATGGAATTTTAGGATCGACACAGGCTAAAAAACCCCGCTCACTCTCGATATCCACGGGGGCGAAGCCGCGAGCCACAGCTAGTAAGCAATAAATAAGTTGTAAGTTGTAACGAAATAGTTTTGCACTACTCTTCAGCGTGATGCTGTCGGCATTTACAGCCCCCCTTTAGCGTTTAGAGGGGTGAGGAGTATTCTCTTTTAATAAGTAAGTACTGTGGTTTTATACCTAATACCTTACCTGTTGTTGTCCGCGACTTCGTCTGAGAAGCCCTACATATTACAATTATACTCTCTTACGCTCCATCCCGGCACCCATGGATGATGAGCTGCATTCTACTGTTCGGCAGG